>JACEFZ010011121.1:0-48250 GCA_014155875.1 Cepaea nemoralis
GGGTGGGGGGCCCTCCCATTATTTATGAACCAATCAAAAGACAAGTGCATACCGCCGCCTCCCCCAACTCGTTCTGGAACCTTCGATCTAATAATAGCCCTTCGTTAAGACTTAAAGTATCCTTATGAAATGTGTCGGACTGGAAATGGGGATTCTGTTCCATCATGCTACAGTTATGTACCGGCATATGAGTTATAATAAATAATGATACAATCTGTAAGGCATTTTCAAAGTTTGCATAAAAATAATGCACAATGCATAACATTGTAACTCATATTTTTTTGCTTAAAGAATAAATAAATAATAGTTACCTTATCTCTATCAAGTTTGAAGATTTTATATTTCTTTACACTGTCGCCAACTCTAAGAAGACATGGAACAACTTCAGCCATTATTAAATCTACAGGCATATGCGTTATATTCCTCTTCCTCCTCCTCCTCTCCCCTCCTCCACCTCCAACCCTCTTCCTCTTCTCCTCCCCCTCCTCCCTCTCCCTCCTCCATCCTCCTCTTCTCTCTTTCTCCTCCTCCTCCCTCCTCCTCCATCTTCCTCCTCCCAGCTCCTACTCCTCCTTTTTCTTCTTCTTCTGCTGCTGCTGCCGCTGCTCCATTTACCCAAGTTAATTGTTGGGGAAGATGTAAAGATCTTTCAAGTGCTCTTTCTAATGCTTTTTGTAAGTTGGTCTTCGTTTATCTAAGGTTGTTCTAACTGCAACCAATAAATGATTAGACAGACAGACAGACAGACAGACAGACAGACAGACAGACAGACAGACAGACAGACAGACAGTCGGGAACGGGAACTTATATGACTACTCATATGAATTAAATGAGATGCTCCCCATCAGGATCTGGGCGAAGCCGGGCCGGATCAGACAGATACACAGACAGATAGACAGACAGACAGACAGATAGATAGTCGGGAACGGGAACGTGAGCTTATATGACTACTTATATGAATTAAATGAGATGCTCCACACCAGGAGCTGGGCGATGCCGGGCCGGGTCAGACAGACAGACAGACAGACAGACAGACAGACAGATAGTCGGTAACGGGAACGGGAACTTATATGACTACTTATATGAATTAAATGAGATGCTCCCCACCAAGGACTGGGCGAAGCCGGGCCGGGTCAGACAGACAGACAGACAGACAGACAGACATACAGATAGACAGACAGACAGACAGACAGACAGACAGACAGACAGACAGATAGTCGGTAACGGGAACGGGAACTTATATGACTACTTATATGAATTAAATGAGATGATCCCCACCAAGGACTGGGCGATGCCGGGCCGGGTCAGACAGACAGACAGACAGACAGACAGTCGGTAACGGGAACGGGAACTTATATGACTACTTATATGAATTAAATGAGATGCTCCCCACCAAGGACTGCGAAGCCGGGCCGGGTCAGCTAGTAGAATATATATATTAGAATCTTCTTATATATAAAAGGCGATCTCCGTCTGTCTGTATGTCCGTATGTCCTTTATGCGCTCGCGAACGGCCCATCCGATTGAGATGAAATTTTCTACACCTCTTCCTTTCATTCCAGCGCAGCCAACTGTGATATTTTTTTAGTGTGAAATCGGCTGCTTACCCAATATTATTTCATTTTTACATTTTTCATTATAATTTCATATATCTCAGAGGACTTAACTCTGTAAAAGTTATTTCAAGGGGCATAACTTTTCTGTATAACTTATAGTCATATTGTGGCATCGTTTTCAAAGATTTATAAACTCTTTGTCCATAGTTATGTATCGGCATATGAGTTATAATAAGTTAGTTAGTTAGTTAGTCGACAGATCATCCTCGTTGCACATCGGACCATTCAGTCCATAAGTGCTCGGATCCCCTCCTCAGCAAATCCCGCAGCGTGTAGCGGCTAACGACGCCAGTTCTGTGTTGGTTTATCAATCTTCTTTGGCTTCCTGCGTAGTGTTCTTGTTTGGCCACCCCTCTTTTAATTTGCTGCTCTCGCAGTCTGGCCATTGTTGTAGATTCACAGTCATCACTTGGTTCTTGCAAAAGTCTCACTTCTCGTAGAGCATTCAGAATGTCTGCCTGGTCCATGGCGCGTCCGCCCTCAACAGTAGCCTCACCTGCGAGCTTGTCAGCCCGCTCATTTCCTTGTACTCCCGCATGCCCTGGCACGAAGATGAAACTAATCTTTGCCAGCCGAGACCGCTTCAGAGGCAGCAACCATTCTCTTCGGATCGACCCCTCCTCTATCCTCTTGATCATGTTCATTGAGTCGCTAAGGAAACAAGCCCTAGTGAATGTCTGTGTCTCGAGCCATGTTATTGCTTTACTTACTGCCATGACTTCCATGGTCAGGCTACTTGTGGTTTCAGTGAAAGCACCAGAGTCCTCCTTCACAATTCTCCCTCCGGCCCGAGCTGTAAAGGCCCATGAGCTTCTCACATGTCGGACAACCGACCCATCTGTGTAGATGACAGCGTCACTGTCCAGCGAATTCTCGAAAATCAACGCTTGTACTTCAGCCTCAACAGCAGCCGGATTTTCTTGTCTGCATTTTCTATCTAGTTGGATGCAAACTGAAAAGGATGTGCAGAAGTCTGTTGGCACTTGCACCCACTCCTCGCCAGGTTCTAAGTCCTCAAGTGAACACACCTGTTGAAGAATGTCCTCGGCTTGACCCATCCACGACCGTCCTCTTTTTAACCTGCTGCCCTTCACCTTCCTAATTTCACTATGCAGTGGATGCTGTGTGTTTGCGTTAATTCTGAGGTAGGCACGTGCCCTGCAAACTTGCATTCTCTCTTCAATGGTTGGAAAATCAAGAAGGTAGCGCATCGCCCTGCATGCTGTATCTCTTGTACATCCAAGAATAATGCGCATAGCTTCATTCTGTATCCTTTCCATCCTTTCTATCTGCTTATGGCTGACAGTCAGGATTGCCATTGCATACTCCAAAACAGACATGACCAGCCCCTCGTACAGAAGACATAGATGGCGCTGCTCACAGTTTGCTGCCGCCATCACCCGCATCGCTGCCAAACCCCGCTTGGCCTTTGTTATCACCTGGTCTATGTGCACATTATAAGCAAGGCTTCGATCAAACCGTATCCCCAGGTAATTCATTGCCTGCGTTCTTTCCACCGTCTCTGAACACAGCATTACAGTTGGTGTTGGATTGTTGACAATATGATTATTCAACGAGAACCAAGTCACTGTTGCCTTTGTTGGGTTGACCATTGCCCCAGCTTCATCACACCAAGTACTTATGCGATTGAGTTCGGTTTGTAGTTCCACAGCAACCTCCTCTCTATCCTTACCCTGACGATACACTAAAACATCATCGGCATATGACAATGTCCTGCCAGGTCCAGTGATCTGCTCACTGGTGATTCTCACTGTGTAGGCGTTGAACAGTACCGGAGATAATGGTGATCCCTGTGGTAGGCCAGGATATATTGTTGTTGGTTCCGAAGTCCAACTGCCACATCTAAAAACTACTTTCCGTTGGAAGAGAGCTGCAGCGATCCAACTAAGGAGGAATGGACTTACGTTTAGTTCAAGAAGCTGAAACATTAAAAAATCCAGTGGTACTCTGTTGTATGCGTCCTCAAGATCAATCGCTGCAGCAACGGTTTCAGTGCCTGAGTGGAAACCTTCATAGACATCGTGGGCAAAGACTGCTGCATTGGTCCAGGTTTCTCTTTTTGGACGGTACCCACCCAGGGTAGGTGGGAAAACACCTTGCCTCTCTAGTTGGCTTGATATTTTCCTGGCAATTACCTTCTCCAGCAGCTTGCCTATTGTATTCTGCATGGTTATAATTCGATATCCCTGAATTTTCTTGTGGTCTTTGTCAGGCTTCGGCAAGGGAATCAGATAGCTGTGTAACCATTCCTCCTTGATGCTAGCACTCCCTATACTGTTGTTGTACATGTCTGCTAGTTTCTCTAGCTCATTGTCGGTACACCTATTTATGTCGTCGTATCTTATGCCATCAGGACCTGGAGCACTGTTTTTTGATCGTCGAAGCACAGCCTTGATTTCTTGCACTGTCACTGTGTCTTCATCCGAAGTGTTCTGGGCCTTGCATCTGTCTGAGGTGACCTCCTTGGCCAGATTCCGGCCTCCCATGTCTGTCTGGTTGCTCTGCTCAAGGTAGCGTTCAAAGAGGACTTTGCCCTTGTCCTCGTCAGTCCTCTGCCAGATGAGGTCAGCACCTTGGAAGTCAGAAATGCTCTTATTCTTGACTACACCACTCATGCTTTTATGTAGTCGCCAGAACAATTTCAGTGACTTGTCTGTGCTTACTCTTTGACACACCTCTGCCCATTTTTCGCTTTTAACCACCGTGACCAGTTTTTTGAAATAGCTTACTTTTGTGTGCATCTCTCTTTCTAAGTGCAAGCAGGGACTAGGATGACCAGCTCTGTTCTTCTTGGCATTTTGCCATCTCCTTACAGCACTACGCTTATCCACCCAAGCCTTCTCCACCTCGAAACTCCACCACGGTGGCTGCTCCCAGCTTTTTTTCCTTTTCTTCCTGCCCTGAAACGTTCTGCGCTTGTCACGTCTTATTTTACTCACCACATCTTGCCCTGTACTGTCATACTGGAACGTCTTTACCTTTAGCTTGTGCTGCCTGGTTCTGCCTTTCTCCACCAATATGCTGCATGGGTGGTGGTCGCTGCCATGGTGTCCTAGGACACCCCATCTACACACTGTAGTGAGTGAAGGTGAAACTAGCGCCAGATCAATAGCACTGTCCTCATCGCCTGGGCGGCTTGCTGTCCTGGTGACACAACCACTGTTGATACAAACCAGGTCGATGGTTTCCAGTGCAGTCTCGAGCTCCTCCCCTTGTGTATTGGAGGAAGTGTTTCCCCATGATCTGCCTTTAGCGTTGAAGTCACCACAGAAAATAACATTTCTCTCGTGGCCTAATATGCCACTTAAGCACTGCCACTTCTGGGCGTCCACACTCGCATTGCGGGCATAAACATTAACCAACACGAATGGTATACTGGAATGAACTCTCAACGCCTGTATTTGTATATCGTCACTGTTCCAACTGGACATGTCTAGCTCTGACGCCACCATGCTGTCGCGAACGAGAATCGAGAGATTATCGAGAGAACGAGAAATTATGAGTTATAATAAATAATGATACAATCTTTAAGGCATTTTCAAAGTTTTCTTAAAAATAATGCATAATGCATAACATTGTAACTCATCTTTTTATGCTTAAAGAATAAATAAATAATAGTTACCTTATCTCTATCAAGTTTGAAGATTTTATATTTCTTTACACTGTCGCCAACTCTAAGAAGACATGGAACAACTTCAGCCATTATTAAATCTACAGGCATATGCGTTATATTCCTCTTCCTCCTCCTCCTCTCCCCTCCTCCACCTCCTACCCTCTTCCTCTTCTCCTCCCCCTCCTCCCTCTCCCTCCTCCATCCTCCTCTTCTCTCTTTCTCCTCCTCCTCCCTCCTCCTCCATCTTCCTCCTCCCAGCTCCTACTCCTCTTTTTTCTTCTTCTTCTGCTGCTGCTGCCGCTGCTCCATTTACCCAAGTTAATTGTTGGGGAAGATGTAAAGATCTTTCAAGTGCCCTTTCTAATGCTTTTTGTAAGTTGGTCTTCGTTTATCTAAGGTTGTTCTAACTGCAACCAATAAATGATTAGACAGACAGACAGACAGACAGACAGACAGACAGACAGACAGACAGACAGACAGACAGTCGGGAACGGGAACTTATATGACTACTCATATGAATTAAATGAGATGCTCCCCATCAGGGGCTGGGCGAAGCCGGGCCGGATCAGACAGATAGACAGACAGATAGACAGACAGACAGACAGATAGATAGTCGGGAACGGGAACGTGAGCTTATATGACTACTTATATGAATTAAATGAGATGCTCCACACCAGGAGCTGGGCGATGCCGGGCCGGGTCAGACAGACAGACAGACAGACAGACAGACAGACAGACAGACAGACAGACAGACAGACAGATAGTCGGTAACGGGAACGGGAACTTATATGACTACTTATATGAATTAAATGAGATGCTCCCCACCAAGGACTGGGCGATGCCGGGCCGGGTCAGACAGACAGACAGACAGACAGACAGACAGACAGACAGTCGGTAACGGGAACGGGAACTTATATGACTACTTATATGAATTAAATGAGATGCTCCCCACCAAGGACTGCGAAGCCGGGCCGGGTCAGCTAGTAGAATATATATATTAGAATCTTCTTATATATAAAAGGCGATCTCCGTCTGTCTGTATGTCCGTATGTCCTTTATGCGCTCGCGAACGGCCCATCCGATTGAGATGAAATTTTCTACACCTCTTCCTTTCATTCCAGCGCAGCCAACTGTGATATTTTTTTAGTGTGAAATCGGCTGCTTACTCAATATTATTTCATTTTTTTCATTTTTCATTATAATTTCATATATCTCAGAGGACTTAACTCTGTAAAAGTTATTTCAAGGGGCATAACTTTTCTGTATAACTTATAGTCATATTGTGGCATCGTTTTCAAAGATTTATAAACTCTTTGTCCATAGTTATGTATCGGCATATGAGTTATAATAAATAACGATACAATTTGAATAACGAAGACACAAACAATAGATTGCACGATTTATTGCCTGGCATATTTCGCTGCATCTCGTCAGGTACATACTGCAGAAGTCACACAACTTACGTGAAATTAACTAGATAAATCCTTCAAGTTGAAATATACACAATTTCGCACAGTAATGTCAATCTTTAAGGCATTTTCAAAGTTTTCTTAAAAATAATGCATAATGCAGACAGACAGACATGCTTAAAGAATAAATAAATAATAGTTACCTTATCTCTATCAAGTTTGAAGATTTTATATTTCTTTACACTGTCGCCAACTCTAAGAAGACATGGAACAACTTCAGCCATTATTAAATCTTCAGACATATGCGTTATATTCCTCCTCCTCCTCCTCTCCCCTCCTACCCTCTTCCTCTTCCCCTCCCCCTCCTCCCTCTCCCTCCTCCATCCTCCTCTTCCCTCTTTCTCCTCCTCCTCCTCCGTCTTCCTCCTCTTTCCTCCTCCTCCCTCTTCCTCCTCCTGCCTCCTCGCCCTCCTCCCTCCTCCTAATCACTCCTCTTCCTTCCTCCTCCCTTCTCCTCCTCTCTCCTCCTACTCCCTCCTCCTCCCTCCTCCTCCCTTCTCCTCCTCCTCCTCCTACGTCCTCCCCCTCCTCCCTTCTCCTCCCCTTCCTCCCTCCTCCTCCTCCTTCTCCTCCCTCTTCCTCCCTCCTCCTCCCCCTCCTCCTCTCTCTTCCTCCCTCTCCTCCTGCCTCCTCCTCATCCCTCCTCCTCCCTTCTCCTCCTCCCTCCTCATCCTCTCTCCTCCTCCCTCCTCCTCCCTCTACCTCCTTCCTCCTCCTCCCTCCTCCTCCCTCCACATCCCTCCTCCTCCTCCCTCTTCCTCCCTCCTCATCCTCCCTCCTCCTCCTTCTCCTCCCTCCTCCTTCTCCCTCCTCCTTCTCCCTCTTCCCTCATCCTCCCTCCTCTTTCTCCCTCCGGCTCCTCCCTCCTCCTCCTCTTTCCTCCTCCCTCCTCCTCCCTCCTCCTCCTCCATCTCGCTCCTCCTCCCTCTCATCCCTCTCCTCCCCCTCCTCCTCCTGCGTTCTTCTCCTCCCTCCTTCCCCATCCTCCTCCTCCTCCTTCTCCTTCCTCCTCCTTCTTCCTCCTTCCTCCTCCTCCCTCTTCCTCCTCCCCCTCCTCCTCCCCTCCTCCTCCCACCTCCTCCTCCCTCCTCCTGCCTCCTCCTCCCTCATCCTCCTCCTTCCTCCTCCTTCCTCCTCCTCCCTCCTCCTCCCTCCTCCTCCTCTCTCCACCTAATCCCTCCTCCTCCCTACTACTCCTCCTCCTTCCTCCTCACTCATCTTCCCTCCTCCTCCTCTCTCCGCCTATCTCTTCCTCCCTCCTACTCCTCCCTCCTCCTCCCTCCTCCACCTCCCTCTTCCTCCTCCCATCTCCTACTCCTCCTTTTTCTTCTTCTTCTGCTGCTGCTGCCGCTGCTCCGTTTACCCAAGTTAATTGTTGGGGAAGATGTAAAGATCTTTCAAGTGCTCTTTCTAATGCTTTTTGTAAGTTGGTCTTCGTTTATCTAAGGTTGTTCTAACTGCAAAAAATAAATGATTAGACAGACAGACAGACAGACAGACAGACAGTCGGGAACGGGAACTTATATGACTACTTATATGAATTAAATGAGATGCTCCACACCAGGAGCCAGGCGATGCCGGGCAAAGTCAGACAGACAGACAGACAGACAGACAGACAGACAGACAGACAGACAGACAGACAGACAGACAGACAGACAGACAGACAGACAGTCAGGAACGGGAACGGGAGCTTATATGACTACTTATATGAATTAAATGAGATGCTCCCCACCAAGGACTGGGCGAAGCCGGGCCGGGTCAGCTAGTATATATATAAATCTCACAAGATATTTCACAATTCAACCATACATTGTATGTTTTGTTCTAAAGAAACTTTAGTTGTTAAAAACATGAATAACTTCGCTAACCAATTTTAGATTTTCGATAAAGTAAGATATGTCAACATGATGAACATGCTTGCAGATCTACACATTGATGGGAAAGACCTTAGACTCTTTTTTTTTTTTGCGCTCGCTGGCTTTGCACTCAAGCGTAGTTCAAACACACTATTCTTATAGCAGTGATGGACTCAATTTTGCGTGTGGGCTAGATTTCTCAATTTTGCGTGTGGGCTAGGTTTCCATATTAACAGTCCCTCGCCATCAGGCGAACCCACTCCGACTTCAGAGGTACTTGTAATTTACGTACCCAAGTCAAGGACGACAGGTCAACATTTTAGTACAGGTGTTCGGTGTAGGGGACGAACCACTAACCTCGGCAACATCACAACAAATGTATAAAAAATCGTTCTTATCCATTAGGCCATGCGGACTTGCACTTTAGGCTCATAAAAAAACGTATTTTGGAAACAACAAGCTGCCATGAAGATTGATAATGAAGTAGGTCAATGTCAGCCTATTACGAGAGATGTGCGACAGGGTGTGTTTTGTCTCCAGATCTTTTTTCTCTATGCAGTGAAAATAGTTTAAGAAATATAGAAGATATGAAAGGAATTACCATTGGGGGACGTAACATCAATAACATTAGATATGTGCATGATACGGTATTGATTGCAGACAATGAGCAAGACCTGCAACATTTAGTAGATGCGGTTATTGCACACATTGAACAACTAGATTTAGAATTAAATTGTACGAAGACACAGATGATAGCCGTCACTAGGAAGACGGAAATATCACAATGTAATATACACGTAAATGGGAATATTCACAAATGAATCGGTACAATTATCCCCGAACAATCATGGCTAGGACGCCGGATTCTCCTTTAGAAGACCCGGGTTCGAATCCCCAGTAAGGTGTGGGATTTGTTTCTGTTGGGGGAAAAAAGAAAACCCTAACCTGCACAGTTCGCCGCGACTGCACTAGCCAGGCGGCCTTAATTCCTCAGGCTCAAAGACCTTCCTCCCTATCTACTATCTATCGAAATCACAGCCAACGGAACGGGCTTGGTAGAATCAGCGGGGGAAAGAAAACCCTGTTTAGCTTGACTCTAGTCCGACTTTTTGAAGACACATGAAGGATGTAGCATAGGTGGGAGCGCAAGCGCAATTGAAATACCACTACTTTTATTGTTTCTTTACTTATTCAGTCATAGTCAAGTGGAGATTTGTCCGCAACAGACGAGCAATATCTCTGGCGGGCCTATTCTCGCCGGTCACGAGATCTGCACACTGGAAGGACGGGAGATTTGCTCACAGCAGACGAGCAATATCTCCGGCGATATCTAATGCGGGCCTATTCCTGGTGGTCGCGGGATCCGCGCGAGGCAGGCGGGGAGTCTGACGGTAGTACACGCTGTACACAGGTCCGGACACTTGTGATTGACAGATGTACGCTTCCTATGGTCCGGACGCGTACGAGGCCCACACCTGTGGGCCTTGGCTGAACGACTCTAAGTCAGGTTCCATGGGTTTCAAGGTCTGGCCACCACTCGCCACCTGCTCGTGGAGGCGAGGTCTCGGGGGTTTGACGTTGAGCCGCCAGCGTTTGCAGACTACCATGCTCCAGACATACTGGTTATCCATTCCTCTGGAATAAGCAGGGCAAGGCCGAGAGAGGGAACATGTCGTTTGGGCACCACATGTTCTCTGAAGCTCTGCCCAACTCACATACTTTGGTCTGTCAAGACTGTAAGGTGCCACTCACTATATTGGCAGCAAATAACAGTATTTTTTTTATTTTGACAGTCATAACATCTGATGGGAGATGACTTGAAGAGATTAGAACAAGAATCGCCATGGCGAAGGTAATCTTTTGCAAGATGGAAAACATACTGACCAATAAATCAATGTCGATTGCATCGAGAAAATGAGTGTTGAGGTGCTACATAGAACCTGTACTTTTGTATGGATGTGAAGCGTGAACAATGAGCAGGCAAGCTGAAAAACATCTGATACTGTGGAAATGTGGTTTCTGAGGAAAATGAAGGAATACCATGGACAGACAGAAAACCCAATGACCATGTCCTACTATAAACAAAGGAAAACTGTAGACTGATTAGAGAAATTGGCAACCTTCCGAACTTCGGCCCCATATTAGTTAGTATAAAATGCATCCCTTATAATGTCATTTCCGGGGCGATGTGTTGTCAATCACTTACGTTTGAGTAACGTCTGCTCTAGACCGATCGACGTTTGAGTGTATCCTCGTCTGCTAGACCGATCGATGGACACAATAAACGTTTATGGGAAAGGAAGGCCCTCGCTGTCGTCGGATGGATATCCATATCTTGTAGTACCGACGGCAGTGAGGGAGGGCCCACAAACTTTTATTGTATCCATCGACCGGTCTTGGCTAGTTAGATTCAATGCTCTTTCCGATATGTGTAATTTTTTTCCCCCGCGGATATTCCGATACAAGAGATTAGAACAGTGTTTACAACTGTTGTGCCACAATGTCCACATATAACTGTTAAATATTATTGGTACGTATTTCCATTTTCTGAGTTCTATATTTTAGTTTGTATTTTTTTTTTTTATTATATTAGCTTATTAGGTCCTGTAAGGGATGCAATTTACACTAAATAATTTGGGGACGAAGTTCGGAAGATCGCCGAGAAATTAGACCTAGACAGTCACAATTTTTATAACACGTTATAAGAAGAAATAAATTGGATAACTTGGTGACAACTGGCAAGATTGAGGGAAAAAGAACATGGGGAAGGCAGAAAAGTAAATACAGTGTATCTGGATGGCTTGGCCAAACGTCATGGTCGAGACACAAACACGGAGCTTATCACGACTCTGGTGATTGTGTGAGATGGCGAAACATGACCGCTCACGCTTATCGGCATGGCACATGATGGTGCTGATATTTCTCTTCATCTCACCATGTGCTGCTGTGCATACAACAGAGTTGTATATCATATGAGGTGAATAAATGAATGATACTTAGTTTGAAACAATTAAAACACATAGTTACAGGTATTGTAGCCTTTCGAAAGAAGAAAGAAGAACAAAGAAAGACATTCATGAACTTTGTGGAAGAATAATGCCCATGTAGCACCTGGACTCAAGCAGATACATACGGGCTAGCAAAAAAAAAACTCAATAGAAAAAGGAGGTAGAGAAATTCTGAACCTAAAATTCTATCTACCCACCTACCTTTTAGAAAGGTAGGTTTAAAGAGAGGTCCCCTTTATTGCACCGGTTTTAACCAACCTGGTTCGGTCTGTTTTCACAGAGCGGCCAATCGAAAGCGTAGTACAAAGCACGAGCAGCACAGCTCCAGCGACGACTCCCATGAGTGAGCACTCGTTAGCCAAACGACGGGGTCCAGGCACGAGCTCACAACCTTCGGAATGCGAGGCGGCCAGCTTAACCGCTACGCCACGGAGCTCTCCACATCTCTAATGTATTTATAGTTGTATTTCTATTCCGAGACCGGAAAGCTAGAAGTTCTAAGCTTATCTATAACCAATCAAAAAATGGATTTACACTGTTTACCTTGTAATATGTTATACTGTCTTGAAAATATTCTAAACGCTATAAGCCAGATGTGTACAATGAGTAACCAGTAAACAGCATTTTCTGGGAGAGTTGCCACGACACGGCCTCGTTATCTGCAGAGTCAAGGACATGGCTATAAATAATAAACCCTTCGCAACGGAGACTCCTAAGGGGGAGGGAGAATTGACGGTGTATCTGGAGAAAGGAGGGTGAGAAAAATAAAATACTGGAAAAAGAAGGAGAAGAGAAAGAAGAGAAGAAAAGGTTCGCCATAAGAAAATAAAAATAGGCATATACAACTTATCGCAGAGCCGTAATGAAGTCAGGGCAAAA
The DNA here is from genome assembly GCA_014155875.1 of Cepaea nemoralis. Classification (NCBI taxonomy): domain Eukaryota; kingdom Metazoa; phylum Mollusca; class Gastropoda; order Stylommatophora; family Helicidae; genus Cepaea; species Cepaea nemoralis. The sequence continues at coordinate 12,463 of JACEFZ010011121.1, forward strand.
ACATGTGCAACAGTGTTGGCATACTGAATACTGGGCAGTGCGCCTCTTAGTGCGGGCGCAGTCTCCGTTTCTGGTTCAATAGGGACACGAATATTTTCAGAATGTTCAGGATATGGTCTTGTAATGAAAGGCGGCGAGGGAGAGAACTGGTAATTTCAACCCACACGTCGCGACCTAGTTATTTTTTTGCATATCCTTTGCAGGACATCGCTGTCAAAACTAGCATCTTTCAGCTGTATGTTGATTTCTTGGCAAGATTACGCTCAGTAGTTTGTCATTGCTTTCTGAGCGGCCGGCTCACATACCCCGTAAGTTACCGATGCGATTCTAACCACTGCTGATTCTCACCGTCATCACGTTACCCACGAGAGTATACGAGATTACGGAGAAAAGTCGCTAACCTCTAAGACACGAAGCCGCTCGCGACCTAGTATAGGTGAAGAATTAACACTTCGCAACCGTGTGACGGTGTCTGTCTGAAGCAAATTTTCACGATGTTCATTATAGAAGTAATAAGTAAACCATGAAATTAAATCCTTACAGACAACGATTAACTCCGGGTTGATTGTCTAAGCAGTTTTATGTTTGAGAATAGGACTGCAAGAGCTGTGAAGAAAAGGTTGGACAGAAAAAGCGCTGCAGGAAATCCTCCTCCTGAAATGTCAAGCATTCTTTGCCCACATTGTCAAAGAACACTTCGAGCCAAAATAGGCCTTATCAGCCATCATAGAACTCACGGCTCCAAATTTTCAACCCCACTGGATGAAATGAATGGTCATCATGATTCTTGATGGACAAACAACATCAAAATGTTTGGGTAGTTTGCTATTGTTTTCTACACGAGAAGAGAAATCAACGTTCAAGTACACCTGATCGGTGTGAGGAATGAATCTAATACCCCGTCATCAGCACAGCACTCAGGAATTTTAAGCCTAAGACTTAAGACAAAAGTGCACTTAATCTTTCCGCCATTATCATTATTGCCTCTAAACCACAGCGCCGGCAATGGAAAACCTACTGAGATACAATTCCCTAGAAAATCGCAGTCAAAACCATTCAGGTGTTTATAGAGAAGTCAAAAGGCCTTACAAACATGTCTATAAATAGCGTGATTTAATATACTGTACTTACAGTATTGATACTGTCAATAGTTTGACAGAATCAAACAGAGCTGCTGTTGAGGTTAAGAGTCGCCCTCTCTTAAGATATTTCTCCCATTACTTAACACTTCGGGAATTTCCCATCAACATCATGCGCGATATATAGACTTCAACTACGGAGTTTGTTGGATGTCTTGGAAATACTCACAGTTAAGTATGTGTAGCTTCTGGGAAAGGATGAGATATACTCAACACTATATACGGACAGTGTGTACATACCTTACAACGGACATAATGAATCATAGAGTAAGTATCCGCCAAAACAAGAGACAATCAAATAATATAAAATAATAAAATAAAAATAAGTATTCTAGGACACAACAAACGACGTTTTGATTATATAAATCTTCATCAGGGACGTGGCGACACAAACAGATCTAAAGAAAAACCATAAAATTATAAAAATAATACTAAACCACAACTATTAGTTGTCACAAAGCCACAAAAGTTGGGCTCAATTCGATTTTGAAAGGTGCTCTTTTGCTATTCAGCTGCAAAAGTGCCAAATAAGAAATGTGTGACCAAAGGTCTGCAAACAGTCAGATAGGAAAAATAGAGGGATGTCAGCAGAGTTATACAGTTGCATCTACAACAGTAGTGACTCCCGCTAGATGGATGCATCACAGATAGTTGATGAACTGAATTTCAATTTTAAGCCTAATGAAGTTGTTAGATACGCATGGCTTTAATGATGTGGCCCAAACATCGTCGACTCCCTTGTGATCAGAAGAACTGAAATGGTTAGGGACAGGTTTGTCAGAGATTTGATTAATATCCCTAAGGTGTTCCCTAAAGCGGTCGGCTAGTCGTCTACCAATCTGTCCAATATACTCCATATTACATCATTTGCATATAATAGCATATTATCACAATTGTAGGACCAACGGGAGTATTATAACATCCCAATTCCTTACTTTGTACACAACTGTAGGATCAACGGGAGTATAAACTCCCAGTTCCTTACTTTGTACACAACTGTAGGATCAAGGGGGGTATAAACTCACAGTTCCTTACTTTGTACACAACTGTAGGATCATGGGGGGTATAAACTCACAGTTCCTTACTTTGTACACAACTGTAGGATCAAGGGGGGTATAAACTCCCAGTTCCTTACTTTGTACACAACTGTAGGATCAAGGGGGGTATAAACTCACAGTTCCTTACTTTGTACACAACTGTAGGATCAAGGGGAGTATAACATCCCAGTTCCTTACTTTGTACACAACTGAAGGATCAAGGGGAGTATAACATCCCAGTTCCTTACTTTGTACACAACTGAAGGATCAAGGGGAGTATAACATCCCAGTTCCTTACTTTGTACACAACTGAAGGATCAAGGGGAGTATAACATCCCAGTTCCTTACTTTGTACACAACTGAAGGATCAAGGGGAGTATAACATCCCAGTTCCTTACTTTGTACACAACTGAAGGATCAAGGGGAGTATAACATCCCAGTTCCTTACTTTGTACACAACTGAAGGATCAAGGGGAGTATAACATCCCAGTTCCTTACTTTGTACACAACTGAAGGATCAAGGGGAGTATAACATCCCAGTTCCTTACTTTGTACACAACTGAAGGATCAAGGGGAGTATAACATCTCAGTTCCTTACTTTGTACATAACTGTAGGATCAAGGGGAGTATAAAATCTCAGTTCCTTACTTTGTACACAACTGTAGAATCAAGGGGTGCATAACATCCCAGTTCCTTACTTTGTACACAACTGTAGGATCAAGGAGATTATAACATCCCAGTTCCTTACTTTGTACACAACTGTAGGATCAAGGAGATTATAACATCCCTGTTCCTTACTTTGTACACAACTGTAGGATCAAGGAGATTATAACATCCCAGTTCCTTACTTTGTACACAACTGTAGGATCAAGGAGATTATAACATCCCAGTTCCTTACTTTGTACACAACTGTAGGATCAAGGAGATTATAACATCCCAGTTCCTTACTTTGTACACAACTATAGGATCAAGGGGAGTATAACATCCCAGTTCCTTACTTTTTACACAACAGCAGGACCTAGGGGAGTATAACATCCCAGTTCCTTACTTTGTACACAACTGTAGGATCAAGGAGATTATAACATCCCAGTTCCTTACTTTGTACACAACTGTAGGATCAAGGAGATTATAACATCCCAGTTCCTTACTTTGTACACAACTGTAGGATCAAGGAGATTATAACATCCCAGTTCCTTACTTTGTACACAACTGTAGGATCAAGGAGATTATAACATCCCAGTTCCTTACTTTGTACACAACTGTAGGATCAAGGAGAGTGTAACATCCCAGTTCCTTACTTTGTACACAACTATAGGATCAAGGGGAGTATAACATCCCAGTTCCTTACTTTTTACACAACAGCAGGACCTAGGGGAGTATAACATTCGGTTTGCTGTCTTTGTAAACACTGGTCACTATTACACAACACAAGTGGTAGCTGGGTAGTGTAGTCTCTTGGTGAATGCATGGCCATGGGCTCAAACCTAAATTGAGCAGATTTCCACAACTGACCGGAGCCTCCAGGTGGATCCAGCCTAACATGGGTATCAGGACATGTCATGGGAGGTGATGGCGGCCGGCGTGACACTGATGACATCACCCGTGGAGTGTGACACTGATGACATCACCCGTGGAGTGTGACACTGATGACATCACCCGTGGAGTGTGACACTGATGACATCATCCGTGGATTGTGACACTGATGACATCATCCGTGGAGTGTGACATGATGACATCATCCGTGAAGTGTGACACTGATGACATCACCCGTGGAGTGTGACATGATGACATCATCCGTGAAGTGTGACACTGATGACATCACCCGTGGAGTGTGACATGATGACATCATCCGTGGAGTGTGAAACTGATGACATCACCCGTGGAGTGTGACACTGATGACATCACCCGTGGAGTGTGACACTGATGACATCACCCGTGGAGTGTGACACTGATGACATCACCCGTGGAGTGTGACACTGATGACATCACCGTGGAGTGTGACACTGATGACATCACCCGTGGAGTGTGACACTGATGACATCACCCGTGGAGTGTGACACTGATGACATCACCCGTGGAGTGTGACACTGATGACATCACCCGTGGAGTGTGACACTGATGACATCACCCGTGGAGTGTGACACTGATGACATTACCGTGGAGTGTGACATTGATGACATTACCGTGGAGTGTGACACTGATGACATCACCCGTGGAGTGTGACACTGATGACATCACCCGTGGAGTGTGACACTGATGACATCACCCGTGGAGTGTGACACTGATGACATCACCCGTGGAGTGTGACACTGATGACATCACCCGTGGAGTGTGACACTGATGACATCACCCGTGGAGTGTGACACTGATGACATCACCCGTGGAGTGTGACACTGATGACATCACCCGTGGAGTGTGACACTGATGACATCACCCGTGGAGTGTGACACTGATGACATCACCCGTGGAGTGTGACACTGATGACATCACCCGTGGAGTGTGACACTGATGACATCACCCGTGGAGTGTGACACTGATGACATCACCCGTGGAGTGTGACACTGATGATATCGCGTGTGGAGTGCAGACTAGTGTATGGAAATATGGGTCTGGCACCACATGCCCAATACACTTTAAGACACATAAGCAGAATCTTTATTTTACTTTAGCTTACTTTGCTTTACTTTACCTTACTTTACTGTACATTACTGTACTTAACCTAACTTTGCTGTTCTTCACCTTACTGTATTTTACCTTACTGTACTGCACATTACCTTACTTTATTGTACTTTAACTAACCTTACCTTACTTTACTGTTCTTTACTTTACTTTACTTTACTTTACTTTAATTTACTTTACTTTACTTTACTTTACATTACTTTACTTTACTTTACTTTACTTTACTTTACTTTACTTTACCCTACCGTACCTTACTTTACTTTACACTTTCCATTACTGTACTTATACAACAAATGTAGACATGTCCAATTCTTCAGCCAGCTTTTAATGAATTATTACTTATCTGCTGACAATGTGAGATATGTTCATGTGAGAAGTTGCTGATACAATTCATTTGAGTAATTGCAGATAAAATTTACATGAATAGTTACAGACGCAGTTCACATGAATAGTTGCAGATTAAATTTCAACGTGAGTAGCTGTAGATACAAATCACATGAGTAGTTGCAGATACAATTCACATGAGTAGTTGCACCTACAATTTACATGAGTAGTTGCAGATACTTCTTCTTCTGCGTTCATCCGGAGTATTTTTTAAGATGCGATTGCGGTGTGTCTGGTTAGGCACTCTTGGGAGTCTTGGGACGAAACCTTTAGGCCAACACATCCCACTTTAGCGTGCATTTTTTATCAGGTTAGCATTCCTGGGGGACTCTCACTTTTGCGGTGCCGTCCACATCCCAGCTGTTCAAGATAGAACGGTCGAATCTTCACGATCAGCCCACATTGGAAGGTAGGGACAGTCCATGGGCATTATCCGTCATCCAGGGAGGCTTCCATAGTTGCAGAGCCGACACATAGCGCTTGGGTACTGGGCTCACCTTGGGAATCGCCACGTGCTGCTCATGGCTGTTTTAATTCCTCACTTCAATGTATTGGGCCTTTCGTTTGCTACGGGTCGCTCTTCGCACAAACCAGGGACGGTCGGACTGCAGACGGTATCCGCTCAGCGAGCTTTCGATTCGGACTTGTGCTAGTCGCTGTGCCCAGAATACGAGATAGTTAAAGCTGTTCCGGGCACAACGGACATTTAAAAAAAAACTATCTAGTCACAGCTGTTCAGGACATGAAGGACATTCGGAAGTCTAGATAGTCAGAGCTGTTCCTAGCACGAGGGATTTTCGGAAAACTAGCTAGTCAGAGCTGTTCCGGACATTCGGAAAACTAGCTAGCCAGAGCTGTTCCGGGCACGATCGACATTTCACTCGGACGTAATTGCATAGTGCCTATTTCTATTTTGCCACCCTTAGGCCGGCACATCCGACTTCGGCGGACATTTTTTTAATGAGGTTAGCCTTTCTCGGGTTTCGAGGCACATTAGACTATAACTGTTGTGGTGTCGCCCTCAACTCAGCTGGTCAAGGTAGAACGGTCAAAGACATCATGGTCAGCCCTCAAGGGAAGGCAGTGGCAGACCATGGGCATTCCCAGCTATCCAAGGAGGCTTCCATAATTGCAGAGCCGGCACATATTGCTCTGAGACTGGGCTCACCCGAGTAATCGCCATATCTTGCTCATGGCTGCTTTAATTCCTCACTCCCACATATTGGGCATTTCGTTAGCCACTGGCCGCTCACCACACAAACCAGGAACGGTCAGTCTGCGGACGACGTCCACTAGGTACGCTTTCGCTTCGGACTTCCACGCAATAGATTCGCTAGCCAAGCATTCAACCTCGTGTTAATGAGACGTTTCCCCACCTTTGTCTACACTCACTGTATGAGTATAGATATAGACATTCTTAGTAAACATTTCGTGCGACTTGGGCGTGTTTCTACCTTTAGTACCCGCTCACGAGGTAGGCTACATGTGCTGCCGGCTCACCACCTTACCTCCGGGCATCAATGAGCGAGAAACGGCCATACCCTCTCACCCGGGGATCACTCATATCCCCTAGCTGAGAGCCTTCGAACAAGTATCTGAACTAGGCATGTAGCGTGCTCAGCATCTCACCTCCGTTTTGCAGTAGTGGCCCGGCTCTTACATCCAAGGGTTAATAGCTTAGAGGCGTTCAACCATATCCCTCAGATAGAAGCCTTAGAGTACGTGTCTGGACCAAGAATTTGTGGCTTCGTGCGCCTGATTTGAAATTTTGACTGCTATCCTCAGTCTACACGCAGAGCAAGCAGGTTGTGTCTCTCTTGGTCTGGCCCCTATCTCAAGACCTGTCCAACATGTAGTTGTGCTTCCATCGGCAGGGCTCTTGGGGGTCATTGAGACACGCAAGCGCCCCCCCCCCCCCCCCACCGCGGCAAGGTGGAGACACATCGGGGGGGGGGGGGGGGGAGTTTGCAGATACAATTCACATGATTAATAGGTGCAGACACAATTCACATTTGCAGACACAATTCACATGAATATTTGCAGACACAATTGACATGAATAGTTGCAGATGCAACATTTAAATGGTGTACAAGCACCACCTTGTTTTGAAATGATTTGTTCCATACCGCACGTACAACATTCAGCCTCGAGTTAGTCAAATCGCATGGATATTAAATCTCAACTAATTTCCAAATTCTTATTAAATCAAGTAATGAAGTTACCACACAAAAAAAAAAACCAACAACCAGTAAACTCCTGTCCTTTACCAATTTGCATAACATGTCAAACAGATTGATCATTGGATAAAACAGTTCACTTGACCAAGAACTTTACATATAGAGCACACGCTTCAACAACGTATCGCAACTAAAACAATATTAATGATTTCAACATAAATAACACAAGAATGCAAATGTTACATCGACACGGGATACCTAGAAACATTTTAATATAAAATAATAGTCCATGCATAATCTACAACAGGGGTCACCACACTTTTTTCACGGCAGGCCGGATAACTGACAAAATGACGAGCGTGGGCCGCATACTTATTCTGTTCAATATTTGCGCCGGTCACCGTGGCGAAGGTCTTACGGACGTGGTTCGTAATCCCGTATACCCGCATTCGAAACTCAACTGCGCGCGATTTGGCAGCAGACCGCGTTGCGTTGATTTTTTACGCTATGGTATGGGTGCCTGTCGCTCAGAAAGCAATGGCAAACTACTGAACGTAAACTTTCCCAGACATCAACAACAGCCAAAAATGCTGGTGTTGACTGCAAACGTCCTGTAATCAATCAATCAGGTGCTGTCTCCGCAATAAAGGTTGGCTGTACATGGATTTCCAACACTGTCTTTCGCCTTGACTGTACATTCTGTCAGGCTGATGTTCGTCCTTCTCTTGATGTTATCTTCCCACTTGTATCGGTGTCTACCTCTTGCTCGCTTGCCCTCAACCTTGCTTCTAGTATGGTTTTTATAAGAGTTGCATGTCTTTTAAAGTGGCCCAAAACTTTTCACTTGCCCCCTCTTTATTTCTTTCACCAACTCTCTCTTCATTCCCAGTTTTTCTAGAACCTTTGTATTTGATTGTTTTTGTTTCCTTGAAATACGACATATCCGTCTGTATATCCACATCTCCGGGGCTTCTATGCAAATTTCTAGTTGCTTGTTCAATGTCCAGGCTTCCGCGCCATACAGTAGCGTTGAATATACGTAGAGTTTGACAATTTGCATTTTAAATGCGTTGTTAATCTCTCTAGATGTTAATACTGATTTCATGCACGTTGAAAGCATTTTTGGCCATTCCTATTCTCTTTTGATTTCTATTTCACTTCTGCCATCATCTGTTATTATATGTCCAAGATAGGAGAAACTTGTTACTTGTTCTAGTATCTGCCCGTTTACTGTGATGTTCATTGATGACCTTTCCTTTTCACTGCTAATTATCATAGTTTTTTTAAATGTTAATATCTAAGCCACATTCTGCACTGTGCCTGTTTACTTCTTCCACTAGGTCTTGTAACTCTTGCTCACTTTCTGCTAGTAACACGGTATCGTCAGCATACCTAAGATCGTTTATGATTCTTCCATTGATATTAAGTCCAGGCATTTCACCTTGTTTAAAAATTCTTTCTGTGTATAGGTTGAAGAGGCTTGGGGACAGTACACATCCCTGCCGTACTCCTCTTTTTATCTCTATAGGCGACGAATAGTTATTTCCGCATCTAATAGACGCCACTTGTTCCCAGTACAAGTTACTAATAAGTCTGATGTCCTTTCCGTCTACTCCTATATCTTGAAGGCACGTAATTAGTCGTTCATGTTGTACTCTATCAAAAGCTTTCTTGTAGTCTATAAAACAAACATATATATTTTCTTAACTTCTATATATTATTCAATTAATACACTCAAACAGATAATTACTTCTCTTGTGCCGCTGTTTTTGCGGAACCCAAATTGTTCTTCAGCTACTTCCTCATCTATTTTATGTTGAATTCTTTCTTGTATGACCTTGAGTAGTATCTTAGTTATGTGGCTCATTAAGCTAATAGTTCTGTAATCCTCACAATAAACAGCTCTTGGTTTCTTCGCTAGTGTGATGAAAATGGATGTTTCCAAGTCCTTAGGGATGTCCCCAGTATTATATATATCATTACATAATTTTGTGATAGTATCAATGCCAAATTTGGATAAGGATTTTATCATCTCTGTTGTTATCTTGTCAGGACCTGCAGCCTTTCCTTCGTTCATCTTTTTTAATAGCCTTTTCTACTTCAGCCTATAATATTGTTGGTCCATCTTGAGTATTATATAATGTTTGTCTATTGACCCTGTTGTCCCAGAATATATCTTCTGTGTACTCTGACCATCTTTTTCATTATATCAGTGTTATTAATTATAATTTCCACAGTTGTTTCCTCTGATACAACCGTTTACTGTTATATTATTTTTCTTCTTTGTAAATCTTGTTATATGTTTATGTAATTCTTTCGAGTTGTGTTTTATTTCCAGATTCTCTATTTCTTTGCATTGTTTCTGCAACCACTCTTCTTTGGCAACTCTGCACATGTGACGTATTTCTCTGTCTATTAATATATAATCTGGAGTGTTCTTTGCTTTCTTTCTTTGAGTCATTTTACTCAAGATCGTATCTGTTATCCATAATTGTTTTTTTCATATTTATCTTCACTGGTAATGTGGTATTTGCCATTTGTATACTGGGTTTTACACTTTCCCATTTTGTATTAAGTTTATCCTCAGAATTTTCACGTCTATATGGTTCCATACTTTCAATGATTAGCCCATCATATCTATTTTTTACTTCAACCAGGTATAGTTGACTTATTTCTGGTTGTTTCAATGCTGATATATCTACTTGAGGTGTCTTCGATGTCCTTATTCCTGGGTGTTTAAGTTTTATTTGTAATTTTAAGACTACAGGATTATGGTCAGAGTTAATATCAGCACCAGGGTATGTTTTGGCATTTTTAACATTGTTTTTAAATCTATTTCTAATCATAATGTAGTCAATTTGGTTTCTTGTTCTATCTTCAAGGCTTTTCCACGTATAGTTTCCTAGGGTTATGTTGGAAAAAATGTGTTACAAACAATAAAATTGTTTTCATCTTCACAGAACTGTATCAGCCGGTCTCCTCTTTCGCTTCTGTTTCCCATGCCATATTGCCCTATAATCTGCTTATATTTATTTTTTCCAACGTTTGCATACATGTCTCCCATGGCAATTAGGACCTCTGATGATTTTACAACTTTCAGTGTTTGTTTTAGGTCTTCATAATATACTTCTAGCTGTTCATCACTATAATCAGTTGTTGGAGCATATTTCTGAAGAATTACTATGTTGAACGGTCTTGCCTTAATTTTGAGAAGCATCATCCTATCTTTATGAGTTCAGAATCCAATAATATTTTTCTTTAAATTTCGTTTTATTAAAACTCCTACTTCTCTCTCGTGATGATCTCCTACCGAGTTAATGAATCTGTAGTCTTCTCTCCTCATATAAATTGTATCTGTCCATCTTGCTTCAGATACGCCCAAAACATCTAAATTCATGTGTTTTTCTTTGCTTCGGCAATAAGGTTATCAAGCTTCCCTGCTTGATATGGGTGTGTACGTTCCACGTACTAATTCTTAGACCTCTCCTTCTACTTTGCCTTTTGCATTGGGCACCCTTTCAAAATAATTTAAGATGCTTTCGTCATTATGCACTTCCTTAGTCACTATAGGAGTTGTCTCTTCCCAGAGAATATTTACAACAGGCCCATCTCCAGGGGGCCAAGAATTACCCGTATCGCTGTTTTCTTGTTGTTGAATTACCATTGCTGTCTTTGGGATATTACGTGGTGAGGTCCCAATCTCTTCCGCGATGGCCAGCCATATTCACTATCGTGTCCTGAATACGCCTCATGTGTACCACACACTCTGCTGTTTCGCTTTCGAAGCCGTTGATCTATTTAGATTCATCCGCATTTTCCGCGTCCTAGTCTTTGTGTACTAGGGACGGACATTCCCTTAGTAGCATATTACCCCTACTTCACTCATGTAGTTTAGCCAGGCAGCCAAGACTGTTGCCCGTGTTGTGGCCCCCGCTGTACACAATCGGTATTCGTGGAGCCATACATGAGCTAGGAAAATAGATGGGAACCAAATAGGATTCTGGTCTATTATCAGTTATCAGTTGGGGAATCTTCATTGCACTCCGGACAGGTCCATAGGTGCTCAGATCCTCCATCCCCCCCCCCCCCCCAGCATATGCATCAGCGATCGGTGGCTAATAGTGCCAGTTCTGTGTTGGTTGACGACGTACCTCGTTTTCCCGATGTACCTTTCGTGTTTGGCTGTGCCAATTCTTACTCCCAAGTCTTTCATCCTGGACCACGATGTAGATTCACTGACGTCAAAGTCCTCTGTTCTCGACATATCTTTAAGGACATTAATAACATCGGCACGATCCATGGGCTGGCCATCTACAGGGGGTGCAGAGCCAGCCAGTTTATCAGCTCGTTCATTTCCCTCGACGTCCGCGAGTATCGGGACGAAGATGAAGGTGACTTTACGGACAGCAGACTTCTGCAGCGACTCAGTCCACTGTCTACGAACAGATCCAGCTTCGACCTTCTGAATCATGCTCATTGAATCACTTAGTACACACACGTTGGCAGGGGCGTCACTAGGGGGGTGCGGGGGGTGAGCGCCGCACCGGGTGACACCATCAAGGGGTGACACCAAAATAAAAAAATTGCAAATTTGACAAAGCAGGCATAGCAAAATAACAAAAATTCAACTTTGTCCGAGTTTGTCGAAGTTCTTTATTTATGTTTTACCTGAAGTATTGAAGTTATATTGTTCAATTTGTTTTCTTTCTTATGTCCTTATTAACTTTTTGACTTATTTTACAAACATTACTATATGCGATTATATATGGTACAGGAACACTCGGAAGAAGACCATGGTGAAAGTCTAGAGGGGTGACACCAAGAGTTTACCGCACTGGGTGACACCAACCCCAGTGACGCCACTGCACGTTGGTATAATGCTGTGATTCCAGCCATATGAAAGCCCGTGTAACTGCCATCACCTCCATCGTCATGCTGCTTGAGGTCATAGAGATGGCACCACTGGATGCTTGAACGATTCGGCCAGCTGAACGGGCTGTAAATGCCCACGTACTTCTCTGCTGCTGGTCTATCCCTTGGGATATGGCTGCCACTCACCGTGAGGTACTATCCCTCTCTCTTTACCCTACACATACAAATGTCATGTAAAGGATATGCAACTAACTTCAACAATACTTGCAAGCCAAAACAGAAGCTCTGGGAAAAAAGACGAAAAACTAAGTTAATCATGGGTCAGTGGCGTGTAAAGCAAAATAAAAAAAAAAGACAACCAACATATTTATTTACTTTAAAAAAAGTTATCAAAGAAGACGACGTTAGCAAAAACATTTGCAGACGAGCTCTGTGACGCCATAAGGACAATTTTAAAATGGCCAACCCACTTTTGACATGCAATAAAGTGGAGCAGCGTTTGTTGTTTATCAGTGAAGGGATGAACACTACAGAAATTCATCGGCGAATGAAGGTCCAGTATAGTGATGGATGCCTGTCAGTCCAGCAAGTGTATGAGTTGAGTAGGAGGTTTGGTTGAAAACGCCGTGATTTCTGTGACAGACTGTTCATGACCGGGTCAGGCACACCGAATAGTGACCCCAGCGTCGATTGTTCTAAATCACTGTATCGGCGCTGGAGGACATCCATTGAACGCAGTTGTGACTACATCGAAAAATTATACATTTGTTCTTTACCTTTTCAAAATATATTCATTCTCCCCCCCCCCCCCCCACTCCCCCCCCCCCCCAAAAAAAAAGGTTTTCCTTTGAAGCCCTTTCGTAGTTCAAAGCGGTGCGGTTAAATAGCAGCGGCAAAAGGATCGACTCCATTGCACCTGGCTCGGTCTCTCCACGGGTGGCCTGCTAAATACATGGCCCAAAGTACGAACTCCATAGCTCCAGTTACGAACACCAGGAGTCAGAACACCGAGAAAGCTGCACTCGTGAACCGAATGACAGAGACCGCAATCGAACCCACAACCTTCGGAGGGCGAGGCAGGCGGCTTAACCACTTCACCAATGAGACCACGCTTTTCCTACGGGTGTAAATGAAGAATTCAATTTTCGGTTACTAGTGTATCATCAACGTGATTGTCTCTTAGTGTTCACACACACACACACACACACACACACACACACACACACACACACAAACACATACACACACACACACACACAAACACACACACAGCACACACACAGCACACACACAGCACACAGAGCACACACACATACACACACAGCACACACACACACACAGAGCACACACACACAGCACACACACACAGCATACAGCATACACACACACATACACACACAGCACACACACACACACACACACAAGCGCGCGCGTGAACGCATATAAATGAACGAAGAGATGAAGAAAAGACGCAGGCGCTGGAGAGATCATACAGTGTGAACATCAGACAATAGTCTAACTAGAAAGGTCTCTGTCTGGAATACACGGAGCATAAGAAATAGAGGAAGACCTAAACAACTCACGAGGAAGATGTCAACAACCTGAATTCATACAAGCACACTGGTTCCTTCATTCACACCTCATAATTACAAACACGTCTTTAGGTGAATGGATGAAAAAGAATCACGCTTTAATCTATATATATTACAGAGCTCGTCTTACGAGCATACACCACTGGCATTCAACATTCAAATACATTCTCTATGTTAGCTATGTATAACTATACCCTCTCTAAACTACACAACTGGCGAGGGTAAACACAGATGTCCTGTCGCTCTAACTGTCCGTCCCGGTCTGCCTTAATTCACATCTCCAGTCCAGCTACTCGTACCCCGATCTCGTGCGGTCAGTCGCACAGCGTGCTGGGTTACTTGTCACGTAGTTTAGTGGTCCAGTCCTCGTAGCCTACAGCTATACTAGTTCAGCTAGTTCAGTCCTCGTAGCCTACAGCTATACAGCTATAGAGTTCAGTCTGTTTACGGGTAGTCCCCATGATTACTATACTCTTTCCTATGTCGGGAGTTAATCCCGGTATGTCCTAGTCATGTCCTAGCTATGACACATGCGTGTCCTGTCTCGGTCTGGTCCTAACACTAGTTTGGAGTTCTATCTCCCTATACTGTCTCTTCCATCTATTCTATTGTAAAGGTCCTTATTATGTCCTGTCTCTGTCCTTTACTTTCCTCCGTCCTGTCCTATTTCTATCTATACCTATCCTACTTCTATCTATGCCTATCCAGCATCTTGACAGAAGAGAAGAAACAGAAATAAATATTATTGGAGGACATATACAGCGATGCATGGGAAAGCTAAGGATAGGAATACATGCAGTCAGTTGGTTTGGGGGTCTATAACCCACTGGGGGATAAAGTGTGAAAGAATAAGAAAATATGTGCGTGCGTACGAGCGTGCGTGTGTGTGTAAAAACCCGTGAATGGAAACATTTGCAGCAATAATAACGACATACTTACAGGTTTGATACTGGCGATGGTTGATATAGTCCAACAGAGCTGTTGTTGAGACTGAGAGCCGCCCTCTAGTAAGATCTGTTTGCTCCCATTACATACAATTCGGGAATTTCCCATCTGCGTAATGCGTCATTCGTAGAACTGGGAGTCTGCGTGGCGAAGTTGTCAAACCGTTTGACTGGAGTTCCGAAGTTGTGGGTTCGATTCCGGGCCGCGTCCTTCTGTTCACGGGTTAAATTTTTCGGAGACTCCTGTAGGTCGTCGCTAAAGCTACGGAGTTCGTGCTTTGTGCGACGCTTTCCGCGCTGCGGAAAGAGGCCGAGCCATATGGGATCAAACCCGGTGCAATGAAGTCGACCCTGTCGACTTTTAAAAGACTTTTTTATTTTAATGTAGAATTCGGCTAAGCAGACTTGTAGGAAATACAGTTAGGCTCCGTGGCGAACGGTTTATGGACGCGGCTCATAATCCCGTATACATGCGTTCGAAACATAGCTGCGCGCGATTTGGCAGCAGACCTCGTTGGGCTGGTTTTTTACTAATTTGTATGCATGCCGGTGGTTCAGAAAGCAATCGCAGACTTTTTTTTTTTGTTGCATATCCTAGTTACAGGACATCGCTGTCAACACCAGAATTTTACTGTTGTTGTTGATGTCTTGGCAACTTTACGTTTGACATTGTCTTCTAAACGACCGGTTCCCATACCAACACGTTAAAACCCGGTGCTACACGGTCTGCTGCCAAATCGGTCGTAGCTGTGTTTCAACACAGGTAAGCGGAATTACGAACCGCGTCCGTAACGCCTTGGCCACGTAGACGGCTATGGCAGACTACTGAACGTAAACTTGCCAAGACATCAACAACAGCAAAAACTCTGGTGTTGACTGCAATTAACTTTTAACAAACAGTTAAATATGTCTAGAGCCTGCCAAACGATGAGACATACTAAACACGGACACGGTGTACATACCTTACAACGGACCACATAAATGCACACGGAGTGAAAATCCGTCAAAACAAGAGACAATAAAATAATATTAATATAATTTAATTAAATTTTCTTGCACTGCTCGTTTAACCAACTTTCTTTTGCTTTCACACAATTATCTCTTATTTCTTTATTTATCTTATCATATTCTTGTTTGACATTTTTACTCTGTTTTCTCTTGGCCATCAACTTTACGATTTCTTCAGTCATCCACGTTTTCTTACTTTTGACTTCTCTCCGGTATTATTTCTTTGCTCATTTGATAATGGAGTCCGGTAACATTTCACAGTGTTCGTCTATACTCTGTAGTTTAGCTATTGTATTGAACCCATTTTTCAGTCACTCTGTATTGTCCTTGAATTTTTTTTTCTATCTTCAAAACCTCTTTATTAAGTCTCATGTTCTTAAAAACTTTGTGTCCCTCCCCCCCTTTTCAGTCTTTTTTTAAAAATGAGTCCTCATAGTGGTACATGATCACTATTACATCAGCACCAGGTATTGTTTTTACATTAATTAACGCATTTCTAAATCTTTTATTAATAAATATGTAGTCAATTTGGTGTAGTATTTTCTTATCAAGGCTTATCCATGTGTAAAGTCGTCTTTTATGGTGTTTTAACTTGGCCGGTCTCCCTGACGAAGGGGTTATTGACTTTCTCTGTAATCCCGTATATTCTCGTGAGTAACACAGCTGAGCGAAAATCAGCAGCCGTTCGCTGGTAACTTACGGGGGTATGTGAGCCGGTCGCTCAGAAATCAATGGAAAACTAATGAGCGTAATATTGCCTAGTACATCAACAGCTGTTGAAAAATGATGGTGTTGACTGCAACATCCTGTAAGGAATATGCAACATAAGAAAACACTTGGTATTTCAAATTATCATATGATTGACATTTGCCAATTCTATTAGTTGCCCTCCTCTGTCACTTTTTGTACCTAGAACATAATTCCCACTACATCCTCCATTTTTCTATTTCTTACTTTTGCATTAAAATCACCCAGTATAATTTGTATTTCTTTGATTTAATTTTAAAATGTCACTGTTTGTTTTCCTCGTGTTGTATTTAAGACATGGAGCATCCCACGGGGTCTTTTCCCCAGGGTGTGCTGGTGTAATGGGAAATGAGCAGGCAGACAGATTGGCTGGATCTGTACTGCCGGGTGGGGTACTGGTGCACTATAAGGCAGATGTGGTCAGGTCACTTTGAGATTGTGTGGATAGTGTGGAAGAAGAACAGATACAGCATCATTGCCTGTGGAGGATGATGCGGCAGGAAGTGATCCGAAGATGTAGACGATTCTCAGTACTCTGAAGAAAGAACACGTGAACAAATAATCAGATTGCAATTGGTGCTATTAGTATTGGATCTTTTCGCTGACTGTCAAACATGTGTACATTGATGCGAGACCAACTAGACAACCCTGAATAAGGTGTCTTCATTAGCCAGGTCTATCATATACCAGAACACACAACTTTGGAATATGGGCAGAATTTGTAATTATTCATTGAAATAGCACCATAGGTATCATAATTTTATATTAAACCAGCATAGGTCAAATAAGAAACACACATACACATACGACCGTAATCCTGTGACACGTATATTAACTGGGAGTCACTGTGAAATCTTTCTGTTGTCACAAACCTGAAACTTGTAGACATAAAGTTAACAAAGAAAACGCATTTTGTATATTGTATTCTAGTTTAGTCTTTCCTCTTGGGCCTAAGGCGGCGCATAGGGCAGAAGTCGTGGCTCTCCATGTTTGTGCGTAGCGCTAACATTTAGAGCCATAAATCTGATTATGTAACAACGGCGAGCTTTATGATGGCGGATGGTCAAGCCGCCGATCAACCGACTTAAGTCAAGCTAGAAGAAAACACGTCCCGCCATCCTGACCCAAGCCGGAAACTCTGCAAACTCTCCGATGGCAGCCTCGCATCACGGGCCCACCAGCCAAGCACGTGAATAAGAATATCGTCGCACATCCGGGTGGGATTCTGACTTAGAGGCGTTCAGCCATAATCCCTCAGATGATAGCCTCGCACCATTGGCTTATCAGCCAAGCACGTGAAATGCAAAACCATTGGAACAAAGAGCTAGGCCAATAGTTGAACAACAGTTAAGCAAAGTACAGTTCGGCTTACGGAATTGCAAAAGTTGCACTGATGCACCATTTACAACTAGACAAATATGTGAAAAAAACTATCGAATATAATGATCAGCAGAATATTGTGTTTGTAGATCAGGAAAAGGCCCCCGACAGAGCAGACAGACACAAATCATGGACCATCCCTGAAGACGATGGGATACAAGGGCAACTGCTAGAAAACATCATAGCCATGTACCACTCGAGCCGAAATGCAGTAAGAACAGAAGGCATATCAGACATGTTCACAGTCAATACAGGAGTGAGACAGGGATGTGTGCGTCCTCCCCTGATATTCAACGTCCACATGGACAGAATTTCCAAAGAAGCAAGTCTCGACGGAACACATTCAAAAAATATAGAATTTACTCCAGATGAAACAACTGATCCGCATGAAATAAATGAACTTCGCAGACGATCAGTCCCGTATCGCGACGAGAGCAGACTGCAGAATCATATCAATAATCCGAGCTCAACATGCAGGATATACAATATGAGTACAAATACAGGGCCGGGTTATATACTGGCCAAGACCCATTGACGCGTCCTCGTCGAGCGTCCCGGGCAATAGGTCCCTTCGGGGTCCTGGCTAACGTCAACAGGATCGCCGATTCCTCCGAAGTCGGAGAGTGTCTGCCCGTACGGAGAGGAACCACCAGTCTGCACACCAATAAGCCAGACATGGGACAACGGATACTCACGAAAACCTCAGGTCATGCATGACATCACACTGATGTTGGACAACAGGATGCCATCATCCGACATACAGGACTTCGCGCTGGAGCTCAAGCCAACGAACACAAGTGATGAACAATAAATGAATATTGAAATACATCGAGGCCAAGGAAATTAGGTATCTAAAATCAGGGTTTCTCTGATCTGTCTCGTGAAGATCTGATTCATTTCATGATCTAGGCTGTATTTTTATAAAATAAGAATCGGGTTAAGTACTCCCCCACCCTGATTCTGGGAAATTGGATCTGAAGGCAAGTTTTCTGACAGTGGTGGGAATTTGAGGGAATTTGTGTGCATTTTGTGCCTGTTAAAGACACCTCATCAGTTGGTGATAGAAATGTGAAAGGTTTTGAGTGCATGTTGTACCAGTTAAATCACCTCATCAGTTGAAGACTGAAACGTGAGAGGATTTGTGTGCATGTTGTACCAGTTAAATCACCTCATCAGTTGGAGATAGAAATGTGAAAGGATTTGTGTGCATGTTGTACCAGTTAAATCACCTCATCAGTTGGAGACTGGGGAGAAATGTGAGAGGATTTATGTGCATGCTGTAATCGTTAAAGACACCTCATCAGTTGGAGATAGAAATGTGAAAGGATTTGTGTGCATATTGTATCTGTTAACAACATCTCATCAGTTAAAGATCGTTTAGAGCAGGCTTTGTAGGCCACCGCCCAGGCAACATTTTTAGATTCGAAAAAGACTACCCACACAAACGGACCGTTACTGTGGGTAATGGCAGTGAACACGATTCATAATTTCCTGACATGCCGAATCCAGGGTTCGAAATCAGCCATAGACGATTTGGAGGCCGTGCGTTGATTTCAATTGTTTGAGTGTTGGTCGTTCAGAATTCAATGGCAAACTATTGATCATAACACTTAGTAAGTGAGAAAAAGCAAATACAATCTTGAGGCTGATTGTGACAACCAGTAAAGGAACTTTTCATATTCCAGTACAATAATAAAATTTAAAAATTATAACATATTTACATTACATTCATTCTTGAACAATAATAATTTAACACATG
This sequence comes from Cepaea nemoralis, assembly GCA_014155875.1. Taxonomy (NCBI): domain Eukaryota; kingdom Metazoa; phylum Mollusca; class Gastropoda; order Stylommatophora; family Helicidae; genus Cepaea; species Cepaea nemoralis. The sequence goes on from JACEFZ010011121.1 coordinate 32,181, forward strand.
AGAACATATTTACATCACATATATTCCTGTACTATAATGATTTTAAAAAAGAAAATGAGAACAGATGTACATTACTTACATATGTGTACAATAATGATTTTAAAAAAAAAAGAATTAGAACAGATATCCAATATGTACATTCCCTTGTATGGGGTCTCCCTATGGAAGTGGTTATGTCGCCCGCGTCACGTCCCTGACAGGAACCACTGACTAGAGTTGTGATATGTAAAGGCTTCTATTTTAGAGGCTTGTCATGGAAGTAACTTTTGCTGTGTTATCTCTCTTGGCTCGAATGTTTCATCCTCCACCCATAGATCCTGGACCTTCATTATTTACGCATCCATGAATACTGGTAATAAACAGAGATCACTGATCCTACATTTACCGTTTAAACAGATATAACAAACCCTTGGTAAGTGTGAACTGTTTAAATTCTGCATACTGCATGTTTACAATGTCTTCGCATTATAAAATTTCCATTCACTAAATACACTGTTATGTGATAACTAACAAATTAAAATCTAACTAATGAATAACTAACTATATGTATTATTTCATATACAACAGAAAGATTACAATCATTTATATGGATTCACAAATGTGGAGCTCAAATATAGAACAGAAACATTACATTCATAGCGACAGATTCATAAATGTGGAGCTTATGGAGATCAGACCACGTACCATCTTCACAATGAAGATCAACTACATTTAATACCCAGCACTCTCTATCTCGGGAGTCATTGTAGCGGAGTGGCAAGCATATTTGCTGCCAACCAGTGATCATGTGTTTGAATTTCCCATAGGGTTGGGAATTTTCTAAAGTGATCTGGGCTCCGAAGTCGACCCAGCCTAAGATGGGTGTCTGGGAATGTTCTGGGAACTAAAAGCCGTGGCTTGATACCCACTGAGTGCTGATGGTCCATACAAATATGGGGTTAGAACCATATACCCAGTATGCCTCATGTTGTGGACAAGGATCCTTTACTTTTTACTTTTGCCCTGACTGTCCAAATACAACGTTTCTAAACAATAAATTATGTGTCTTGACAAATTATATCCGATTCACCAACATCTTTTTACTGTACCAGACAATTATCCCTTTAATCCTTACTATCCAAAGGTGTTCTTTTTCAAGCAACAAAATTGTGATTCTGGAGGGGTTAAATAATAAATGTCATGTGACAAAGAAAGGTAAGTTAACAGTGAGGACAGATTTGGTTATATAACATCTGGATAAGGCACAAGGAAGTAGATTTTATCTTTGTGGTAACCAACAAAAGCATGGCATGTTGTTTCACACAGAAAGAGATGTTCACAATGTTGATGTCTGTTTCTGCAAGAGAGGAAGATAACACTGTGTAGAATGAGATGTCTGAGAGGAGCTATCAATGTAACCAGAAGAGACAGAATATGAAATGATGATAGAAAAATGGTAGGAGCAACTCCATATGTTGATTACATAGACAGGCAGACACCATGGTGGTTCTGTCACTTAGTGAGAATGGAGCCTGTAAAGCTACCCATTTGTGCCTACAACTGTAGAAGAATTGATTACAGAGTCCCAGGAAGCTCAAGGAGCAGTTGGATCAGCAACACCAACAATATCTTACAACGCTACAGGAGTAGTATGGGATGTAGTAACTAAAGCGGAAATAGGGAGTCGCTCCTTCGCTGTGACGTCATATTTTACTATATGAAGAGTATGGCTCCCTAGCACGACGTCACAACAATGCTCCATAAGTGGCCTTATTTTCTGTAATTTGGCGTTTTTGTACTTCCGGTTGACTACTTCCGGTCCATGGGCGTGCCTCACCTAGGTGCCCCCGCTCCGGCCCGACCGCCCCAGGGACAGCTCGAAGACAGCGAGGCAAGCCCCGGGCATGTAGAATACTAATATGAATATGTAGACCAAATATGCACCGGTTCGTGGGTCTAAAGATGTATACATGTGTGTGTCTACACAGAGTAGGCCGTTGGGAGGGCTCGGGACGCAGGGGAATTCGCCCCTGGTCCTACAATTAGCCTTTGCCCCCAGAGGAGGCCATCAAACCCACACCTACTGAGAGGATATGAAGATTTGTGTTTAGCGAGACCCCTGGCCAGACCAAGTGCAGTAAAGGCAATACTTTTTTTTTAAACGTTTATTGAGTGTTAAGATTGTTGCAAGGTGTATTGTTAGTGTTATTACAGAGCGTTGCATGTGGAAGTGTAGGTGACATATGCGCAAAATTTTACAACATTTATTTGAACATTTTTACATTTGAAATGGGGGTGGTGAAATTTTATTTACATAATATGAAATATGAGTAATAAATTAAAGCTTAAACGTGTTTTGCTATTTAGGGACAGTGATTGGTGATACTTATGATGATGTTGCTGATGATGATGATAATTATGATGATGTAGATGACAGCAAATATGGTGTATTGATGATTTATTTCCCTCAAACACTCTAAAAACTATTCTTCTCTCCCTCTTAGAGTTTTCCATACCCTCGTACCAATAATATATACATAGAATGAAAAGTTGGCCTAGGAAGCGATGTAAGACCGCTGGGGAAAAATATAAAGAGGTTGACTGCCCTGTAAAACGCATGAGACCAAACCCAACCAAGCATTCATGTGTATAAGACAAGTCAGATGCTCTGGCTGCCATAGACGGCCGTAATAGCTCACGTGGGAGAGCGTTAGACTGAAGATCTGGCTGCCATTCCTCTCCTCAGATGTTCTGTGCAGATCAACTCTGTTTGTCAAAGTGGCAAGGTGCCCGCCATATATTCACACACACACACACACACCCACACACCCTCACACACAACACCCACCCACACACACACACAATGGTACTGGTAATGGTGGTGATAATGGTGGTAGTGATGATGATGATGGGGACGGCACACACTATGATATGGTGATGATTTCCCTTTATTTACCCTAGATCCATCCTCCTCGCACACTTATATTCTTTTAACACACCATGCATTCCCTTTCACACCTACAATATATACATGAAAGAAGTGTTAGTGTAATAAGCGAAACGACAAAGAGACCGCCCCACGCCGTCAGTTTTATCACGGCGAGGGTGTCGGCTGCTTAGGAAGCAAAGCGAACCGCTGGAAATCGTGTATTGACCGCTATGTTTGAAACACACGCGGCCGACACGTATATATAAAAATAAATCAAATACATGTGTATCTACAAACCAGCACTATAGGCTTACGCTAATATTAATACATGTACAAATTCACCCATACATGGCTACTCATATATAGCTACCATACATACGACCATTTATTTTTAGCTACTATATCCATGTGTGCTGGGAAGTCGCATGACCAAGTAGCGAGAAGAGGTCACAGGCGCAAAACGTAGAAACAAAGCCACGCAAAGGGTGTGCGAGGCACACACTGCTCACGTGTCAAACCCGCCATTGCTGTAGAAAATCTCCGTCATGAGTGTCGTTTGCCGAGGTTGGCCTCCAGTTCAAAGCACGCACACGCTAACTACTACAAAGCATTCCTGTATACACGCCTCCGCTGCAGAAAATTCCGCAGCCAGATCAGACAAAAGAACCATAGAAATAATATGTCAATGAGTAAATCGGGCATATTCAACTTTAGGAAACAGGCTGAGGTGAAAATATAGTGTTTCAAATACTAGCAAGGCTTACACTATCATAACTAATACACGTAATAACATATATAACTAATTTATTTCTATAGAATCTGTCATAAAATACCATTCTCAAAATTATACGTTCAATTAGAATAACATAATTAGTGAATTGTGTTTAATAAATGATAAAATATGCAATCAATATAATAACTCGAGTTATTTCCCTTGCCCCGAATAAGTTGTCTCCCCTTGCTAGTTTGCCTTTACCTGCACGCTTCGCGCAATCAAGCTCAAAGGTCATACTGCACTGCCGCGATCATTAAATTGCGTGAGTTCTCTCTCTCTCTCTCTCTCTCTCTCTCTCTCTCTCTCTCTCTCTCTCTCTCTCTCTCTCTCTCTCTCTCTCTCTCTCGCTTGCTGGATATGCTCGCCGCGTGCCCATATACTTACTACCCGCACTGAGGATGTGGATCTGTTAAATGTGTGTAAATTTTTTAAGTTTTTAAAAAGTTCAAAAAGTCATAAAACATTCAGAAAGTTAGAGTTAAAACATTAAATATTGCAGATTTTTTTTAAAAAAATGTTAATTTTTAAAACAATTTGAAAAATTTGAAAAAGTTCAAAAAGTCACAAAACATTCAGAAAGTTAAAGTTTAAGAAATAATAAGTTTAAACACTTTTAAAAATTTAAGATTAAACTCAAAATAGTTTAAAAAAATTTAATATTATACAAGTTTACAAAATTCAAAAAGTCATAAAACATTCAGAGAATTAAAGATTAAGAAATTATAAGTTTTAAAAATGTAAGATTTTATAAAAAGTTTCAAACAATTTAAAATTTTTTTTTTTTATTTAAAAAGTTTTAAAATGTCATAAAACATTAAGAAAGTTAAACACCGCCTTCCTCACTAATTTGCTTCGACTGGAAAGATGCCAATTGTGTGCACTTATACAGCCCTCTGAGACAACAATGCTAGACGCATGACTGATACTGCGAACCAGATAAGCCCATACATAGTATGCATATATTGTGAAAACGTGAAGTGGTAGTTCGTATTTTAGACTTGATAACAGCTTGCGCTCAAACATGCAGAAAGCATACTTTGTGCACTCTTGGAATACATCCGGTCACGTGATTAATGAGTACAACCCGACCACTTGGGGGCGTAACATATACCGGATCACATACATAACGATACAGCCGAGACACAAGGGTAAACGCTACGAGCGGTCAAATATGGTGGTGCAACCAATCACACGTGGTTAAGGTCAAAATGTCATAAACCATTCAGAAAGTTAAAGTTTAAGAAGTTCTAAGTTTACAAACTTTAAAAATTTAAGATTTAAAAAATTTTGGTTGGTGACATAAATGTGAAAGGATTTGTGTGCATGTTGTACCTGTTAAATACACCTCATCAGTTGGTGATAGAAATGTGAAATGATTTGTGTGCATTTTGTACTTGTTAAAGACACCTCATCAGTTGGAGACAGTGGTGAGAAATGTGAGAGGAATTGTGTGCATGTTGTACCCGTTATAGACACCTCATCGGTTGGAGACAGTAGTGAGACACGTGAAAGGATGTGTGTGCATGTTGTACCTGTTAAAGACACCTCATCGGTTGGAGACAGTAGTGAGACACGTGAAAGGATGTGTGTGCATGTTGTACCTGTTAAAGACACCTCATCGGTTGGAGACAGTAGTGAGACACGTGAAAGGATGTGTGTGTGTGTGCATGTTGTACCTGTTAAAGACACCTCATCAGTAGGAGATCGAAAAGAGCAGGCTTTGTAGGCCACAGCTCAGGAAACATTTTCAGATTAGAATAAAACTACCAACAAAAAAAACAGTGCTATGGATTAGAGACAGTGAACACGATTCACAATCCCCGAGTGCAGTTTTCGAAATTAGCCACAGACGATTTGGAGGCAGGTCCCTTTTTCGATTTCGATTGTATGGGTGTCAATTGTACAGAATTCTATGGCAAACTTTTGAACATAAAAAATAACTTAGTAAATGACAATAAGCAAATAAAAAAATTGCTTACAAGTCGATATTTTCGATTCATTGCATTGGGTTTTTATCCCACATGGCTCGGTATCTTCCTGCGGTGTGGAAAGCATCGCACAAAGCACGAACTCCGTAGCTCTAGCTTATAGTAAGCACGTAATCATGAGATAATTGCGACAACCTGTAAAGAAACTTTTAACAATTCTGTACAATAATAATTTTAAAATTGTAAAACAGAGTTACATTACATAATTCTTGTACAATAATAATTTAACAAATTAGAACATATTTACAGAACATATATTCCTGTACAATAATGATATTGAAAATAAAATGAGAACAGATGTACATTACTTACATTTGTGTACAATAATGATACCCAAAACAATTAGAACAATTATCCAATATGTACATTCCCCTGTAGGGGTCCTCCCTATGGAAGTGGTTATGTTGCTGTGTTACCGCCCTGACAGGAACCACTGACTAGGGTTGTGATATGTAATGGCTTTTATTTTAGAGTCTTTTGCTTTGTTATATCTCTAGACTCGAATGTTCCAGCCTCCACCAATAGATCCTGGACCTTCAGTATTTACGTATCTATGAATACTGGTAATTAAATAGGGATCACTGGACCCTACATTTAATGTTGAAAAAGATATAACAAACCCTTGGTAAGTTTGAACTGTTTAGTTTCTGCATACTGCATGTTTATGATGCCTTCACTTTATGAAATGTACATTCACTAAATACACTGTTATGTGATAACTATCAAATTAAAAACTAACTAATGAATAATCAACTATATATATTATTTCATTATACACGTCAAAAAGATTACAATCATATGGATGGATTCAAAAACGTGAAGCTCATTATATAGAATAGACACATTACATTCACGGCAACAGATTCAAAAATGTGGAGCTTATGGAAATCAGATCATGTTCCATCTTCACAATGAAGATCAACTACATTTGATACCCAGCGCTTTCTATCTCAGGAGTCAGGATAGTGGAGTGGCTAGCATGCTTCCTGCCAACCGGTGATCATGTGTTTGAATTTCCCGTGGAGTCGGGAACTGTCCAAAGTTTTCTGGGCTCTGAAGTCGACCTAGCCTAAGATGGGTGTCAGGAAATGTTCTGGGAACTAAAAGTAGTTGCTCGACACCCACTGAGCGCTGATTGATCTATAAAATTATTAGGCTAGCACCATATTCCCAGTATGCCTCATGTTGTGGAAAAGGATTTGTTTACTTTTTACTTCCGCTCTGACTGTCCAAATACATCGTTTCTATACAATATATTCTGTGTCTTGAAAAATCTTATCCGATTCACTAATATCTCTGTCTGTAAAATTCCTTGTGTGGCTTGAACAATCCTACCTAATCCACCAATATCCCTTTAGCCCTAACTATCAAATAATGTTCATTTTTAAGCTACAGAATTGTAGTTATAGAGTTAAAATAAATGTCATGTGACAAAGGGATTAACAGTAAGGACTGATTGGGTTATATAACATCTGGATGGGGTATAGGGTAGTAGATATTATATAATCTTTGTGGTAATCAACAAAAGCCGGTCTCTGGCCGAGGGGGTTACACAACTTTCTCCGTAATCCCGTTTATCCACGCAGGGTCTCGCAGCGCGCGAAAATTGGAAGCGTTTCTACCAGCGTTGGTGACTTGCGGGATACTGAGCCGGCCGCTCAGAAAGCAATGGCAAACTACTGAGCGTAATCTTGCCAAGAGATCAACAATCAGCTGAAAGATGCTGATGTTGACAGCGAAGTCCTGTAAAAAGGATTTGCGAATTAAAAATTAAAAAAAAAAAAAAACAGGGCAAGTTGTTTAACACAGAAAGAGATGTTCTCAATGTTGGTGTCTGTTTCTGCAAGAGAGGAAGATAACAATGTGTAGAATGAGATGTCAGAGAGGAGCTATCAATGTAACCAGAAGAGACAGACTATGAAATGATGATAGAGAAATGGTCGGAGCAGCTCAATATGTTGATTACATAGAAAACATGGAGGTTCTGTCATCTAGTGAGAATGGAGCCAGTAAAGCTACCACTATGTGTCTACAGCTGTAGACGAATTGATTACAGAGTCCCAGGAAGATCAAGGAGCGGATGGATCAGCAACACTAACAACATCTTACAACGCCACAGGCTCACATTAGCCAGTGCCCCACAACGACTCGCGGCAAGGTCTGAACCAGGACAGGTAGCAAAACAGTTCTTCTACTGGTACAAGACCAATGTCAGTTGTCCGTGTACAGTGGAACCTTTGATTTCATCGATAATCCGTCCGAAAACAATCTGCGAAATCCGAAACCGATGAAAACCGAGGCAAATATCTCCACATGAATCAATATAAATCCAATTAATTATTTCTAGGCACTCCGAAATACTTACCAAATACACATTCTATAGGGATTAAATATAATGTTTAATACTAAAAGTCAAATAAAAAACAAAAACAAAAACTATTAAACAATGAATATAAAAGATTAATGTAAAGAGTAAATGAACATTTGACATGATATTTACCTTTCTGAAGATTCTTCTTAGCATATGGAAGACGGCAAGGAGGGGAGAGAGGGGTTCAGATATTATTGTTTGGAACGGGAATCCCCCTCTATAAGGACCTTGGATATCAAGGCACTATCTGTGGTCAATTCCCTTCTTGGTCTTCTTGTCATTTGTATGCCAGTGCGCCTCTTGAATGGTTCAAATCATCCTCTGCTGGCCTTAAAATTACTAAGTACACTAGCACTCGTCTCAGGCATTTTTTTAATGAGATCGGCATACAACAGTCTCGCCTTTTCACACATGATTGCCTCCGAAACAGAATCGTCACCTAATTGTTTTTGATTTATCCAAATTAATAATAATTGTTCGACATCTTCAGTTTGCGATCTCTGTTTCGTTAGCACATTCACGCCTTTCGCTACACGAATCTCCTCTATTGCTTCCTTCTTCGCCACAATATAACTTGTCGTGAATGGCGACTTCCCGTACATGTGGCCGATTTCAGCAATCTTAATGCCGCTCTCATATATTTCAATGAATGAATCACCCAAATAAACGAGAAGTAGATTGTGAGCTTTACTAAAACACGACTACAAGAGACAAATTGGACGTTGCGGCCAAAGCCTTCGTCAGCACAGGACAAACAAATACAAACCAACACAAAACTACATGAAACACACTATGACAATATTAAACTATTAAACTAATTAAAATTAAATGTACTCATCTGAATACTGTGTCCTAGCTTGGAAGGTCTGACACACGTAGGGCGCCAGTGGATCAATAGACCGGATGTATGGTACACGGGTCAAAGGTCAAGCGGGAAGGGAGTGGGGTGGAGACGCGCCCATGTGTGAGGGAAAGTGAAATTTGAAACCGGCAAAGATGTTACGGACGCAGATGACAATTAGCAATTATCGTTAAGCGCTCGAAACACCGCTGCGGAAACCTATATAGTGTTAGTACACACAGAGAGGCATGAGTGGCGGTCGTTCAGAAAATGATGGCAAAACACCGAACGTAAATCCGCCAAGAGAGTTGACTGTGATGTCATACAAAGGATCTGCACGTACCCAGATGGTGGACTGTAAGCTAGGGGTGGGAGGGTGGGGTGGGAAGTTAAATGAAGCTGTGTTGGACATTAAGGCCGTGAGGGGAGAATGTGCCCAACAGGAAGATGAGACGGTGTTCCAATGTCTTCCGATCCCGTTCGTGGGATGCGCGTGATTTGATGGCCGTGACCTGTATGTCGGCTACGCCATGGTGGTCAGGACTGTTGAAATGTATGGATACTGGTTTCTGGGCGCCGCTGGTGATGTCAGAAAGATGTTGTCGAAATCTGTCCCCAAGACGTAATCCTGTCTCACCGACATATCTCATGTCACAACGTGTGCAGGTAATCGCATAGATGACGTTGCGACTGATGCATGAGAAACCCTCACGGATGTGGAAGGTCGTCTTAGGGAATGTCAGACTCTGGGTTTGAAGTACGTATGGACAGGTCTTGCAAACCGATCGAAGACAAGCCACCGTGCCAGGAAGAGACTGGTGAGGTTGGGGTAGCCTGCTATGGACCAGCACATCTCTGAGGTTACGATCCCGCTTATATGCCACTAGAGGAGCCTCTGAGAAGACATCACGAGTGGTCGATTCCGCCCGGAGAATGGATAGATGTTTAAAAAGGATATTTTTGGCAGCAATTTTGTGGGGATGATAAGTAAGTGAGAGGACAGGTCTATTGTTTCGTGGTTTCGGCCTGGAGGAGAGAGCCTCAGTGCGACTGATAGACTGGCAGCGGTGAAGAGCTGTAGATAGAACATTATCAGGATAGCCACGAAGGCGAAAGAAATCAAGCATCTCGTGGGCTTTTTGATGGAAGTCGTTGTTATCCTGACAAAGTCGTCGGAGACGTAACAGTTGGGAGAAAGGAATAGAACGTTTGCACGAGGGAGGGTGGGAGGAGGTATAGAGAAGGAATGAGTGCGAGTCAGTTGGTTTATAATAAACCGTCGTGCATAGACCAGCGGAACCTAAAGAGACTGTGAGGTCTAAGAAATTGACAGCCGACGAAGAAATGGTGGAGGTAAGTTTGATGCTGGGATGGAAGTCTGAAAAAAAGGCAATGAAGTTCTGTAGGTCAGGCAAGGGCATGTCCGAGACACCAAAGCAGTCGTCAATGTACCTCCTGTAGAGCTCTGGGAGCCTACCGGTGTACTGACTCCATACCTGGTGCTCCAGATAGCCCATGAAGAGGCAGGCATAACTGGGACCCATCTTGGTACCCATGGCCACACCGCTGATCTGGTCGAAGTAGTCCCCATTGAACTCAAACGAGTTGAGGTTGAGGACTAACTCCGCAAGACGCAGTAATGGTCCAGTGGCTATCGAGGGATTAAGCCTTTTCTCCAAGAAAAATTCCAAGGCTTTAAGGCCATCAGAGTGAGGGATGGAAGTGTAGAGTGAAGTCACATCTAAAGTGAAGATGTGATACTGAGAAGGGTTAGTAAAACTGATGGAATCGAAGATGGAGATAGCGTGGTTGGTGTCTTTGATATACGAAGGGAGGCTGGCAACCAACGGCTGAAACATGCTGTCTAGAAACTCTGAAATCCGTTCTGTAGGGCAAGAGCAGGCCGAGACGATAGGTCTGCCTGGGTTACCAGGTTTGTGTGTCTTAGGCAGCATATTAAAGGCGGGTTTGCCCAAGCAGCTATCGTGGATGATCAACGAGGTGGCGGAGCTGGGTAAAAGACCTTGCTGGATAATGGCGTTAGTCACGCTTTTGACCTGGGTGTTGTTGCTGACTGTCCCATCTCGTATCCTTGGTCTGTAGAAGGTGGCATCACCCATTTGCTTGTTGCCTTCCTGTATATATAAGTCTTTCATCCAAACCACTAGCGCCCCTCCCTTATCGGCAGGTTTGATAGCTATGTCATCACGACGTTTCAACTGTGTAAGTGCCCGTTGTTCATCCGCGGTGAGGTTGGAATATCGTAGTGGCTTAAATTTGAGTTTTTGGATGTCGTAAAGTGTTTTGTCGATGTATAAATCGAGGGCCTTAGATGCCCCTGGATTGGGAACCCAAGCAGACCTGCGTTTGGAGAGGTGAGAGAAATGATCGGTAGGATCCGAAGAGTTATCGTTATGAGGTTGATTTCTGAAGTGATATTGTAGCCTGAGAGTGCGATGGAACCGATGAACGTCCTGCAGTAATGCGTATCTATCACCACAGGGACGTAGCGGTATGAACCTGAGTCCTTTGCTGAGGACCGATTTCTCAGATGCCGATAGTGGAAGGTCGGGAGGTATGCACACAACTAGGTTATCGGAGCCAGTGGTAAGTTGAGGTGGGGGAGGGGGCGAGGAGGGAGTGGAGGTAGGGGCACGGAGTTTGGCTAGATTTTCTTCTTCAATTCGATCATGTTCCTGGTCTTCTTTTTCGATTAGCTTCTGGCTCTGTTAACTTTGTTTGGTCCCATGATGGAGATAAAAGGAAAATGATGCTCACACAACGAGAAACAATGTTAAATTTGGCAGAAGAACACGAGGGTCACTTTGCTTTCGCAAAATTAGTGGCAGGATTTCGTGAGCACGCCGATAAAATCCGAGGTGATCGACGAAAACCGAGACACATTTTTCACACAAAAATTCGACGCAAACCGAAATCGACGAAAACCGAAAGCAACAAAAAAACAAGGTTCCACTGTATTATGTCAGTTAGCAGAAAACAAAGACTGCCATTACATAAACCCCACTGTCAATACAAGACGATGAGCTGTTGACTTGTGAAGTAGTTGCAGTCTGCATACAGACAGATTCTTCTTCTCCTGCGCTTGATCCCCCCACTGGGGCACTGGCCATCAACCAAACCACGCCCAGCTGTCCTATCATTTGCTATCTCCTGTAGCTCCCGCCATGTCCTCCCAATATTATCCATCTCTGTCTGTCATTCTCTTCTCTGTGTGTCTTTAGGTATCCGTCTATTTCATTTACCTTGTGGGTTTCAGACAAGAGAGTGTCTAGCTGTACTGTCACAGCTTTTCTCACTGTGTGTCCTAACAACTACCGGCGTCTTTTCTTCACCTCCTGGTACACTGGAATTTGTTGAGTTCTCTTCATGAGCTCTACGTTGGTGATTCTGTTGTAACATTTTATTTCTGCGCAGGATCCAATTTGTGAATGTTTGTAGTTTATTTGCAATTCTTTTAGCTGCTCTCCACATTTCTGACCCATACAGTAGTACTGCTTTAATACTGAGTTAAAAATTCTAAATTTGATGCTAAGGATAACTGTCTTTCACTTCCACAGATTGCCTAGTGTTATGAAAGTTCCTCGTGTCATTTGTATTCTTGTGTTAATATCGCAGTCTGTTTCCCAATTATTGTCAACATCGATTCCCAAATAGGTGTATGATTCTGCCTCTTGAAATGGGATTTCACCACTGGGGATTGGGTTGTTATTGATTACTCTGCTTTTCTTTATGTGAGACGTCTGCTTTTGAATTGGGAACAACAGAAACAAAACAATATGAATAAGTAAACATTTACAAAATAATCATAATAATTGCTATAATGAAAATAATATTTGCCAAAATCACAATCAAGGTGATTAAATTACATTTTTATAATCTTATCATAGCATGTGTGTTGATTACATCAGCCGTGTCTAAGAACATGGTGTTAAACATTTGAATCTGCCAGTCTCTCCATAACCTGTGTGGATTCTGTAGAAGCATTATCTGTGACAAAGTTGCCATTATTACTTTTGGTTTGATTCCAAAACTTGTACAACAAATAGCAAGCCACTAGAAACAGAATAATAGTTAAAATGCTAATAATTATTATTCCCACAGTAGTGTTTGTTACAAAGACGCTCATTATCCAGGAAAAATCCCATATGAATAGTTACTACAATAAAAGGGAACACTTCTAGCGAATGCATATATTTAGTTCTCCCTTGCTTGTGATTATATACACATTTCCTCCATTTTAAAATCAAATAAGCAACAATTACCAATACTGCAAAAGTAATAGAACAAGGACAAGCAATTCTGTTAATACTCATTCCCGAATCTGTGTTCTTGAAAATATCATTTCCTGTGCGACAATTGGCAGGGAGTTGTCTGCCACTGAACTGTGAACAGTCCTGGCAAGATGTCCTATTGTGATTGAGGACATCATTGTAGGTTCCCTCTCTACAGTGCTGACATGTCAAGGAGCCATTGATGCTGTTGATGAACTCATTTTGTCCATAAACTTGTATGTTTTCTGAAGTCCTTGGCTTACCTGTTGGGATATAGATACAATTGGTTACTTTAACATCTCTGTCCAACTTTAATGTAATTCACTCTCAGTTCAATTTTACCGTAACCTTTTTCTTCTCTCTCTCTCTCTGTCTCCTTCTCTTTCTCTCCCTCCTTATTTCTCTTTCCAAATTTAATTTAACTTTCTTTCCTTGTCTAACTTTAACTTAACTCTTTCTCTCCCTTTCAAACTTTAAGGTAAATCTTTCTAGCTCTCTCTCCAACTTTAAAGTAACTCTTTCAGTCCCAGAAGCTTACACAGCAAACAACCAAACAGAATAAACCATTATGAAATATCTGTCTTCTGCACAACTTCAAAGAGGCTAAACACACATTGTCAATGGTCACCGAAGCAAACAGATTTCCCAAGCATGATCTGCTAAATGGGGAAAAAAATGTAAGAGAACACATTACGCTATTGCTGAAATTCACATGTGGAAAAGCATGATCACTGATGCCAATCAGCAAGACACTTGATAATGGTGATGACAGTGAGAAATATCAGTTGCCAGTTATGATTTAATTAAACTTTAGATGTTTAGTTAAACAATAACAGTGATACTGTTTTAATTGAATTCTTCTGTAAAAATTATTAAATGACTGCTACATATGATAAATAATGTCTCACTGTTCAAACAATATAAGGCTTTACCGTAACTCATTCAGTATATTTGTGTACAGTAACTCATTCAGTATATTTTTGTAATATAACTCATTCAGTATATTTTAAGTTAACTCATTCAGTATATTTCGTTCTGTTAACTAATTCAGTATATGTTTGTTCTGTAACTCATTCAGTTTATGTTTGTTCTGTAACTCATTCAGTATAGTTTGTACTGTAACTCATTCAGTATATTTTTGTTCTGTGACTCATTCAGTATATTTTTGTAATGTGACTCATTCAATACATTTTGTACTGTAACTCATTCAGTATATTTTTGTACTGTGACTCATTCAGTATATTTTGTAATGTAACTCATTCAATACATTTTGTACTGTAACTCATTCAATATATTTTGTACTGTAACTCATTCAGTATATTTTGTAATGTAACTCATTCAATACATTTTGTACCGTAACTCATTCAGTATATTTTGTACTTTAACCCATTCAGTATATTTTGTACTTTAACCCATTCAATATATTTTGTTCTGTACCTCATTCACTATCATTTTTTAAATCAAGTAGTCCCTGTGCAGTTACTGCCATTGGGGTGTGAAGTATTAGTTTTCACACATTATTGGCCCCCAAGGACATATGAACGATGCGCTGCCTGACAAGGCAGTGGTCTGGGTTCAATCCCTGAGTTTCCTTTACTTACAGTCAGGAATCAATAATGTTCATGAATTTGAATAACAAAACAATAGATTGTATGATTTATTGCCAAGCATATTTAGCTGCATCTCGTCAGGTGCATACTGCAGAATTCACACAATTAAAACAATGAGATTAACCTATGGTAAACCAGTGCTATGGCCTACAATTGTTTCATGGCTTATTAAGTTAGTTAGTTGTATGTCCTTTACAGTATATTTTGGATGTTTGTGATGTAATAGGCAATCTTTACATCCAGTAGTTTGCCATTGCTTCCTGAACGACCGATGCCTCATACCAAGACCATCAAAATCAACGCAAAGTGATCTGCTTCCACATCATCCACAGCTAATTTTGGACCCTCAACTCAGTATAGGGTATTGTGGAATATGTTCACTGCCCCTTACCAGTGCTGACATTATGGCCCATTAAGTTCTTACAACAAAAACTGCCTCTGCATTAAGCTAGGACAAACATGTATTTTTCATGAATTTAGCAATGCTTTCCGTGCAGTAAAGAATCAATATTATAGTTGTAAATAATTAATACTGTACTTATTTTAAAGTTTCAATACTGTACTTGTAGTACATAATAATTAATACTGTACTTATTGTAAAGATTCAATATTGTACTTGTAGTAAATAATTAATGCTGTAAAGATGCATGCAAGCTGATGGAAACTAAAAAGAAAATATAAGAGTATTGAAATCCTTATTTGTACTTACCCGTCAGTCCTTCATGATTAAAGGAAGAATTGGTGCCAGAGAGGGGCACACAGATTGGACCTGTGTTATTGTCAGTGACTGTCATCTCAGGTCTGTCACAACAAACTGTGTCGTGGTCACTTGTACATTCTCTGCCAACAAACTGACAGGTATGACATGGGGAACATTCATCATCAGATAGTGGAGATTCTTGAGGAGAGTGTCTGAAATATCCAGGCTTACAATCAACGATTGCTGAATGAGTGCTGTTACAGGCCTGGAAAAGTAATCTGCTAGAGTTATTGCCCACTTTCTGACACAGTGTACACTCTTTGTTGTTATGAGAAACCATAAAATGTACGTGTCTGAGGACTGGGAAAACACTGTTCATAATTTGGGGGCTAAAACCTCCTTCCTGCAAACATTGGCTTTTTTTTGCAGTAGACAAAAAAATTTTTTTTTTAAGGGCACCTCATAATTTGCAAAAGGCCCCAAAAACTGTATCGTGATTCCCTCCCCAAATTTGGTGGGGTTTTGGTTCTCCTTCCGGCATTTTGCACTTGATCTAAATGATGGGGGGTTTTTGCTAGTTTTTTT
>JACEFZ010011122.1:0-47479 GCA_014155875.1 Cepaea nemoralis
AAATCGAACTATCAAGTTTCGGAACGAAAGGCAGGTGGCGAACCAGTTTGCTTGTCCTGTCTAGAACTTTACTCTCATAACAGTCTAATTCAAAGTCTCTCCATCGTAAGTCTTTGTCGCTGTCGTGTGTCATACATCTCCAAAACACTTAATATTCTTTATACACAGAAGCCATGAACAATATGTAGCACCATTTATTGCCTGGCATATCTCCCCGCATCTCGTCTCGTCACCTGACGAGATTCAGCGACATATGCCAGGCAAACAATAGTGCAACATATTGCTTGTGGCTTTTGTGTTTCAATTCATTAAGTGAATACATTGTTTTGAATTTCATTTTCTCATTGTTATTTACCTTTATAACCATTTTTTTTTAAACTTCTGAGTTCTGCTTGTTCACTGTTTCATCCAGTCAAATTGTAATATGCATTTTGTATGTGCCCTTTTCTTCCTGTAGTCCATGCCGTATGCCGTTGGTGACCATAAATGTCCACAGCCTTCTGCCTAGTGTACCGCCGCCCATTTCCGTTACAGACGTTCCTCCATTGCCATGATGTCAAACTGTCCATCATCTACTCTCTTGTTCTCCATTTCCCCCCCCCCCCCCCCCCCAGCTTTCCAGTTGTGATATCATTGTCTAGTTTGCCACTTCTCATGACATGCCCAAAGAATGTGAACTGTCTTCTTCAAATGCGAGTTGCTTGTTCTCTTTGTGAGTCTGTCTGAATACACCTAGAGTAGCACAATGGTTGGGGCATCTTACAGTCCGTGCTATACATTAACTGTGTGAAGCTAGCTTTTCATAATCTCCCCACCAGTTCTACCGCGTCGTCGTCAATGACGCCTGGCAACTACGGCCAGGTCCACCTGTGAGCGACACTAACCACGCTGTGACAGGAATGGTCAGTCGGTGCATGCGCGGGACATGAAGTCCACGCAGAGCACGACCCCGACTAGCGAGAACTCACAGTGGTTAGCGCCAGACGGCATGGGACTGGTGTACAGGACAGACGAATTGAATGGTGCTCGTATTATTTGTGTGTATGAACGCTAATAGATAGAAAGCCTGTGTGAGTATAGGAGACTGTGGGCCTGGTATGTAGGATTGTGAGTTGTATACATTGCATTTATGTATCTCTTGATTGTATTATGGCATCGATATTGTAATTGCGCGATGCATGTAATGGTTGTGATGAGTGAGAAGTGTGAATAAAGATTTGAATTGTATTTGCAGTGTGTCACATAAAGTCATTCTGTGACAGTGTTTGTATCACACTTGTTAGTGATTACGAGCCTGTGGTATTGCTGAATGCAAGATTCTGACAGGTGTGAACGTGGGTTGCTCGTCGTTGTTTGATTATTTGAACCAAAGGTGTGAACGTCGGTGCATCGTTTAGCTTGAACCAGCTATAAAATAGATGCGAATGAGGATGTATCGTCCATCTTGGAACTAGTTGTAAAATAGGATTGAACGTGTGTGTAGGCGGAATGTTTTGGAAAGAAAGCAACATGGAAAGTAAGTTGCTGAATGTGTTGAACGGACTAAAAAACATACTTAACAGCACACAAACCTACAAAACTTAGTTGAAAACGCATACACTACATAAACATACATGTCCTAATATTTTCCTCTTCCAAAAAGCAACATGTTTTTGTGTCATCCGAAACGTTAGCAAATAACGTTCATTTTTTCCCGGACAGTAACGATCAAGCAGCCATTCTCTGGTACAGTGTTCCATCATACTCCAGAACTCCGAAGTCATTTTGTGTGTAAGTCAAGGCACAAGCTGTATTTGATAAATATTGTACAAATTATTGTATTTACTAACACCTTATAATTAAAATTTGTTTGTACATTCATTGTATCTGAAATAGTTCATCATGTCTACATTGAACGATTTCATCGAATCTGGTTTGAAATTAAATTTAACTGGTGATAAGTTGACAAAATGGAGTGAGGCAAAGTATTCAGAGCATCTCCTATTACAGGGAAAAGCTAGGGAACGTGAAGAAAGAGCTGCTGAAAGAGAGCTGAAAAAGGCAGAATTAGAGGCTGAGGCTAGAAAATCAGAATCAGAGGCCGAGGTAAGAAAAGCTAAGATCTTAGCCCAAAGTAAGAGGGAAGAACTTGAAATGCAGCTGAAAATTAAACAGCTGGAAGCTGAAACATCAGCAGATAAAGATTCTAGAAAGTCAGAAAGACTAGAAAAAAGAATTAGTACAAAAAGTACCAAGGTATCGTCAAAATTTTCACCACGGGCGACTGCATTGCAGCCTTCACCGACAATTTTGAAACGATAATGGAGCATTATCAGATCCCAGAGACTGAATGGAACATTATATATATGAGAAGTCTTTCAGGGGAACCTCTCAATGTGATAGAGACCATTCCCAAAGATCTCAGGAAAGATTATCAATATATTATGTCCAAAATTATGTCACACTTCCTGTTAGATGAAGCAGGCTACAGAGAACAGTTTAGTAAATTAGCTCCAAAACCTACACAAACTGTCTCTGACTACATCACAGTAGTACAGGATGTATTTAGTAAATGGCTGTCAGCAGCCAAAGTAAATAATAGCTTTGATAAGTTAAAAGATCTAATTCTTAGGGATAAAATCATTTCATCTCTACCACCACCATTTTCTAAATTTCTGCAGGAATGTGAGTGCGAGAGTGTGCAACATATAGAGAAACGAGGTTCGGCTTATTTCACAGCCAACAAACAGTGCTTTACTAGTGGATTGACTTACACAGACTTTGTAGCAGTCGCTACCTATGACAGAACGAAGTCAGGCCCCTACAGTAAACAGAAACACTGTAAGCACTCTGCTGATATGTATTACCAATGCAGATATTGCCATCTTCCACATAGTGAAAGTGATATGTGTGACAAACACCCAGGGTACCTCACATACTTGCAAAACTATATAGATAAGCAAGATAAGGAGCGAAAGAGCTATAAACGACTAACCAAAGGATTCCTTTGCAAGGCATATGGCCACTGGCGTCATGCTTGTAAAGGTAAACAAATGACCAGAAAGGCTAAGACAGCCATGTCTGATAGCTCTTCCTCAGATGAGGAATAAGTAGAAAATCATCCTGTTAATGCAGCACAGACCATTGATGTATTTCATCCTGAAAAATGTACCATCTGTGATCGTGTTCATGAAGATGGCTTATTAACATGCGGCCACTCAATACCTATTGCCAATGAAGAAGCTAATTTGGTAATACACTCCAAAGGTAAACTTAACATCCACCAAGGGTTTGTAAATGGCAAATCTGCTACCGTTTTACGAGATAGTTGATGTGCTCTTATTGGTTTGAAGAGCGACTTTATTTTACCTTCAGATTATACAGGCAAACATCCTAGATGATGATGATGATGATGACGATGTTAACAAATGCGACGACAAAAACAACAATAAAAATACCAATAAAAACAACAATAAAAATAACAACAGTATCAATAAACGCAGCAATAATATAACAACAAAGGCAATACTACAACAAAAATAACAACAAAATATAATAACAGTAACAAGAATAACAATAACAGTAGCAACATCATCAGTAACCACCATAACAATATAACAACATCAATAACAACAATACTAACATGTATATAATAATAAAATTAATATTAATAAGAATAACAGGAACAACAACAGCAATAATAATAGCAACAATAACAACAATAACACATACATACAATAGTGTCCATAAAGTGTGCCTGACTACGTCTAATTTCTCTAATCAGTTGTGGTGTTCGTGTGTTTTTTGTAGGACTTGCTCATTTGTTTTCATGTCTGTTAATGGTGTTCTTCGAATTGTCCTCAGAAACCACGTTTCCACATCCATTAGATGTTTTCAGCTTGTCTGTTCATTGTCCACGTTTCACATCCATACGGGTTCTATGTAGCACTTCAACTCTCTTTTACTCATTGCAAACATCTTATTATTGATCAGCTTGTTTTCCATCTTGCAAAAGGCTACATTCGCCACAGCAATAGTTGGAATATTTATGCAAGGCAACACCATCAGATGTTATTACTGTTCTGAGATAGTTGTACCGATTCACTTGTTTATGAATATTCCCATGTACTTATTAATTTTATTGTCCGACTGGAGTTATTGTTCAATATTCCTAGACAAGAAATAGTGCTATTTCAATGGTTAGATACGAATTATGTCCATATATTCAATAGTTGTTGGTTCAGGCTGATGATAGACCCGGCTAATGAAGACATCTTTGTAGGAGTGTCTAGTTGGTCTTGAGTCAAATTACACGTGCTCTAATAGTGGTATGTCATCTATTGTGTCGTCTATCTGATGCAAGAAGAAACTATCACTAAATGTAAGAAAGAAAGTGCTGAAATGTTATATAACCCCAGCTCCTCTGCATGGCAATGAATCTTGGGACGTGATAGAACAAATCAGGAAGAGCTTAGATTCAATGGATATATGGTTCCTGGGACAAATGTTGCGAATGACTTGGACTGCAACAATTTCCTGAAAGAGGCTGATGAAAAGAGAACACTATATACAACAATGGTGATATCAAAGAAACAAGTGACACCCAACTGTGAAATAGAGATGGAAGTGAAAATTCTTAACCAAGTGGATAGTTTTAAATATCTAGCGACGTTTATAACATCAGATGGAAGATGCACAATAGAGATTAAGAGCAGAATAGGGCTAGCAAATGTAGCATAAAATAAAATGAAGAATATCTTATGCAATAAGTAGGTATCATTGAATGTAAGAAAAAGAGTGCTAAAGAGCTATATAGAACTTGGTTTGCTGTATGGCTGTGAATCTTGGAATGTAAATGAACAACTTAGGAAGAGATTGGAAGCAGCGTTGCGAATACCTTGGACTGCCAAAGTAACTAATGTCAGAGTCCGACAGTGGACAGCGAGGCAGGGACATCGTTACGACCGCCAGGCGACTTAGCTCCCAGTAAGGGATGCAACCACTTCGTTGCGCCGCCAGGCGAATGAGTTACCGGCCTGCGAGATCGCTGGCTGACCAGCGGTCAGGCCGCCAACGCAAGACGCACGCCTGCCACGTGACGTCACGTTAGGCAGGAGGCAAGTTGCAAACCAGGTCCAGACAGCTCTGGGGACACGGAACAGGACGGACGTGTGAGAGAAGCATTGTATGGTTTCTGTATTGAAAGGCGAGTGTCTGGACATCTTGCGAGTCAGACTTGTGACTGTATTGTGGATGTAAGTTGTAAAGTATCCATTATATGTATTTGTGATCATCGTTCTGTATTTGATATGTTAATAAATCCACCGAACGATGTGTCGTTGAGTCTTACGTCAAATCACGTTGTATTTGTCTCACACTAGTTAGGAAAGCGAGCCAAGTTTAAGACCCTGACATGTGTGAACGTGGAGGGCTCGTCCAGCTTTAATTTAGTTATATTTGAACGTGAATAGCTTGTCCTTGTTGAACGTTTAATTTAATTAGATGTAAACTTAAATGTGATCATGGAAGTCTCTCATTTTGATTGTTACTACATTATTTAAACATGTGTAAGACCATTTGTAAACGTACAATGCATACATTTTGTTTGATCCTGTAAGCGTGTAAAACATTTGTGATTTGTGAAACTTGTCACCGTTTTGACCTTGTCGACATTGTGATCTTGTCGCCATTTTGACCTTGTCGCCATCTTGTAAACTTGATGTCTATGTCCTTACTGAATGTCATCTTGATGTAAGTGATGTGTCATCAATGTTGTAGAGTGTTAAGATACTTGTAGATTGTCTTTGTGAATTGAGTTTGTGGAACGCGAAAAGTGTTTGGAAAGAAAGTAACGTGTATTGTAAAAAAAAACTGTTGACGGACAAACTTACGACATACAATTATACTCAACGCCATACAAACCTAATCAACACTTAGTGACAAGCAGGCACACACCAACAAATAGACGCTAATTTATCTTCTTCCAAAATAAAAGCAGGTTTTTCCGTACCATCCGAAACCTTGCCGTAGAGGTCATTTGTAGTCCGAAGTAGAGACCCTACAGTTCCTAGCCCGATTTTCAACCGTTCTTCACCGCATCCAGGGCACTTGAGTATACTTTTTCCTTTTCGTATACTTAACAAATGCATTTTTAGGCACATATCGTCCATATAAACAGATTGTAATTTGTTGATTACTAACCACTTATAACATATTGTGTGTGGCTGGTATTTCATTGACATTTTTCCATCATGTCTTCATTATTTGATTTCATCGATATGGGCATAAAATTACAGTTACATGGTGATGAACTCACTAAGTGGAGTGAGGAGAAATACGCTGAATACCTACTAGTTCAGGAAAAAGCTACCGAACGCGATGAAAGAGCAGCAGAACGCGAAGAAAGAGCAGCTGAAAGAGCTCTTAAGCAGGCAGAAGCAGAAAGAACTGCCAAGCAAGTAGAGGCAGACACAGCTTTAAAGCAAGCTCAGATCGAGAATGAAACAGAGCTGAAGAAAGCAGAAATAGCAGCTCAGAGTAAGAGAGAAGAACTGGAGTTACAGTTGAAGATGAAACAACTTGACACTGAGACTGCGATTAACAAAGAGTATAAGAAATCTGAGAGACTGGAGAAAGAAAACCAGTACAAGAAATATCAAGGGATTGTACGTAATTATACCTCGGGTGACTGCATCGCAGCCTTTACCCAAAATTTTGAAACTTTGATGGAACATTATCAAGTTCCACTGTCTGAATGGAATATTGTGTACATGAGGAGTTTGTCAGGGGAACCTCTTAAAGTTATTGAAACCATCCCCAAAGACCTCAGAAAAGATTACCATTATCTAAAATCTAAGATTATGGCACATTTTATGTTAGATGAGGCAGGTTACAGAGAACAGTTCAGTAAATTGAGCCCAAAACCGACTCAAACGTTCTCTGACTACCTCTGCTTAGTCCGAGATATTTTCACCAAATGGACTTCAGCAGCCAAAATTGAAAAGAGTTATCAGAGATTGGAAGATCTAATCATTAGAGACAAAATTGTGTCATCTATTCCTTCAGCCTTTGCTAAATTTTTGTTAGAGAATGAATGCTCTAGTGTGGATGAGATTGAAAGACGTGGGTCGGCTTACTACACAGCCAACAAACATTGCTTTGCTACTGAAGATACTAACATTAACTTTGTAGCAGCGGCTAACTATGACAAACAACCCTATAGTAGGCAGAAACCTCATAGGCCTACCTCTGAGAATTTTAATCATTGCATTCATTGTAAAAATTCACATCATCAGGGTGAAATGTGCGATCAAAACCCAGGGTACCATAATTACTTAGTAAATATGGTAAACAGGCAAGACAAGGAACGTAAATCCTTCAAAAACTCACGAAAATGTTTCCTCTGCAAGGCATGGGGTCACCATCGGAAAGAGTGTAAGGGCAGGCATATGACCAACAAAGCAAATGCCGCCTTGTTTGATAGTTCGTCTTCGGATGAAGAAGAGCCAGAGAAACATCCTGTGAACTCAGCACAGGCTTTTGACATATTCAACGCAAACAAATGCTCTGTTTGTAACACCTTCTATGAAGATGGTAATTTAACATGCGGTCATACCATCCCTATTGCCAATGAAGAAGCTAATTTGGTGGTAGACTCAAAAGGCAAAATAATCATCCATCACGGATATGTTAATGGCAAGCCTGCTACGGTCCTTCGCGATACGGGCAGTTCACTCATTGGCCTGAAAAGAACGTTCATAATGCCTACAGACTATACAGGCAGGCATGTAACATGTAGAACATTCTCAGGCAATATTGAGAGATACCCATTAGCATGGGCATATATTGATACACCTTTCCTCACTGGGAAAGTAAAGTGCGCTGCACTAACCAGTCCAGTTTGTGATATAATTATTGGTAATTTACCTGAGGTAAATGACAAACCTCATGACATAACATCTGCATGTAATGATGATGCCATAACATCACCATCAAATGTCATCATTGAAAATGTCACACCACCTATTCATTTTAATGTAGCTAATGTAGCACTAAATTCTCATGACATCATTGAAACTATTGTTCCATCATCATCATCTGATATCATTGAGTGTGTGAACGCAGTAACAAGAGCTACTGCTAGAGTGCAAGATGAAGTAAATCAAACTGAGGCGATACAATTGCTAAGCCCAGTTTCATTACCTTCCAACACCATGAAGGAAGCATTTGTAACAGCCCAAAAAGCTGATCCTTCATTGTCAAAATACTTTGACCTGATCGGCCGAAAGCCAAAAGCAACCAAGAATGCAAAATGGCATTTTGCGATGAAAAATAACATACTCACTAGGTACTACACCAGAGGTGACAATACCACAGAGCAAACTGTTTTGCCAACTAGTTATCGCAAACAAGCCTTACATCTTGCACACGATATACCTCTTGCAGGTCATATGGCATACGTTAAGATCAAGGTTATTGACACAATTTCACTGGCCAAAATTTTGCAATGACATTAAAGAATATTGCAGAAGTTGTGACATCTGCCAGAAACTGGTTAAAAAAGGTAAACACCCACAGGCAAAGTTACAAGTCACCGACTTAGCCAGTCGACCTTTTGAAAAGCTATCGGTTGACATAGTGGGGCCTCTCAGTCATACAACAACTAGAGGGAATAAATTTATTCTAACGGTAATTGATCAATGTAGCCGCTGGCCAGAAGCTATTCCGTTAAAGAACATAACTGCCAATGACATAATGGAAGTGTTCTTCCATATTTTTTCTAGGATAGGGTTTCCAGATACTATCCAATCTGATAGGGGCACTCAGTTTATTGCCGCATCCACCCAAGCTTTCACCAAAATGCTGGGAGTTAAGCAGTGTTTCAATTCCCCCTACCATCCTCACAGTAGCGGAGTAATAGAGAAGTTTAACGGGGATCTTAAGCACATGCTTGCAAAAGTGACGCAAGAACACCCCAACAACTGGGATGTATATCTACCAGCTATTCTTTTTGCTTATCGCGAGGTACCACATGCTAGTACCGGTTTCTCTCCTTTTGAACTTATCTATGGTGCCAAACCACGTGGCCCATTGACCATTTACCACCAAATGTTAACTGACTCTACACCAGTACTTAAACCCATATCATCATACTTATATGTGACATCATTGCGTGAAAGAATCATCAAATCTTGTGTTATTGCAAAGAATGCACTAAAACTATCTGGTGCTACTTATAGACAGAATGCTGACAAAGGTAACAGGACAATAACATTGACACCTGGACAGGACATTCTTCTTCTGCTACCTAGTGACAGACACCTTCTGACTGATTCTTGGCAGGGACCTTTTAAAGTGACAAGACAGATTTCACCTGTAGACTACGAGATCCTTATAATAGACAAACACAAAATATTTCACATAAATATGCTAAGACCATACTACAACAGAGACGACGAACAAGACAATACAACAGCTTGTACAGTGATAATAGATCACGAAGACGACGATGCTAGTGACGAAATTCCAACACCTGCATTAGACACGACAGACTGCTTGAAGGAGATCAAAATCAACCCAAATTTAACTCAAGCAGACACAGACAGTTGCAAACAACTTATACAACAGTACAACACCATCTTTTCCAACAACCCAGGACAAACAGAATTAGTACAGCATCACATCGCACTCACATCAAACGCACCCATTAGATGTAGACCATACACCATCCCATTACATTACAAAGAACAGTTACATCAAGAAATCATCAACTTAGAGAAAAATAACATCATAAGACGATCCCAATCAGACTATTCATCTCCCATGGTCATA
The DNA here is from genome assembly GCA_014155875.1 of Cepaea nemoralis. Classification (NCBI taxonomy): domain Eukaryota; kingdom Metazoa; phylum Mollusca; class Gastropoda; order Stylommatophora; family Helicidae; genus Cepaea; species Cepaea nemoralis. Next base: position 9,811 of record JACEFZ010011122.1, read on the forward strand.
GTACGCAAAAAGGACAACACAATAAGACTGTGCATCGACTACCGAAAACTGAATAAAATAACTGTTCTAGATCTTGAGCCTATGGCAAACACTGACGATCTTCTGACAGAACTGACAGACGCTAGGTTCTTCACGACTGTAGACATGGTTAAAGGTTATTGGCAGATTGCTGTAAACGAACAGAGCAGACATCTGACAGCTTTCGCCACACCTTGGGGACTGTACGAATGGTGCAAACTTCCATTTGGGCTAGTTAATGCCCCAGCCACATTCGTACGTATGACACGACTACTGCTAAGAGACATTCCTAACATAATTTGCTATATTGACGACATATGCATTCACACAGAGACAATGACGGAGCACATTAAGACATTAGACCAAACATTTGAACGGATCAGACAGCACGGACTGACAGTGAAGCCTGCAAAAGTAGACATAGCCTACCAGGAAATATCATTCTTGGGTTACAAAATATCCAATGGCTTTGTCACGACAGACGATAAAATTGTGTCCAAGATACTAAAACTCTCACTTCCGACTACTAAAAAACAGGTCAGAAGTTTGCTGGGCCTAATCAATTACTATAGGCAATTTATTCCTGATTTTTCGGAACTGACCGAGGTATTTACTAATTTACTAACAAAGGATAAACCTGAGAAAATTGTACACGATCAATGCCTAAACATCGCATTTCATAAAGTGCTATCATGTTTTTCCGATAAGAATAAACAGAATCTTATCCTTAAATTCCCCGATATCCGTTTACCTTTCAGATTACGCACAGATGTTAGCTCCGTCGCGATTGGAGCAGTCCTGTTGCAGGAGTATAACAACATCCTCCACCCAGTTTATTTTGTATCCCGGAAGCTGAAAGCCCGAGAGCGGGCATGGTCCATTCCTCAACTAGAAGCCCTAGCTTTAGTAGTAGGGATCACCAAATTGTCTAGATTTCTTCTAGGACGCCATTTCATCGTAGAATCGGACAGCAGCCCCTTACGATGGATGAATTCAGGTGTGCCATCGAATCATATGATTGCACGCTGGTCTTTGAAACTTCAAGATTATAGCTTTGAGGTTCGACATATCCCAGGCAGAACCAATTCAATTGCCGATCTTTTGTCACGTTGTCCGACCGACCCAGTGAGCACCAATGGCTGAGTGCAGTATGTAGAAATACACTCAGACCGACACAGCCATTTAACAGTGGATAGTGTTTTTCCATTCACAAAAAGCTGTGTAATGTCTACAATATTGTGATAGGGATTACTCCCATTATATATAGTGTTCTTATTTTACTAGTTCATGTAGTGATTGTCGTGTATAAATGTGTAGTATGTGGTAGAAAGCGAACTTTATTAACTGTATATATTACGTACAAGAACAGTGTCACATTCGCACTTACCTGAAGCGAATTATCCAACTTGACAGTGACAACTTCGTGTTGATTCTTCCAGGAACATTTTAATTACGAGTGTGAAAGAAAAAACTGAATAGTGACGACTTTTCTACACCTCTGCAGTGAACCGAAACCTTTAGTGTTCGACTGAAACATCTAACACATGAACATTCGATCGTAATCCAGAAGATTGTGTACCAAAATCCAACACGAACTTTGAGAACATTGTTCCTTCTTTAAACTACATCAAACCGGAACAGGTGTGTTCTACAATCGTTACCATCAGCTGATTGTACAGCTCGTGTGTACTTCCGGATTAATTATAAATTTAGAACAAAAATAGCAGACAACATTTAAAATGTTAAAAAGTTTTGTCGATTTTAAAATTCTTAGGATTCTATAAAATTGAATACACGAATTGTGTGTTTATTTATTTCTCTAATGTAATCTTAGAATCATATCTTGATTAACGTATTCATATTACCGACTTTTTCTCGTTAATATGAAGAAACGTCAAGCAATGACACTAAGAAATTAAACAGTTATTGTAAATTATTGTGTTTCACTAATGTTAAAATTATTTCCCTTTCATTTTGTTGTTATTATATTTTCACACAAAGGGCCATAATTTGAAATGTATATGCTAATGTGTTGTGTGTATATAACATGTTGTTGTTAAAATGTTGACACCACAGGCAGGCATCTACTGGGCATGGCAGAGGGTTGCCAACATTGTATACCAACACAATAACTCCTGGCCAAGTAGGGACAGGGTTAGAGTGTTTTATGCGACTTATAGAAAGCCGTATTTCAGTCTGGCTAGATGGTTTTTGTTCCAAGAACCATATTATTCTTTTTTTTCAAATTGCTGCGAGGTAGATGCGTGAAGCTGGTACTACTGATCTGACTGGGTGATAATACAATTGAGGTAACCAGCCATCGAGAGGGTGAAGCCTGATATGTGTTAAACATGAAACACCACATGTCTTTGTACCCAACTCCCAGGTCTTATATATTTCTATGCCATGTGTGTAATTTTGATAACGTTGTGTATAACAATGGAAAGGTAGACTCTGACAAGAGCATACTATTACAGGTACAGACATTATACATGAAAGACGACATCTTTCATGGATTTTACCGGGGGAGCGTGTCAGAGTCCGACAGTGGACAGCGATGCAGGGACATCGTTACGACCGCCAGGCGACTTAGCTCCCAGTAAGGGATGCAACCACTTCGTTGCGCCGCCAGGCGAATGAGTTACCGGCCTGCGAGATCGCTGGCTGACCAGCGGTCAGGCCGCCAACGCAAGACGCACGCCTGCCACGTGACGTCACGTTAGGCAGGAGGCAAGTTGCAAACCAGGTCCAGACAGCTCTGGGGACACGGAACAGGACGGACGTGTGAGAGAGGCATTGTATGGTTTCTGTATTGAAAGGCGAGTGTCTGGACATCTTGCGAGTCAGACTTGTGACTGTATTGTGGATGTAAGTTGTAAAGTATCCATTATATGTATTTGTGATCATCGTTCTGTATTTGATATGTTAATAAATCCACCGAACGATGTGTCGTTGAGTCTTACGTCAAATCACGTTGTATTTGTACTGTCTCACACTAGTTAGGAAAGAGAGCCAAGTTTAAGACCCTGACAACTAACGACGAATGCCTTAAAGAGGCTGGCGAAACTAGAACATTATATACAACAATAAGAAACAGACAAACAGCTTTTTGTGGTCATGTGATGAGAAGAGAGGCGCTGGAGAACAACGTGACAACTGGAAAGATTGAGGGGAAGAGAGGCAGAGGCAGACCACGATAAATGATGCTGGATGGATTGCGACGGTGGCATGGAGGTACATCAACGGCAGAGATGATCCAGATAAACAAAGACCGAGATCTGTGGAGAGTCGGTCATGAACGCCAGTCGGCACGGTACTTGATGATGATATACAACAATAAGAAACAGATAAACTGCTTTCTTTTTGTCATATAAAAAGAAGATAGCGGATGAAGAACATTGTGACAAAAGGAGAGATCGATGGGCACAGAGGCTGAGGCAAACCAAGAAAAAGTATGCTGGATGGATTGAGATGGTGGCATGGAGGGATATCGTCAACACAATTGTTCCAAAGGTTTTGTGGCTTTTACCAATGCCAGTGTCTTATCTTCAGATTAAAAAAAACACACACAGATGGAGAGAGATGATTCTTTGAAATGGTCTGCTATAGTAGGTACATTAAAGATTTTGTGTCTTTTATTAATGTATATTTGAGGACTTCAGATCAAACCTACAACCCCGACCGTTGTAAAACCATCTGATGAGGGATAATTCTCTGAAAACACCTGCTCTACTCAGTTCGTTAAACGCATTGTCTTTGTTTATCTATGTGTGCGTGCCAGGACTCCAGATTAAACAAATCTGACCAGACCTTGTACAAGCAGCTGGTGGGGGTTAATTCTTTGACATAGCCCGCTCTAGTCATTACATGAAGGCGTGTCACTTGTATCAATATAGGCCAGGGCTGCAGATTAAACCTACTGACCGAGCATTCCCCAAACAGATGGTGATGGTTAATTCTTTGACATAGCCCGCTCTAGTCATTACATGAAGGAGTGTCACTTGTATCAATATAGGCTAGGTCTGCAGATTAAACCCACTGACCGAACATTCTCCAAATAGATGGTGATGGATAATTCTTTGAAATAGCCCGCGCTAGTCGGTATGTGAAAGAGTGCGCTTGTATCAACATACGAGTGAGGACTTCGGATTAAAGCTACCTGCACGACTGTTGTAAAAACACCGGGTAAGGGATAATTCTTAGAAACATATACAAATCCTAAAGCTCCAGCCGACAATGTTTAATAAATGACCTATTCATAACGCTCACAAAGGCAATGCGTGGGTGCCCACTATATATACCAGAAGGATGTGGTCTTCTGCCTCATTTCATGAGAAGATTTTCCAGTGTGTGCATCGGAAACTCATTTGTGATTTCAATATTTGGATATTTTTCTGGCTAGTGATTTCAGTATTTAGATATTTTTCTGACTTGTTATTTCACTATTTGGATATATTTCTGACTTTTGGTTTTACTATTTGGATATTTGTCTGACTTGTGGACTCGGTTGCGATACTTTGTGTTCGGAAATGGCAGCATCTGGAAAGTACGACCTCCAGCAAGTGCTCGTGTGTTCTGATTTCTTTGTCGAGGGCAATCTCACACGTGGACCAGTTCTGGGGCGAGGAATGACTGGAGAAGTTGTTCTAGCCACTACGACTAGTAATCCATCAGTACAGATTGCCGTGAAAGTGTTTTCATTGCTGATGCCAGACGGAGGGATTCGGAACAGAAGATTGTTTAACACAGAGGTCAAGGCATTGCATGGTCTGTCGCATCCTCATGTCGTTAGACATCTTATATCAGCTCGATGTGATGAACATCTGGCCATTTCTACTGTCTACTGCCCTAATGGAAACTTGACCTCTAAACTTCAAACCATAACCCAAGATGTAAGCATCAAGTATTTTGTCCAGTTGGCGTGTGCTGTGCGATATCTCAATGACAAAAAGGCAATTGTACACAATGACATCAAACCTGATAATATTTTCTTGGACGACAACAACGATCCGATTCTTGGAGACTTTGGATTGTCGGTGGTTGGCTTTCCCCGAGGAATGTCCATGATTTCTTCAATAGGCACGGGTGGCACATTTGGCTTCAGAGCTCCAGAAAAATCCTGCCACAGACTCATGAATCCGTATAAGATAGATCCGTACTCACTGGGTGTGGTACTCTGGTGCATGGAGCTCAAGACGCTGCCAATATCCGACAAGGTCCATGAATGTCTGGACATAGCTCTACTGATGTCTATTATTGCTCAACCCGTGCGTCGATGCCTGGAGCGTACTCTACACAGTGATCCTGAAGTGAGAGCATCAGCCGCGACATTGCTGAAGGAATTACACAGAGATGGAGTCTACAGCAGCCTTATTGACAGCTTGTAAGTATATATTCTGTATCTGGTTGTGTATTGTTTCATTAACTATTAAACTAATCAACAGTTGGCGTTTATTTTCAGTATATTTTAATCACTATAGTTACTACTAACATTAATTGCATGTCTACCTCTCTAATATGTTTCAGTTGACGTCTAGAGATACGTTAATATAGATTAATATGTTTTACGTTAGTAAATGAAAGCAACGTTAGTGAATATGTAACATAAGCAGTGATTAGTGAATAAAACAAAGTCTTAAAAGTTGAGAGGATCGACTTCATTGCACCATGGTTTTATCCCATATGGCTTTGGTCTCTGACAGCAGGGCGGCCTGCTGAAATCGTCGCACAAAGCAGAACATCGTAGCTCCAGCGACGACCCCTAGAAGTCTCCGAGAAAATTGCACTCGTGAATTTAAAGACGTAGCATTTAATCGAACCCATAACCTTCGGGGCTCGAGACAGAAGTTTTGACCATTTCGCCACGGTGCCTCCCGGTGGTTAGAGAATGAGTAACATTAACTTTAGTTTGCATTAATTAAGAGAGTTAAAAAAGTACATTAAATATTTTCATTTGACAATAATACACAAGTGTCTGAGTAAAATAACGTAACTATTTAATTAAAATATTAGGGCAATGTTTCTGCTCATCATTCACAATAAACTATACTATATTTAAATGCAGTATATGTTATCACATAATCAAGAGAATCACTAGTTCTTGTGTATTATCACAGAGACAAGTAAATCATATGTCTATGTATATAATTACACAGGGACAAGAAAATCAAATGTCCATGTATATCATATCACAGAGACAAGAAAATCAAATGCCCATGTATATAATATCACAGAGACAAGACAATCTAATGTTCATATATATCATATCACAGAAACAAGAAAATCACATGTCCATGTATATAATATCACAGAGAGAAGTAAATCAAATGTCCATGTATATAATATCACAGAGACAAGTACATCAAATGTCCATATATATCATATCACAGAGACAAGAATGTCAAATCTCCATGTACATAACGTCAAAGTGATAAGTACATCAAATGTCCATGTATATAATATCACAGAGACAAGAAAATCAGATGTCCATATATATATAATATCACAGGGACAAGTAGATAAGTTTGATGCGACAAAAGTCGACTAAATACCTCACGGCGCAGACTGATTTCCAACAATGAGAGAACCAACACTTACAACAATACTATAGCCGGTAGAGCACACTTACTTGCCGCCCCACTGGGCATGTGTTCGAATTCTTATAGAGACTGCTATTAAATACATAAACGGGGCTCACAAGTTGAACCATTCTAAATGGGTGCCCAGAAATCGTCTGGGAAGTAAAGGCGCCATAATCCTTTATCAACTATGCGCTGAGTGTTGATTGTTCGACACAAACATGGGGCTAGCACGATGTAGTCAAATACATAACCACACGTTATACATAACCACTCGTTATCATCACTAATCGGGATTTGTTATAACTACAGGCGAAAAATAACTTTGAAACTAATAGAAGCTTCTAGTTAACACAATAAATGACTTGATATTACTTATTTACTAACTAATATTAATAATACTAATTCACTAACCACACTTTATGTTACTGATTCACTAACTAATGTTAATATTACTCACTCACTAACCACTCTTTATATTACTTATACACTAACTAATGTTAATGTTTCTCATTCACAAACCACTCTTTATTTTACTTATACACTAACTAATGTTAATGTTTCTCATTCACTAACCACTCTTTATGTTACTTATTTACTAACTGATGTTTATGTGACATAATCCCTAATGTGTAATTCATTTACTAACATAACTCGTGACATACATGTCAGAAATGGCTCGGTCACAATCTTTTTAATCAGACCACGCGGCATATTTAATTGCCAGGTGACGGTCCCAAGTCCGTGGAACTGAGAGGGAAGAGATTTAACACTAACTGAAATTACATTCATCCTACATGTTGGTAGAACTGTGTACAGTGTTCCGTCGAAACCATTCAACACAACCGTCAGCCGGTTAGTTTGACTCGCCATCATCAGCATGTGCCATTCCGATAAGCTTGGGCGGTCATGTTTCGCCTTCTCACACGATCACCAGAGTCGTGAATCAGCTCTGTGTTCTTGTCTCGAACATACCACATGACTAAACCATTCATGTATTTACTTCTCTGCCTTCCTCTTGTTCTTTTCTCCTCAATATTACCAGTTGTCACCAAGTTCTCATATTTGTTTTTTCCTTAACGTGTCCAAAATGTATGCAGTCTATGTCTAATATCTCTAATCAGTTTGTGGTGTTCATATGTTTCTTGTAGGACTTGCTCATTGGTTTTTCTGTCTGTCCATGGTATTATCTCAATTGTCCTTAGAAACAACGTTTTCACACCCATTCCATGTTATTCAGCTTGACTGTTCATTGTCCACGTTTCACATCCATACAAAAGTACAGTTTCCATGTAGCACTTCAACTCTCTTTCACTCGTTGCAAACGACATCTTATTATTGATCAGTTTGTTTTCTATCTGGCAAAAGGCTACCTTCGGCATGGCGATATTTGGTCTAATCTCTTCAAGGCATCTTCCATCATATTTTATGACTGTTCTGATATATTTGCACCGATTCACTTATTTAAGAATATTCCCATTTACTTATTAATTTTATTGTCTGACTGAAGTTATTCTTAAATATTCCTTGACAATAAATAGTGCTATTTCAATGATTAGTTAAATTACGAAGAGAAACGTTTAAACAGCTTTCATATGCGGTATCTGCGAAGAATTCTTGGTATTAAGTGGCAAGACAAAATTACTAATACTGAAGTACTGGAAAGATCAGGTTGTGTGACGGTTTATTCCATGCCCAGTCTTCGTAGACTTAGATGGATAGGACATCTTAGGAGGATGGATGATGGCAGAATAATAAAGGACATCTTGGTTTGGTGAATTACAGATGGGTAAAAGATCTCAGGGTTGGCCTCTACTACGATACAAAGATGTGTGTAAGTGGGACATGCTTGATACAGGTATTGATAATGCGCATTCGGAGCAAGTCGCCGCTGAACGTGTTGCATGGAGGGCAAACATCAGAAATGGAATACAGACAAAGGAGAAAATTATTGCAGATAGGTCACACAACGAGCGTGTGAGACGTAAGATGGTGCATGATGGTGGAAATGACCACGTGTTCACATGCACCCACTGTGAACGAACATTTACATCGCGAATTGGCCTTACAGTCACATTCGCTACCGCCATGGGTAAAAGTTATTATGCCTTTTTGAAGCACAAACTATAGTCTGTCAAGACGGCAAGGTGCCAATGATGATTAGTTACGAATTATTTCCGTATAGTCCAAAGTTGTTGGTTCAGGTTGATATTAGACCCGGCTAATGAAGACATCTGTGTAGGGGTGTCTAGTTGGTCTTTAGTCGAGTTAAACGTGCTCTAATATATAGGCGCTCTTATCAGGGTTGCCGGGTGGCAGCTGTAGCTTTCTTTGTAGCGTTATTTTGTCTAGTGTGTCCCCCAGTCTTTGTAGCGTTATTGTGTCTAGTGTGTCCCCCAGTCTTTGTAGCGTTATTGTGTCTAGTGTGTCCCCCAGTCTTTGTAGCGTTATTGTGTCTAGTGTGTCCCCCAGTCTTTGTAGCGTTATTGTGTCTAGTGTGTCCCCCAGTCTTTGTAGCGTTATTGTGTCTAGTGTGTCCCCCAGTCTTTGTAGAGTTATTTTGTCTAGTGTGTCCCCCAGTCTTTGTAGCGTTATTGTGTCTAGTGTGTCCCCCAGTCTTTGTAGCGTTATTGTGTCTAGTGTGTCTCCCAGTCTTTGTAGCGTTATTTTGTCTAGTGTGTCCCCCAGTCTTTGTAGCGTTATTGTGTCTAGTGTGTCCCCCAGTCTTTGTAGCGTTATTGTGTCTAGTGTGTCCCCCAGTCTTTGTAGCGTTATTGTGTCTAGTGTGTCCCCCAGTCTTTGTAGCGTTATTGTGTCTAGTGTGTCCCCCAGTCTTTGTAGCGTTATTTTGTCTAGTGTGTCCCCCAGTCTTTGTAGCGTTATTGTGTCTAGTGTGTCCCCCAGTCTTTGTAGCGTTATTGTGTCTAGTGTGTCTCCCAGTCTTTGTAGCGTTATTTTGTCTAGTGTGTCCCCCAGTCTTTGTAGCGTTATTTTGTCTAGTATGTCCCCCAGTCTTTGCAGCGTTATTTTGTCTAGTGTGTCCCCCAGTCTCTTCTTTATTTACGTTTGTTTGCTTTGAACTCAAGCACAATCCGTTCATGTGCTACTTACTTCTATTGTACTGGATTGATATTTGCTTGTGGGTTAACTTTCTGTATTACTCTTATCCCTCGACATCCGGCGAAAAAAAAAACGAAACAAAAACACTCTGACTTCTGAGGAACATAACATGTACGTCACCAAGTCAAGGACGAGAAGTCAACATTTTAGACCAACTTGCCGGTGTAAGGTTTGAACCCACTACATCGGTATTCGCACATCGGATATTTACGAACGAGCGCCCTTATCCATTCGATCATGCTGATCTGGCCTCTCCTTCTACATTCTACTTCTGTGAGTGCCAAACAATACATGTGAATGCATTGAAGAGCTATCGTTTTGACCTCAAGGGGTTCCCTAATTGATAGGTCTCTCTATGACAACGTATTCCTTTCTGTATCGCATTTCAGCGTTTGAACATGAATCCTATTCCAGATCACGCTAGCTGGGTTTATGAGAGATGCCCGTGACAACATAAGTTGAGTTGAGCTAAGAACCGACATAAATGCACTCAGGACATTCCCTCATGTGCTCCATCCCCTCTTTCAACAGCCAGAGAAGAGTCATACTGCTAATCGTTCCCACTGCTGTTTTATTGAAAGTTCTCTGGGTCTTCCTTCTCAGTTATGAAATTAGTCCAGAACCCCTGCCGATGCACCGCAATATCGTTCTCCACATCCGGGTTCTCAATCTGTTTCACCGCTTTCTCCGCTAAGTCCCACAGGCGTCCGACCACCTCTCCCTTTTCCAGTAGATAATCTACCACTGAGAATGCATTTATATCATCTTATCAGCCTGTTCACACCCCCCCCCCCCTCTTCCACCCCGCGCAATCCCGCATGATCAGGGCAGATAATCCATACAATTCTCACAATCTGTGACCTCTGAAGCGAGGTGAGCCATTCAACACGTAACATTCCTTTCTCCACCTTACTAAGCATACTCCGTGAGTCCGTAATGAATGCAACGTGCGTTCCTGCGGTCTCCCACAACATAAATGTAACTAAAAACACATTTCACATCAATAACATTTCATATGAGAGGAATCATCACTGAGGGACGAAACATCAAAAACATTTTATATAAGAGGAATCGTCATTGAGGGACATAACATCAATAACATTTGATATCACTGGAATCATCATTGAGGGCATAACATCAATAACATTAGATATGAGAGGAATCCTCTCTGGGAGAAGTGACACCAATAACATTAGATATGAAAGGAATCACAATTGGGGAACGTGACGTCAATAACATTAGATATTGATTGATTGATTGATTGATTTAGGAACCGACATCACAGCATTCGGGACATTCCCATAAGCGCTACGTCCCCATCCTCAGCAGCCAGCGAAGAGTTCCAATACTAATAACATTAGATATGAAAGTTATTAACATTAGGAGACGTGACATCAATAGAATTAAATTTGCGGATTATAGAGTGTTGATTTGAGACCATTAGCAGGATGTACAACATTTAGCAGATGCGGTTGTCGCACATAGTGAACAACTAGAGTTAGATTGAATTGTAAAAAGACACAGATTAAGGTCATAACTGTGAAGAAGGAAATGCCACAATGTAATATACAGTTAAATTAGAATATTCGTAAACAAGTGAATTGGTACATCTATCTCGGAACTGTCATAAAATCTGATTGGAGGTGCCTAGACGAGATTAGAATAAAAATCACCATGGCGAATGCAGCCTATGCAGACGGAAAACATACTCTCTATAAATAAAAGAGAATGTTTGATTGTTTGTTTGTTTTTCCTTTATGTGTTGATGAACGGTATATCCGATTGAGTTGAAATTTTGTAAAGATGTTGTTCTCACTCCCGCGGTTCCAACTGAAATAGTTAGTTACTTTAAAATCAATATTTAATTTTTACACGATACAAAAAGGCATTACGAGATTCAGTAACAGACGAGCAACGGGAACGAGAACCTAAGCATCAGAAACAGACGAGCAACGGGAACGAGAACGGGAGCAGGGGCCAAACGCGTACTCTGTGCGCTTAGAGAAATGTATTTGAATGTATAATGACTACTTATATGAATTCAATGAGATGCTCCCCGCCAGGGACCTGGCGACGCCGGGCCGGGTCGTCAGCTAGTAACCAATAAAACAATGTCAATTGCAACTAGAAAAAGTGTGTATGGTACTACATGGCATCTGTTCTTTTGTATGGATGTGAAGCGTGGATAATTACCAGACAAGCTAAAAATCATCTAATGGCTGTATAAATATTGTATCTGGGGAAAATTGAAAGAATAGCATGGACAGACAGAAGAACTAATGACCAAGTCCTACAAGAAACAAACAAAATCTGTAAATTGATTAGAAAAATTAAACACAGACAGTCAAAAGTTTTTATTTGGACGCATTATTTTTACTTTGTATGTTTTTATATTTTTATTCCCCCTCCCGGCCTTTTTTGGTTTAAATTTATGTTTACCTTTGTGGAGTTCATTATAATGTATATACACTGCGTCCGTTTTTAGTACACATCACTTTTTTCGCTCTTTTTTTTTATTATTTCCTTTTGTTGCATAGTTCTGCAGTCGTTATTTTTCTTATTATTATAGCAACTCGTTTCAATCATTTTAATGTTTCATAGGTACAAATGTAGAAATCATAATAATAGAAATTCATAGTTTCAAGGGAAATACATTGAAATAAAATGTTTATGTACCAATGGAGACAAGACAAATAATGTATTAGGGTATAAATTAATGCTGTTTAATGCAGATAGTTAGTTTGAAGAACGTAGAGCATAATATCTAAGGAAATATATTGCTACTCTGATAAATAGATACTAAAATAAATTTAAATAATTGCGTTATCTTAGATGTCCAGTATGTGACCTCATGTGGTAGATAATATCACAAATGAAGGGCAGTCTACCTACGGGATCATATATCTAGTGCAATATCCCTGTAATCGCACTTTTTGATGTGCACATTAAACTAATATATTTGGCATGCATATGTGCATGTGCCTCATAATGATAGCAATATGGTCGTAGAGACTTTTAATGGCCCGAAGAAACAGATGATATCAATTTTCGTTTTTGATACACAAGTGAATCACTGCAGTCGCTGATGTTTGCCTCATCGCTGGAGTTATAATTGATCCTAGCAAAGACAAGCCGCCGTTTGAGGTGTTCAGCTGCAATAACACTCAGTCGTAAAAACATGTAACATGTGTTACCTTTATTTTCTTTCTAATACAAAAATTTGGTGACAAAACACATCCGAGTCTTATCCCTTATTTGGTCTGTTCATCACCGTCTCTGTAGTAAGTCACAAGTGTGACAAAACCTCCCTACTTATCATTTTTCGCCATCTATTTTCGTTGGGTCCAAACCTACTTTTCAGAACTGAATTTGTTAAATGTCATTAGGATCGATTTCATTGCACAATGTTAACCAAATATGACCCAGTATCTTTCCACAGGGCGGCTTGCCGAACGAGTCACACAAAGTACGAACTACGCATTTCCATCGAAAAGCCCCGTATTTGTCCGGAAAAAAAACTGCACTCGTGAAAATATAACGAAGTACGCAGGAATCGAACCCTCAAACCTTCGGAGCGCGAGGTAGGTGGCGTGAACCACTTCGCGTGTCCTGTCTAGAACCGTACTCCATTACAGTCTATTTAAATGTCTCTCCAATGTAAGCCTCTGTCGCTGTCATGTGTAAACTACCGATGACATCTTGAATCCATCTACGGTGTGGTCTTCCTTATTTCCACCTTCCTGATACACAGTATGAGAGGAATCATAATTGGGTGACGTAACACAAATATCAATAGCATTAGATATATAAGGAATCGTAATGGAGTTGGGTGGGGGAAGGCGGGGGGATAGATAAACGGACGACCTGACATCAATAACATTAGATATGAGAGGAATCACTATTGGAGGACGTTACATCAATAACATTAGAAATTCGAGAGATCACCAATGAAGGACGTAACATCAATAACATCAGATATTAGATGTATCATTATTGAAGGACGTTACATCATTAAAATTAGATATGAGAGGAATGATCACTGGGGGACGTAACATCAATGACATTAGATATGAGAGGAGTCACCATGGGGGAGGGGGGAGGTAACAGAATAGAATTTGATATGTGGATGATACAATGTTCATTGCAGACAATTAGCACGTTCTGCAACATTTAATAGATGCGGTTGTTGCACACAATGAACAACTGTGGTTGCAATTACATTGTATGAAGAAACATATTATGGTCGTCACTAGGAAAAAGGAAATACCCCAAAGTTATATACAAGTAATTGGGAATATTCTTAAACAAGTGATGTGTTACAATTATCTCGTAACAGTCATAACATCTGACGGGAGATGCCTTGACGAGATTCGAACAAGAATCACCATATCGAAGGTAGCCTTTTTCAAGAAGGAAAACATACCGACCAATAAAAATATGTCAATTGTAACGAGAAAAAGAGTATTGATGTGCAACATAGATCCTATACTTTTCAATGGATGTTGTCAGGGTCTTAACTTTGGCTCGCTAACCTAACACATGTGAGACAGTACAATTACAACGTGATTTGACGTAAGACTCAACGACACGCCGTTCAATGGATTTATTCACACATTAAATACAGAACGATGATCACAACAATATATACTGGATACTTCAATACACTTACATCCACAATACAGCTCACAAGTCTGACTCTCAAGATGTTCAGACACTCGACTTTCAGCACAGAAACCACACAACGCCTTTCTCTCTATCTTGCGTCCGTCCAAGTCCGTGTCCCAGAGCTGTCTGCCGCTAGTTCGCCACTTGCCTCCCACCTCAGGTGGCTTCACGAGGCATGCGTGCGTTTAGCGTCGTCCTGGCCTGACCGCTGGTCGCTCGTCAGCCAGCAATCTTGCAGGCCGGTAACTACCACTCGCCTGGCGGCGTAACGAAGTTGCTGCATCCCTGCTGGGAGCTAAGTCGCCTGGCGGGCGTAACGATGTCACTGCATCACCGTACCCTTTCTGGACTCTGACACGCTCCCCCGGCAAATTCATGAAAGATGTCATCTTTCATGTATAATATATGTACATACTGGGTTAACATTCTAACCTTGTCAGAGTCTACCCTTCAGTTGTTATATACATTGGTATCAAAATACAAATAAATACACATATGCCATAGAAATATATAAGAAATGGAAGTTGCATTCAACGACATGTGGTGTTCAACCTTTAACACATGTCAGGTTTCATCCTCTCGATGGCTGATTACCTCAATTGCATTAATGACCCAGTCAGATCGGTAGTACCAGCTTCACGCATCTACCTCGCAGCATTGAGAAAAAAAACGTAATAATATGGTTCTTGAAACAAAAACCATCTAGCTAGACCGAAATGCGGCTGTTTCTAAGTCGCATAAAACGCTCAAACCCTGACCTTATTTGGCCAGTAGCTCTTGTGTTGGTCTGCAATGTCGGCAACCCTTTGCCATGCCCAGTAGATGGATACCTGTTGTGTCAACAATCTGGCAACCGCATGTCTATTTATACACAACACATTACTGAATACATTTCAAATTATGGCCCTTTGTGTAATGCTGTAATAACAACTAAATGAAAGGGAAATAATTTTAACATTTATGAAATACAATAATTTACAATAATTATCCTATTTCTTAGCGTCATTGCTTGACGTTTCTTCATATTAACGAGAAACAATCGGTAATATGAATACATTAATCAAGATATGATTCTAAGATTACACTACATAAATATATAAACACACAATTCGTGTATTTAACTTTGTTGATTTCTAAAGATTTTAGAATCGTCATAGATTTTTAAACTTTTATTTGTCGTCTGCTAATTTTGCTCTAAATTTCTAACTAATCCGGAAGTACACACGAACACTAAAATCAGCTGATGTTTAAGCTTGCAGAACACAGTTGTTCCGGTTTGATGTAGTTACGGAAAGTACCAAGTTCTCACAGTTCATGTGTTGGATGTTTCACTACAAAACCTTCTGGATTACGATTGACTGTTCATGTGTTGGATGTTTCACTACCGAACATTATGGATTTCGGTTCACTGCAATGGTGTAGCTGTCACTGTTTAGTTTACACGTTCACTCACGTCTTTAAAATATCCCAGGAATGTTCCACACGCAGATGTCACTGTTAAATTGGATAGTTCGCTTACGGTAAGTTT
Organism: Cepaea nemoralis; assembly: GCA_014155875.1. Classification (NCBI taxonomy): domain Eukaryota; kingdom Metazoa; phylum Mollusca; class Gastropoda; order Stylommatophora; family Helicidae; genus Cepaea; species Cepaea nemoralis. The sequence goes on from JACEFZ010011122.1 coordinate 25,720, forward strand.
TTGAGCGAATGTGACACTGTTCTTGTTGTTGGTATATACAATTAATAAAGTTCGCTTTCTACCACACACTACACAGTTATACACGACAATCACTACATGAATTAGTAAAATAAGAACACTATATATAATGGGAGTAACCCCTATCAAAATATTGTAGACATTGCACAGCTTTTTGTGAATAGAAAAAATATATTCACTGATAAATGGCTGTGTCGGTCTGAGTGTATTTGTACACACTGCACTCAGACCTTGGTGCTTACTGGGTCGGTCGGACAACGGGACAAAAGATCGGCAATTGAATTGGATCTGCCTGGGATATGTCGAACCTCAAAGCTATAATCTTGAAGTTTCAAAGACCAGCGCGCTACCATATGGTTTGACGGTACACCTGAATTTATAAAACGCAACGGGCTGCTGTCAGATTCCACGATGAAATGCCGTCCTAGAAGAAATCTGGACAATTTGGTTATACCCACCACTAAAGCTAGGGCTTCCAATTGAGGGATAGACCATGCCCGTTCTCTGGGCTTTAGTTTCCTGGATACGAAGTACACTGGATGGAGGATGTTATTGTACTCTTGTAATAAGACTGCTCCAATCGCCACGGAGCTAGCATCTGTACGCAATCTGAAAGGTAAATGGAGGTTGGGCAATTTCAGGATGAGATTATTTGAACTGTTATCAGAAAAACATGCTATTACTTTCTGGAATGCAATTTTTAGGCATTCATTGTGTACAATTTTATCTGGTTTATCTTTTGTTAGTAAATTAGTAAACATTTCGGTCAGTTCGGAAAAATCAGGAATGAACTGCCGGTAATAGTTTATCAGTCCCAACAAACTTCTGACTTGTTTTTTTGTAGTCGGAAGTGAGAGTTTTAGTATCTTGGACACAATGTTATCGTCTGTCATGATAAAGCCATTGGATATTTTGTACCCCAAGAAAGATATTTCCTGGTAGGCTATGTCTACTTTCGCAGGCTTTACTGTCAGTCCGTGCTGTCTAATACGTTCAAATGTTTGTTCTAACGTCTTAATGTGATCTGTCATCGTCTCTGTGTGAACACAGATGTCGTCGATATAGCAAATTATGTTAGGAATGTCTACAAGAAGAAGTCGTGTCATACGTACGAAGGTGGCTGGGGCATTGACTAGCCCAAATGGAAGTTTGCACCATTCGTACAGTCCCCACGGTGTGGCAAATGCTGTCAGATGTCTGCTCTGTTCGTCTACTTCTATCTGATAATATCCTTTAGTCATATCTATCTTCGTGAAGAACCTAGCGTCTGTCAGTTCTGTCAGAAGATCGTCAGCGTTTGCCATTGGCTCCAAATCTAGAACAGTTATTTTATTTAGATTTCGATAGTCGATACACAGTCTTATTGTATTGTCCTTTTTGCGTATTATGACCATTGGAGATGAGAAGTCTGATTGGGATCGTCTTATGATGTTGTTTTTCTCTAAGTTGATGATCTCCTGATGTAAATGTTCTTTGTAATGTAATGGAATGGTGTATGGTCTGCATCTTATGGGTGTGTTTGATGTGAGTGTGATATGATGCTGTACTAATTCTGTTTGTCCTGGGTTGTTGGAAAAGATGGTGTTGTACTGTTGTATAAGCTGTTTGCAACTGTTTGTCTCTGCTTGAGTTAACTTTGGGTTGATTTTGATCTCCTTCAAGCAGTTTGTCGTGTCTAAAGCAGGTGTTGGAATCTCGTCACTAGCATCGTCATCTTCGTGATCTATTATCACTGTACAAGCTGTCGTATCGTCTTGTTCGTTGTCTCTGTTGTGGTAAGGTCTTAGCATATTTATGTGAATTATTTTGTGTTTGTCTTTTATTTGGATTTCGTAGTCTACAGGTGAAATCTGTCTCGTCACTTTAAAAGGTCCCTGCCAAGAGTCAGTCAATAAGTGTTTGTCACTAGGTAGTAGAAGAAGAACGTCCTGTCCAGGTGTCAACGTTATTGTCCTGTTACCTTTGTCAGCATACTGTCTATAAGTAGCACCAGATAATTTTAGTGCATTCTTTGCAATAACACAAGATTTGATGATTCTTTCATGCAATGATGTAACATATACTTATGATGATATGGGTGTAAGTACTGGAGTAGAGTCAGTTAACATTTGGTGATAAATGGTCAATGGGCCACGTGGTTTCGCACCATAGATAAGTTCAAAAGGAGAGAAACCGGTACTAGAATGTGGTACCTCGCGATAAGCAAAAAGAATAGCTGGTAGATATACATCCCAGTTATTGGGGTGCTCTTGCGTTACTTTTGCAAGCATGTGCTTTAGATCCCCGTTAAATTTTTCTATTACTCCACTACTGTGAGGATGGTACGGGGAATTGAAACATTGCTTCACTCCCAACATTTTGGTGAAAGCTTGGGTAGATGCGGCAATACACTGAGTGCCCCTATCAGATTGGATAGTATCTGGAAAACATATCCGAGAAAATATATGGAAAAACACTTCCATTATATCATTGGCAGTAATGTTCTTTAGCGGAATAGCTTCTGGCCAGCGACTACATTGATCAATGACAGTTAGAATATATTTATTCCCTCTAGTTGTTGTATGATTAAGAGGGCCCACTATGTCGACAGATAGTTTTTCAAAAGGTCGACTGGCTAAGTCAGTAACTTGCAACTTTGCCTGTGGGTGTTTACCTTTTTTTACCAGTTTCTGGCAGGTGTCACAACTTCTGCAATATTCTTTAATGTCATTGCAAAATTTGGGCCAATGAAACTGTGTCAGTAACCTTGATCTGGTCTTAACGTATGCCATATGCCCTGCAAGAGTTATATCGTGGGCAAGATGTAAGGCTTGCTTGCGATAATTAGTTGGCAAAACAGTTTGCTCTGTTGTATTGTCACCTCTGGTGTAATACCTGGTGAGTATATCATTTTTCACAGCAAAATGCCATTTTGCATTCTTGGTTACCTTTGGCCGATCAGGTTAAAGTATTTTGACAATGAAGGATCAGCTTTTTGAGCTGTTACAAACGTTTCCTTCATGGTGTTAGTAGGTAGTGATACTGGGCTAAGCATTTGTATAGCCTCAGTTTGATTAATTTCATCTTGCACTCTAGCAGTAGATCTAGTTACTGCGTTCACACATTCAATGATATCAGATGGTGATGGAACAATGTTATCAATGATGTCATGAGAACTTAGTGCTACATTAGCTACCATACAATCAATAGGTGGTGTGACATTTTAAATGATGACATTTTATGGTGATGTTATGGTATCATCACTACACAAAGATGTTATGTCATGAGGTTTATCATTCACCTCTGGTAAATTTCCAATAATTACATCACACACTGGGTTTGTTAAAGCAGCGCACTTAACTTTCCCAGTGAGGAAAGGTGTTTCAATATATGCCCATGCTAATGGGTATTTCTCAATATTGCCTGAGAATGTTCTGCATGTTACGTGCCTGCCTGTATAGTCTGTAGGCATTATGAACGTTCTCTTCAGACCAATAAGTGAACTGCCCGTGTCACGAAGGACCGTAGCTGACTTGCCATTCACATATCCGTGATGGACGACTATCTTGCCTTTTGAATCTACTACCAAATTAGCTTCTTCATTGGCAATAGGGATGGCGTGACCGCATGTTAAAATACCATCTTCATAAAAGGTGTTACAAACAGAGCATTTATTTGCGCTAAACATGTCAAAAGCCTGTGCTGAGTTCACAGGATGTTTCTCTGGCTGTTCTTCATCTGACGACGAACTATCAAACAAGGCGGCATTTGCTTTGTTGGTCATTTGCCTCCCTTTACACTCTTTCCGATGGTGTCCGTACGCATTACAGAGGAAACATTTACGCAAACTTCTGAAGGATTTACGCTCCTTATCTTGTCTGTTTACCATGTTTAATAGGTAAGTATGGTATCCTGGGTGCTTATCGCACATTTCATTCTGATGATGTGAAAATTTACAATAAGTACAGTGATTAAACTTCTCAGAGGTAGGCCTATGAGGTTTCTGCCTACTGTAGAGTTTGTCATAGTTAGCCGCTGCTACAAAATTGATGTCAGTAGCTTCAGTGGCAAAACAATGTTTGTTGGCTGTGTAATACGCCGAACCACGTCTCTCAATCTCATCTACACTAGTGCATTCATTCTCTTGCAAAAATTTAGAAAATGCTGATGGAATGGATGAAATGAACTTATCTCTAATGATCAGATCTTCTAGTTTCTGATAATTTTTGTCAATTTTAGCTGCTGAAGTCCATTTGGTAAATATATCTCGGACTAAGCAGAGGTAATCAGAGAACGTTTGAGTCGGTTTTGGGCTCAACTTACTGAATTGTTCTCTGTAACCTGCCTCATCTAACATAAAATGTGCCATAATCTTAGATTTAAGATAATGGTAATCTTTTCTGAGGTCTTTGGGGATGGTTTCAATGACTTTAAGAGGTTCCCCTGATAAACTCCTCATATAAACAATATTCCATTCAGACAGTGGAACTTGGTAATGTTCCATTAAAGTTTCAAAATTTTGGGTAAAGGCTGCGATGCAGTCACCCGAGGTATAATTACGTACAATACCTTGATATTTCTTGTACTGGTTTTCTTTCTCCAGCCTCTCAGATTTCTTAGACTCTTTGTTAATCGCAGTCTCAGTGTCAAGTTGTTTCATCTTCAACTGTAACTCCAGTTCTTCTCTCTTACTCTGAGCTGCTATTTCTGCCTTCTTCAGCTCACTATCTATCTCAGCTTGCTTTGTCTTTGCAGTGAGTTCTAATTCGGCTTGCTTTGTTTTTGCAGCCAGTTCTACTTCTGCTTGTTTTAAAGCTGTTTCTGCCTCTACTTGCTTGGCAGCCCTTTCGGCCTCTGCCTGCTTTAAAGCTCTTTCAGCTGCTCTTTCATCGCGTTCATTAGCTTTCTCCTGTACTAGTAGGTATTCAGAGTATTTCTTCTCTCCAATTTGTTAATTCATCACCTGTCAACTGTAATTGTATCCCCATATCGATGAAATCAAATAATGAAGACATGATGGACAGTGTCGATGAAATACCAGCCACACAAAATATGTTATAAGTGGTTAGTAATAAACAATTTACAATTGACTTATATTGACAATACGTGCCTAAAATTGCATCCTTAAAGTAAGTAAAAGAAAAATATACTCAAGTGAACTGGATGCGGTGAAGAATGGTTGGAAATCGGGCTAGGAACTGTAGGGTCGCTACTTCGAAACCCAAATGACCTCTACGGCAAGATTTCGGATGGTACGGAAAACCTGCTTTGTTTTTGGAGGAAAATAAATTAGCGTCTATTTGTTGGTGTGTGCCTGCTTGTCACTAAGTGTTGATTATGTTTGTATGGCGTTGAGTGTAGTTGTAGGTCGTAAGTTTGTCCGTCAACAATTTTTTTTTTTTCAAAACAAGTTACTTTCTTTCCAAAACTTTCTGCGTTCCACAAACTCAATGCACAAAGACAATCTATATGTATCTCAACACTCTACAACATTGATGACACATCACTTACATCAAGATGACATTCAGTAAGGACATAGACATCAAGTTTACACGATGGCGACAAGGTCAAAATGGCGACAAGATCACAATGTCGACAAGGTCAAAACGGTGACCAGTTTCACAAATCACAAATGTTTTACACGATTACAAGATCAAACAGTCTGTATGCACTGTACGTTTACAACTAGTCTTACACATGTTTAAATAATGTAGTAATAAATAAAAATGAGCCTTCCACGATCACATTTACATGTACTGTAAAGTTTGACACAAATTCTAAGTTCACAAACTCTAGTTTTAAATCGTAAATCACATAAACACGTTCATTTCAAAGCCGGACGAATGCCACCACGTTCACACATGTCAGGGTCTTAACTTTGGCTCGCTAACCTAACACATGTGAGACAGTACAATTACAACGTGATTTGACGTAAGACTCAACGACACGCCGTTCAATGGATTTATTCACACATTAAATACAGAACGATGATCACAACAATATATACTGGATACTTCAATACACTTACATCCACAATACAGCTCACAAGTCTGACTCTCAAGATGTTCAGACACTCGACTTTCAGCACAGAAACCACACAACGCCTTTCTCTCTATCTTGCGTCCGTCCAAGTCCGTGTCCCAGAGCTGTCTGCCGCTAGTTCGCCACTTGCCTCCCACCTCAGGTGGCTTCACGAGGCATGCGTGCGTTTAGCGTCGTCCTGGCCTGACCGCTGGTCGCTCGTCAGCCAGCAATCTTGCAGGCCGGTAACTACCACTCGCCTGGCGGCGTAACGAAGTTGCTGCATCCCTGCTGGGAGCTAAGTCGCCTGGCGGGCGTAACGATGTCACTGCATCACCGTACCCTTTCTGGACTCTGACAGATGTGAAGCGTGGATAATTAGCAGACAAGCTGACAAACATCTAATGGCTGTGGAAATTTGGTTTCTGAGGAAAATGCAAAAAATACCATGGACAGACAGAAAAACCAAAGATCATGTCCAACAATAAACAAACAAAAACCGTAAATTGTTTAGAGAAATTAGACGTATACAATCACAATATCTTGGCAACGTTAAGGGAAGAAATAAACTTGGTAACAACTGGCAAGATTGAGTGGCAAAGAAAAAGGGGGAAGCACAGAAATAAATAACTGGATGGCTTGGTCACGTGGCATGGTCGAGACAAGAATACAGAGCTGATTCTCGACTCTGCTGTTCGTGTGAGATGGCGAAACATGACCACTCACGCTTATCGGCAAGGCACATGATGATGATGATGATGATGATGATGATGATGATGATGATGATGATGATGATGATGATGATGATGATGAATATGATGATGATGATGATGATGATGATTGCAAACTTTCCTCAATGGTTGTCTTTTCTAGACATTCATGTTTAAATAGAAAATGTGGCGTTTGCAGGACGTTGCGATCAATCCCAACCTCAGGTCGTTTTTGTATACAAGTTTTCATTCAGTAGTTTTGCCATTGTTTCCTGAACGGTTAGTCAACGTATATAATGCACCAAGTCTGATACCACATTAACGACATTTAACCCTAGAACTACCATGGAGTTCAAATAGACCCCAGTGTCAACTTTCGCGTCTGTCGTTGTGTCGTAGTGTACTTATTATGGGGGGTACGGGGTGTCAGGTATTGGTAGCACCTTTGGTAAGGATGGCTCTCATGTCCTTTCAGGATCCATCCCCCATTGGTCCAAGCCTGACACCCAGCTCGTGCCTGTGGCTCCTAGTAGCTGTCAGCATGTGACAGCGGCCACCCCCCGGGCAACAGCTGTGAGAGGCTGGCTAAACCAGGCGCGGGTAGCCGATTTGGTGTCAAACCAAGCGGTGAAGTAGGGTATGCCTACTCAGCATGTGAAGACAGGATCCGAAGACTGCGCGGAAGAAATCGTTCCTGATTCAACGGGCAAGACGGCGTTTACCTGCAAAGCGTTGTGGAAGGTAATGAGCACGGCAAGGCACTTAGAGCGCCCTGGTCATCCACTGCACCTGTATTCGTCTCTAGTCGTCTTGACTTGTCCTGCCACTGGATTCAGATGGACTCAGGCGAGAGAGTGAGGTCGACAAATTGCGCAACTCTTCCTCACTTTAATCCAATACATCGCGCAAGTCATTCTTCATTCTTCATCCAACATTTTTTAAATATTTTATTATACCCCCGCTGCTTACCATTGTGGAGTTCGTTGTAATGTATATATGTACACTCTGTCCGTGTTTAGTGTATTTCGCTTGTTTGCAGGAGTTACACATACCTAACTGTTTTTAGTTTCCTAGTTGTTACATCCTGCTGCAGCAGTTATTTCTCATATGAATATTGCAACTCATTTCGATCATTGTAATATTTCAGAGGTAAAAATGTGGACATCTGTATAATTGAAATACTTAGTCCCTAGGGAAATAAATTGAAACGATGGTTTTAAGAAACAAGGGAGACAAGAAAAACTAATTTATTTGAGTACAAAAGAAGGTAACGTAATGCAAATGGTTAGTTTGATGAACAGTTAGCATAATATTTAAATAAATATATGACTACGCTGATCAACACCTACTAAAATAAATTTAAATAATTGCGATATCTTAGATTTCCAGTATGTGACCTCATGTGGTAGATAATATCACAAAAAAGTGCAGTCTACCTACAGCATAATAAACCTACTGTAACATTCGTTTAATCACACCGTATTGCTTGGTCAATTAATATTTTTGTCAGGCACATGTGCATGTGTCTCATAATGATAGGAAATATGGTCGAAGAGACTTTTCATGACACGAAGAAACATGATATCGATGTCCGTCTTTGATACACAAGTGGATTACGACCATCGCTGATGTTTGCCTTAACGCTGGAGATATGTTTTATCCTAGCAAAGACAAGCGGCTGTTTGAGGTGTTCAGCTGCACTGACGCTCAGTCACCGAACATGTAACATATTTTATCTTAGTGTTCTTTGTAATATGAGAATTTGGTGACAAAACACATCTCTTGATTTGCTCATCACTATCTCGGCATTAAGACATAACTGTGACAAAAACTTCCTACTTACCATTTTCCGCTATCCATTTTTATTATGTCCAAACCTGCTGATTGGAACAGAATCTGTTCACAGTCAAGAGGGTAAAGACAAGCTCCAGGGTTTCTCTGAGAAAACTGCACTCGTGAACATAACGACGTGTTCCGGAATCGAAACCACAACCTTCGGAACGCGCGGTAGAGGGCATAACAACTTCGCTTGTCCTGTCTAGAACTTTACTCCCATAACAGTCTATTTAAATGCCTCTCCATTGTAAGAGTCTGTTGCTTTCACGTGTAAATTAACTATCACATCTTGCATCCATCTAGGTTGTGGTCTTCCTCTTTTCCCACACTTTGTACACTATATGAGAGGAATCATCATTGAGGGACGTAACACCAATAAGATTAGATATGAGAGGAATCATCATTGGGGGATGAAACATCAATAACAGTAGATATGAGAGGAATCATCACTGCATATGATACATTGTTTAAAGACAGATTATGTTCGTCACTAGGAAGAAGGATACACCACAATGTAATAAACAGGTATATGGGAATATTCTTAAACATGTGAATCACGGAGCAGTCATGACATCTGATGGGAGGTGCCTTGACGAGATTAGAACACAAATCACCTTGGCGAAAGTAGCCTTTTGCCAGACGGAAAATATACTCGCCCATAAAAGATGTCAGTTGCAACGAGAAACTTTGTTTAGGTACTGCATAGAACCTATACTTTTGTATGGATGTGAAGCGTTGATAATTAGCAAACAATCCATAAAACATCTAATGCCTGTGGTAATTTGGTTTCTGAGGAAATTGCAAAGAATACCATGGGCAGGCAGGAAAAAAAACAATGACCAAGTCCTATTAGAAATAAATAAACACCGTACACTGATTACAGAAATTAGACGTAGACAGTCACAATGTTGTGGATACGTTATGAGAATAAATAAATGGGAATACAGGGTGACAACTGGCAAGATTGAGGGTAAAAGAACAAGTGGAAGACAGAGAAGTAAATACCTGGATGGTTTGACCAAATGGCATGTTCAAGACAAGAACACAGAGCTGATCCATGACTCTGGTGATCGTGTGAGACGGCGAAACAAGACCGCCACGCTTATCGGCTTGGAATAATATGATGATGGTGATGACGACGATGATGGTGATGATGATGATGATGATGATGATGTTGATGATAATGATGATGGTGATGCTGATGTTACACTTTCATCCATAGTTATCTTTTCCAAAACTTCGTGTTTTAAAAGAAAATGGTATATGGCTTTTGCAGGACGTTGCGATAAACCCCAACCCCATTTTGCGTTTGTATACAAATTTACATTTAGTATTTTGCCACTGTTTTATGAACGGAAAGTCAACGTTGAACCCCGACCAGCCAGTGCACTGAACGATTCCTCCATCCCGAATATGACGCACTGGAAGTTCATGCGGAAGCGTTTTAATCCCCGCGATCACACAGATTGTCCCTGTTTTTATACATCTCCAAAACATTTCAGTTTCTGTAAACACATAAGCCGCTCTAGAGAATGTTGTAAGAAAGGTAAAGGAGGAATGTGATATTGGAGGAACATCCAAGCTGCTTGATTATGCAGATGATATAGATATTATAGGGGATAATGAACAAAAGACAGAAATATTGACTCACGTAAAGGAAACAACCCAACAGAGGGGTTGGTTATCAACCAAGATAATACAGAATATATGGTAATTTCAAGAGAAGGAATTACTAAAACCCTGGCCACATACAAATTGATAATATGACCATTAAAAGAACGGAAACATACAAATACCTGGGTACAATCTTCAACTGCGCCAACATCATAAGGGAAGAAATACAAACTAGAATCAATTCTGGAAATAATATATACTATGCACTACAACTATCTACTACAATCAAATACGCTATCTCGTAACATCAAAACCACAATATACAAAACACTGATCAGACCAGTTGTGCTGTATGGCTCTGAAACCTGGATTACAAAGAAAGGAGACGAAGCCTTGTTACAAACCTTTGAGAACAAAATTTTAAGACGCATCTTTGAACCCATTAGGGATACACAAAGTGGAGAGTGGAAAAGAAGAAGTAACAAAGACATTTATGATATGTTTAAGTCCCCGCTAATCACTGGTATCATGAAGGCTAATAGACTACAATGGCTGGGGCATATAGAAAGAATGGAAGATAATAGGGAAACAAAACTAGCTTACGCTCAGGACATAAATGACCGTAGACCCCGAGGTAGACCAAGAAGACGGTGAAGAGATAATATATATACAGACCTACAAGCACTTGGAATCAACGACTGGCAAGAGAAGGTCAACCAGAGAGACGAATGAGGACGGATTGTATCTGCAGCAAAGAACCTCAATGGCTCGGAATGCTGAAGAAGAAGAAGAAGAAGAAGAAGAAGAAGAAGAAGAAGAAGAAGAAGAAGAAGAAGAAGAAGAAGAAGAAGAAGAAGAAGAAGAAGAACGAACGAACGAACGAACGAACGAACAAACTTTATTTTCAAAGGGTTAAGAATTGGGCACGCAGGCCCGTCTAATATTCTGCCCTTCTATCACTCTCTTTCATACATTATTTCATTCACACATCATTCAAGGTTATCAGAGAACAGCAACAATATAAAAGATATGCATTATAAAGGCATGGGCAAAAATGCGAACATCAAAACTACACGACACAGTAAAATTAGATAATGATCTGACACTTGTTATTAGCCATGTGGAATATACTGGCCTACCAAAAGGGGACTGGCTGTTATACTAGGGTTTTGTTATTATTATTATTATCTCTATTATTAAGGGGGAAGATAATCCGTACTGAGATAGTGTTCGAGTAATTTGCGATTATATGAATAGGGATTGGTGATGTCTTTGATTTCTTGTGGAAGATTGTTCCACAGCTGAGCTGCAGAGTACGTTAAGCTTGTTTTGTATAAGTCAATCCTAGGCTTCGGAATGTGTAATATATTTAAACGTTTACTGTGTCTAGCATTATATTTAAACAATGGCCAAAGGTAATTTGGGGCATTCCGATGCAGGATTTTGTGAATTAGTTTAGCTTTATTGAAAAGCAGGCATTTGAGGAGTGGTAGTAACTGATGGTGTTTATACAGGCTAGGATTGTCAGATAAATGTTTGTTATAAATTAGACTCATGGCCCGTTTCTGGAGTGAGTAAAGTCGTTTGGTGTTTGAATTAGAAAAACCGTCCCAAATTGTAGAGCAAATTGTAGAGCAGTAGTCAAAGTGTGTCTGTATATTAGAAGTATAGAATAGTGTCCTCATCAAGGAAGTTTTTAATTTTGGCGAGTTGGTAGACTTTTTTCGCTGTTTGTTTAATAAGCGCTTGAACGTGGGAATTAAATGTTAGGTTTCTATCAATGATTATGCCTAATGTTTTGTGCTCAATTACACTTTCTACTGGCATGTTATCGATGTGAAGTTGAAGTGATGTGTGTGAGCTTAGAGTTTGAAGTCTTTGTCTGGTTGTTAGTAACATTGATTTTGTTTTAGTGATGTTAATTTGCATACGGTTTGAATAGCTCCACCTAACTACATTATTTAATTCTAGTTGTAAAGACGACTCCAATAAAATACAGTTTTCAGCATTTGTATACACTGTACAGTCGTCTGCAAATAGATCGCAGGACGACGAAAGATGCAAAGGTAGATCGTTAATATATATGGCAAACAATAGAGGGCCAAGAATAGAGCCTTGCGGTACTCCAATATTGAAGGTAGTGGTATGAAAGAAGAAGAAGAAGAAGAAGAATAGTTCAAATTGTATTTTGATTTCACTGCTTCTGCCGCCCCCTTACGGCGCTGTCTGATGCGGCCGCCTCTCTGTATCATAGCACGGCACGGCCCTGGTTTTATATGTAAAAATGTTGAAATATCTATAAAAGGAATTCTTTGTATCAAGGGAAAAAAATTGAAATACAATTTTTAAGTGACAAGGGAGACAAGATAAACAGTTTATTGGTGTATATATGAAGTATGTATACAGCAAATAATTTTATCAAAGAACGTATCGTGTAATATCTAATGAAAAGTATAATTACTCTGATCAGAAACTACTAAAATACATTGAAGTGATTGCGACATCTTAGAATTCCATTATGTGATTTCAAGCGGTAGATAATATAATAAAGGAAGTGTCGTCTACATACGTATAACATATCAATTGTCATATCATTTTAATCGTTAGGATAATCGTCAGTAGGCGCTTAATATTTTTGGCAGCACATGCACATGTGCCTCATAATGATAGCAAATGTGGTCATAGAGACTATTAATGGAGCAAAGAAACAGATGATATGGATGTTCGTCTTTGATACACAAGTAAAAAGTAAAATACGACAGTCGCAGATTTTTGCCGTAACGCTGGAGTTATATTTGATCTTAGCAAAGATAAGCCACCGTTTGAGGTGTTCAGCTGCAATGACACCTAGTCGCTGAACATGTAACATACTTTACCTTAGTTTTCTTTCTAATACGACGATTTGGTGACAAAACAAACTAGTGTCTTACCCCTTACTCCGTCTGCTCATCACTGTCTCGGCATTAAGTCATAACTGTGACAAAACCTCCCTACTTATCACTTTTCGCCATCTATTTTTGTTAGGTCCTGTCGTATATCTTGGGAAATCTCAAAGAGATAGAGGAAAACTAGAATTCATCTTTCCCAATGTGATCCTGATCCACTATAATTTTAGTAGCCTTCTATGATTTAGCTCATATTTAATGGCATAATGCACTTCATCTTTCAAATTTGCTCAACATACCAAGTGTAGTGAAACTTTACAAACTCCCGACATTATATTTTCATATTTTGTAGATTATGTGAATTGAAACTCATGACGTGTGGGAATGTCCTGAGTGCAGTGATGTTAGTTCTTAGCTCAACTCAACTCAATTCAACTCAACTCATCGTAATGCTTCACAGGTAAAAATGTAGAAATCTGTATAACATGAATTCATGGTATCAAGAGAAATAAATTGAAAAGGTGTTTTACAACACGGGAGACAAGAAAAAATAATTGTTGTTTTTTTTTTTTTTTTAAAGTATAGATAAAGGCTGTGTAATGCAAACACTTAGTTTGAAGAACGTATGACATAATATCCAAGGAACTATATTGTCAGTCTGATCAATAGCTACTAAAATAAATTTTAAGTAATTGCGATATATTTGATGTTCAGTATGTGACATCATGTGGTAGATAATATCACAAAAGAAATGCATTCTACCTACGGGTAATATATCTACTGCAATACCCGCTTAATCCCACTGGTATGTGTGCTTGCTTAATTAATAGATTTGATAAATGATAGTAAATATTATCATAGAGACTTTTCATGGCTAGAAGAAACAGATGATATCGATGTTCTTCTTTGATACACAAGTGGTTTACGATAGTCACTGATGTTTGCCTGGAGTTATATTTGATCCTAGCAAAGATAAGTCGCCATTTGATGTGTTCAGCTGCAATGACTCTCAGTCGCCGAACATGTAACATATTCCACCTTAATTTCAAAACACATCTCTTGATCTGCTCATCACTATCTCGGTATTAAGTCATAATTGTGATAACACATTCCTACTTACATAGCATATCGCCGTATTCCCGTTGCTAGGGAGTGACGGACCTATGTCCCCAGTCCGTAGACTTGGTATTAATAAGGGTTGAAGACAGGGGATTTCCCTTGTGACATCATTTGAATAGATGACGTGAAACTACACGCTGTCCCCAATGCACTGTGTAGTTTTAGTGCAGAAAATGTCTGCGTAGTCATTCTGACGTCATTATTAGTAATTTAGCTGATGTACTGAATCCATAATGTAAATAGTAATTCAGCTAACGTAGTTTTGGTGGTATTCACATAGTGATCTAGACTCATCCCGTCACAGTGACCATGTCTGTCCACAGCCTTCTGTCTAGTGTACCGCCACCCATTCCAGTTACAGACGTTCCTCCATGCCATCTGTCCAGCATCTACTCTCTTGTTCTCCACTTGTCTTTCCTCCCCTCCAGCTTTCCCGTTGTGACAACATGCCCTAGTTTTCTACTTCACATGACATACCCAAAGAATGTGAACTGTCATCTTCTGATGCGAGTTGCTAGTTCTGTTTGTGAGTCTGTCTGAACAACACCTAGAGTAGCACAATGAATGGGGCATCTTGCAGTCTGTGCTATACAATAACTGTGTGAAACTAGTTATAGATGTTGATCATCATAACGATGATGACAAATGCGACGACGACAACACCAACAATAACAATAATAATAACAACAACAATAACAACAACAACAACACACACAAAACAATGATAATAGCAACAATAAAAATGACCATGCAGATCTATGCAGCCGGTTTGGGAGGATTAATAAAACGATGGGATAAGTGCATCAATGTTGGTGGCAATTATGTTCAGCAATAAAGGGACAATGTATGTATAAAACCAATGAATAGAACAGGCTTAGACCACATGATCTGTCCATCATTGGGTGTCACAGCTATTAATAATGCTGACGCTACATTCCTAGCATTCCAATGCTCCCTAGTGCAAACGCTTTTGGAGAGAAGTGTGTTTTTGTAGTTGTGCTGTTGTCGTGTCCTCCTTTAAAGTGTCGTCCCTGGAGTGAGGAGAGTCAACACCCACATTATAATTTTTCTTTCCTATCAATATCCTGGAGAATCTACCAGCTTCCGTCCAACACACTCCATCAGCCCATGGACACATTTTCCTATCACTCTCTCACTGTCGTACTATGCCCCCTCTCATACTTCCCCAACGCAACATATTCAACAACTCTTGCTTCTAAAAATTAATAAAGATTAATTTATTAAAAGAAAAGTGTAACGTATATGAGACGTGTATGCGAAGAAAATGTGTGATGTGTTCTGTAATGTGTGTAGGATCGGACTCTCAGATAATAGCATAGTCAGTTCATCCTTGCAAGGACACACCACAGCACGTTAAGTCAGAACAAGTCCACCTCACCCGGTACTGTATCTCTCCTGCCGGACACTGACTGTCATCTGTAGCTACCTGGTAATCCATATTCCTGATCATCCGAAATAGATACTGTTTGTAAATTACAGCTGATCATGGACCGGTTGCCCAATGCACATAATTTCCTATCGTTCTTAAAGAATGCACAAATCCTTTGTAGTGAGTATTTAAGTATCACTGTTACTGTTAATATACCTGAACCTAACTAGTGTCTATCTAGGTTCAGGTATCATGTCTTTTAAACTATTTCACTAGAATATATCACACCATGTGACTATTATATTGATGTTCTTGTGTAGGTACCAATGTTCTTATGTTGTGTGATGCATTAACAATCATCACCCATCTTAGGTGAACCATCTTTCTTCTCGCACGTTATTCCTTTTTTGTAAGAAACATTTTTGTGTCCAACTGGTGTTATGTCTAATTGATGTTGCACTTCATCAAACCCAGTGTTGAACTTCCTCGTAACTGGTATGGAACCTGTGAGAGAAACAACACATCTGGTGATAGTACTAGTCACTGATCCTACCGGCTGAGTGTAAGCCTATTGCCTTGCTCAGTTATTTTACAGCTAACTAAACTCTGTCATAGAGCATATTAGCTCCTCACCTACGTCCGAATCAGGCGATGACAAGGAAAGACCCATAAACAGAGTGCACAACTTCAGTGGGCAAACCATTGAAAGATCCCCCCATTGGACACTTTCCCCATCTTAAATCTCTCCAATTATCTCCCCGCTATCTTATTCATCCTAGCAGAGCCAATTATCACTTCACTACTCTAACTAGTTTCCAACTAACAGTGCTAATCATCACACTCTAGTTTTAACAAGACCACTGCCTATATTAATTAGGCCTAAATAGACTATATTGACTACCTTATGCAAAACCGCCTCATTCCGGGATGGCTGCTACACTTTGCCATAACGACACATGCTAGTTAATATTAAATTAATCTAACACTGTAGAGCTCTCCCACAAACACGTCCATCATAATCCACGGTTTTGGTCAACACTGTTTCTCCCAATCATGGTTTATGGCAAAACCTAAAATTGGTCACGTGACGGTATTCTTCCTGTCCACACAGGTGTTATTTGGGCATATCATCCATTGTCAAGAATCTATCCTCCCTGGCTCAATCAATTTCAGAGTTGTCATCACTTGTTTTGACTCCCACAACAAGCTAGCGAGTTCCTGTGTGCTCCCAACAACGGGTTTCCACAACAAACCGCCAATCTTCCTGATGTCCGGAAACTCTAAATGACAGACGGACTGTTTTCTTCCGAGCTGAGTACTTCCGCTCTCAATCCAACCTGTTTATGAACTGTCAAAGCGATGTATGGACTCATCTCACTCACTTCCAAATGTTCCCATGTTGTCGACCCCAGGTGTAAACACGTGCAGCTGCAACTTTTGACCGTCCTGGGGATTTAGACATCCAATTTGTTTTTTCTGTTAGTTAAAATAGTTTTGGCTTTGCAGATAGGCCGGTTAATCAGAAAGTCTCTATAGTAATCAACTGGTTAAACGCAGGGTTTTATTTTTGTGAGAGCTGTGCAGAAGTGAACCAGACCGATTGCGCAATATGCGACATTGTATGTATAAAATTAAACTGGTTTCAAGTTGTTATCTTAGTAAGTTATTTTTCTACAGCCATTTGTGACTTACTTATTAACTGACCCTCGTACTTAATTTACAATTGTAACTGTTCTTCATAACCAGTTACTTCAGTTCAGATAACTGTTTATCAATGTCTGGGCACATATCTGTCGTGCCCAAAGTCATAAGCGCGGCTAGGTTAGTGTCGGTGAGTCTGGAACGTGGCTTGTTTTGTTTGTTTGTTTGCTTGTTTGTTTGTTTGTTTGTTTGTTGTTATAACGGTCATTGCGGAAAATGACTGCTCACATCTGTAAGTCGAACCAAAACGACAAATGTAGCTCCGGGCGAATGAACGCAGGTGTTCAAATTGATTGACAGGTAATAGTCACCAGAATGAAATCATATGATCAGCTGAAGGTGAAGCATGCAGCTCATAGAAATTTACATCTCATTCGGAATTGCATTTCAATTCAATTACTTCGTGCTGAAGGTTTTACTATATTTGACAGAGCTTGGCATCAGGAAATATGAACGGATTTATGAAAAGGGCAATATTATCCATCTCTTTTGTAAACTCTTGAAATCTCGACTGAAAGATATCCAGAAGACTTTCAACTTTTACTTTGTATTGTAATAAGTCATATTTGTTTTCCACCACAAGCGTATTCAGAGATGGAAACGCCTCTAAAGTCCTTTCAGTAAGCTATCCAATAAACAGTCGTAGTCTCATTTTAAATGAAGAAATCTCATTGCACACAAATTTGTGAATAGTTTGTTGTTTTCCCTGGATCCTCGCATTTAAAGAGTTTAAATGAGACGTTAGTTAGTCTTTCCTCTTGAGCCTAAGGCGGCGCATAGGGCAGAAGTCCTGTCTCTCCATGCCTGGCGGTTCGCTGCTATCTGTTGTAGATCTTGGATATTTACTTGGCCATTGAATGAGCCTTCTCTAATGATGGTTCTACGCAGGGTCTCTCTTGGTCTTCCCCGTTTTCTTTTCCCTACCGGTGACCATATGAGGGCTTGGTAGGGGAGTCTTGTCTTGTCCATTCTGAGTACATGGCCGATGTAGTTCCAACGGCGTCTTCTTATGAAATTGGATACTGTATCTTGCTTAGTCTCTTGTCTTATTTGCGAATTGGTTCTGAAGTCTGTCCAGTGGATGTTTAGAAGTCTTCTAAGACATTTGTTCTCAAAATTGTCTAATTTTTTATCTAAAGCTACCGTTGATTTCCAACTTTCACATCCATACGTTAACACTGGAATCACACAAGAGTTGAAGATTTTAAGTTTTGTGTGTTTGCTGAGTGTCTTTGACTTCCAGATGTTTGACAGTTTGTTGAAGGCACTAGATGCCAGTGCGATTCTAGTTGATATTTCATTTCTGGTGTTGAGTCCCCTGTGGATGTCATTTTGCTTCCTAGGTATGTGAAGCTGTTGACTTTTTCAAGAACGTAGCTGTTCAATTTGGTCTCATCTGAACTGTTGGTAAGATCAATAGTCTTTGTTTTTGTGGTGTTAATTTGGAGACCAATTTGCCCTGAAACATTTTGGAGGTGGTTTATTTTCTCTTGAGCATCCGGATGCGTTGAACTCAAAAGCACTATGTCGTCGGCAAAGTCCAGGTCTTCTAGAATTTTGTCAACCCAATGAATACCCATATTTGTGTTGCTTGTGCATTTGCGCATGACCCAATCGATAGCTATTCCAAAAAGCATCGGTGATAAGACACAACCCTGTTTCACTCCTGTTTCGACTGAGAACCAGTCAGAGTTGCCTGTTTCTGTTCTTACGCAGCAACGTGTCTCTTTGTAGAAAGATTTTATGACGTTGGTATATTTGGTAGGAAAACCATAGATGTTAAGTAGATTCCAAAGTGAAGGACGGTGGATGCTGTCGAAGGCTTTTTGAAAGTCGACAAAGTTTGTGATTAATTTCGACTGGAATTCTACGGAGTCTTCAATGATTATTCTGAGGGTGAAAATGTGGTCTATGCATGACCGTTTTGGTCTGAAGCCTGCTTGTTCTTCTCTGAGCCTTTCATCTATCGCCTTTTTCAATCTCTCAAGTAACATGCTACAAAAAAGTTTTCCTGGTACTGACAATAGAGTGATACCACGCCAATTATTGCAATCAGACATATCGCCCTTTTTAGGCAGTTTGAAAATTACACCATCTTTCCACTGTTGTGGTGGGGATTCGCTTTGCCAGATTTCATTGATCAGCTGTAACAAACGTTGTAAGGTGTTCTCATCTGCTGCTTTGAGCATTTCTCCTGAGATTTCATCTTCACCAACAGCTTTGTTGTTCTTCAATTTTTTGGTGGCTGCTTTAATCTCTTCCATGGTGAATGACTCGCAGGAGGCATCCAGTGGGGGCATAGTAATTTCTCCATCCAGGTTCGGAACAGTGTCAGGCTGCGGTCTATTTAATATTTCTTTGAAATGTTCTGCCCATCGTTGCTTTTGAAGGTCATCGGATAACAGTAATAAATGAGACGTAATGTGCACCAAACATACCAGGTCATTAAGCCAGTCATCTTTCAGCAGAAATGCCCGTTCTGTGGGCAATTCATTTATTTCAGACAGACACAGATAGACAATATTGTTTCAGTACCCCAATCTTCATTGAATTCACGACAAGCAACGTCTTCACATTTTCGCTTTTTACCATTGTTTAATTTTAGATTTTCCACACTCATGTTTATAGGCTTTAACGGTAAATTTTATTTGAAAAAAAATTAATTTCAGCACAATACTTCCGACTCTGCCAACCAGTTGTAACAGATGACAACATGGCGCCTTGCGCACTCTGTTTGGTCGATAAGGCGGGGATATGGGAACTTCATAAAGTTTCGTTGCGAACTGAACAGGCGCATTCGATAATATTTGAGCATAACAACCACGAGCAGAGTAAATTATTGCACGCTGACGGGGCATTCCGAGTGTATTTTTTTAAATTATTACAATATATTATATTAAATAAGAAGCCTCGCGTGCCACTTTCGGACAGCTGGCGGGCCACAAGTAGCCCGCGGACCTTGATTTGGGAACCTCTGCCATAGAACTACCATGGGTCCAATTGGACTCCAGTGTCAACTTTCGTGACTGTCAATGTGTCGTAATATACTTATTTGAATATTTGATATTACTATATTGTGTTATCCCTCAATCATACCTCCCTTTTTACAAAAAACGATGGTCATCGTTGTGTAGTTAGTTGTAAGGTATGTACATTGTCTCCGTGTTTAGTATTTCTCATCTTTTCGCAGGTGTTACACGTACCTAGCTGATTTTATTTCATATTGATACATCCTGCTGCAGCCGTTATTTCTTTTATGAATATTGCAACTTGTCTCAATTATTGTAATGTTTCACAAAGGGGCGTGCGGTAGATTTTCTCAGAATGATGCAAGTCTTCGAAATACCGTCCCTTAAATTGTGTTTATTTGTTTGTTTGTTTTCGAAATATCGCCCGTTAAAGATGTTTAATTGTTGAATTGTTCAAATTGTATTTTGATTTAACTGCTTCTGCCGCCCCCTTACGGCGCCGTCTGATGCGGCCGCCTCTCTTTATCATAGCACGGCACAGCCCTGGTTTTATATGTAAAAATGTTGAAATATCTATAACAGGAATTCTTATTATCAAGGGAAATAAATTGAAATGACATTTTTAAGCGGCAAGGGAGACAACAAAGATAGTTTATTGGAGTATATATAAAGAATGTATTCAGCAAATAGTTAGACCGAAGAACAATTAGCTTAATATCTAACTAAAGGTAATATTTTTCTTATCAAATTTACTAAAATAACTTGAAGCAATTGCAAAGTCTTAGAATTTCAGTATGTGATTTCGTATGGTAGATAATATAATAAAGGAAGTGCTGTCTACAAAACAATAATATATCTAATGCAATATCCGTTTGATAGTTGTAATAAGTAACTCTGGAATCTTAATATTTTTGGCAGCACATGTACATGTGCCTCATAATTATAGCACATATGGTCAAAGAGACTATTAATGGAGTAAAGAAACAGATGATATCGATGTTCGTCTGTGATACACAAGTAAATCTTAAACAAACGACAGTCGCAGATTTTTGCCGTAACGCTGGAGTTATATTTGATCCTAGCAAAGACAAGCCACCGTTTGAGGTGTTCAGCTGCAATGACACCCAGTCGTAGAACATGTAACATACTTTACCTTAGTTTTCTTTCTAATACGAGAATTTGGTGACAAAACACATCTGTGTCTTATCCCTTACTCCGTCTGCTCATCGCTATCTCGGCATTCAATCAATATTTTTTTTTTATTCGCATATCCTTTACAGGACATCGCTGTCAACATCAGCATCTTTCAGCTGTCTGTTGATTTCATGAAAAGATTACGCTCAGTAGTTTACCATTGTTTCTGAGCGGCCGGCTCAGTTATCCCGCAAGTCACCAGCGGTGGTAGAACCGCTTCCAGTTCTCGCCCGCTACGAGACTCTGCGTGATAAACGGGATTACGGAGAAAGTGGTGTAACCCCTCGGCCAAAGAGACCGGCATTCAATCATTACTGTGACAAA
>JACEFZ010011123.1:0-48846 GCA_014155875.1 Cepaea nemoralis
GTCCGTCCGTCCGTCCGTCCGTCCGTCCGTCCGTCCGTCCGTCCGTCCGTCCGTCCGTCCGTCCGTCCGTCCGTCCGTCCGTCCGTCCGTCCGTCCGTCCGTCCGTCCGTCCGTCCGTCCGTCCGTCCGTCCGTCCGTCCGTCCGTCCGTCCGTCCGTCCGTCCGTCCGTCCGTCCGTCCGTCCGTCCGTCCGTCCGTCCGTCCGTCCGTCCGTCCGTCCGTCCGTCCGTCCGTCCGTCCGTCCGTCCGTCCGTCCGTCCGTCCGTCCGTCCGTCCGTCCGTCCGTCCGTCCGTCCGTCCGTCCGTCCGTCCGTCCGTCCGTCCGTCCGTCCGTCCGTCCGTCCGTCCGTCCGTCCGTCCGTCCGTCCGTCCGTCCGTCCGTCCGTCCGTCCGTCCGTCCGTCCGTCCGTCCGTCCGTCCGTCCGTCCGTCCGTCCGTCCGTCCGTCCGTCCGTCCGTCCGTCCGTCCGTCCGTCCGTCCGTCCGTCCGTCCGTCCGTCCGTCCGTCCGTCCGTCCGTCCGTCCGTCCGTCCGTCCGTCCGTCCGTCCGTCCGTCCGTCCGTCCGTCCGTCCGTCCGTCCGTCCGTCCGTCCGTCCGTCCGTCTGTCTGTCTGTCTGTCTGTCTGTCCATCCATTCGTCCGCCCGTCCATCCGCCCGATAGTGTCCATATAGATTTGTATTGTATCCATGATTGTTAGTGGTGTCTTGGCATGTTAGCAAAAAGAGTCTGGGAAAACAGGAAACTTATTTTTTTTTTTTTTAGCATATCCTTTACAGGACTTAGCTGTCAACACCAGCATCTTTCAGCTGTATGTTGATCTCTTGGCAAGATTACGCTCAGTAGTTTGCCATTGCTTTCTGAGCGGCCGGCTCAGTATCCCGCAAGTCACGAGCGGGGGTCGAACCGCCTCAGTTCTCGCTCCGCTACGAGACTGCGTGATAAACGGGATTACAGAGAGAAAGTGTTGTAACCCCACAGCCAGAGAGACCGGCGGAAACTTATTGCCAAAACAAAAGTCCTCGTCTACCAAGTCTGTGTCCTTAGTACTCTTCTTTATGGCAGTGAAACCTTGACAGCTTACTCACACCAAGAGAAACGCTTAAACAACTTTCATATGCGGTGTCTGCGAAGAATACTTGGTATTGAGTGGCAAGAGAAAATCACAAATACTGAAGTATTGGAAAGATCTGGTTGTGTGACGGTGTATTCCATGCTCAGTCTTCGTAGACTTAGATGGATAGGACGCGTTAGGAGGATGGATGATGGTAGAATACCAAACGACATCTTTTTTGGCTGAATTACAGACGGGTAGGAGATCTCAGGGTCGGCCTCTACTACGATACAAGATGTGTGTAAGCTGGACATGATTGATACAGACATTGATAATGCACATTGGGAGCAAGCCGCCGCTGAACGTATTGCATGGAGGGCAACTATCAGAAATGGAATAAAGACAAAGGAGAAAATAATTGCAGATAAAGCACACACAGAGCGTGAGAGACGTAAAATGGTGCATAATGGTGGAAATGACCATGTTTTCACATGCATCTACTGTGGGCAAACATTTGCAGCAAGAATTGGCCTTACCAGCCACACTCGCTACCGCCATGGGTCATAGTTATTAAGCCTTTTTGAAGCACAATGTACCAAACTATCGTCTGTCAAGACGGAAAGGTGCCAATGAATGAGTGGTGTCTTGGAATCACCCTGGAATATTTTTTCCACAGCTCAACTGCGGAGTCCTCTATCCCTGCTGTGTGTACGTCTATTCTAGACTTGAGGATATGAAGTATGTTCATGTGTGTGTTGTTTCACACATTATATTTAAACAATGGCAAACGTAGTCTGGAAAGATTTTAGACATGATTTTATGAATTGTTATGGCCTCTTTGAAAATTATGCAATTACTGGGTGTGACATGTTTGATTGAGTTGCCAGAGGACCTAGTTTGTAGTGTTCTCTGGAGATATATCTTGAATAATAAATAACAAGATAAAGGATATGATTTAGCACGTTTTGTCTAGAGGTCACTCAAATGAGCTAATCATTCCCGCAATAGCCTTTTTGGAGAACATTTTTCTTTGGCTCAAACCCCCACTGTGAGACTATTATGTATCTACACAGAAATTTATATAAGAAGTAACTAGTTCACCCAAGGCCAGAGAAGATCTGAACTATTAGCGCCTGTACAACTGAGGATCCCTCTCACTCATTATACTGTTGACAGTGTGCTGTTCGTCCGTCACATAGATCTACTCCTATATATTTTGTCAGTATGACCTATATCAGTTCAAGTAGTCCTTCAATTTTTGCAGACAAACAAACTTCAACAATAACTGTACATTACATCTGTTGGACAGGACATCTACATGACAGTTTCTTGACAAAAGTGGAACATACATTCACAAGGAATTGTTTACACCACAAGTGTACAAGATAGACATCATGAGATACTTGACAACATCTATACAGGACTTTTCACAAGATGTATAACCAACCACAGCACTTAAGACAGTCACCAGAGACAACACTTGACAGCAATTGTCCAAGAAATTCACTGGGGACATGTACTTGAAACACTGGTCCATTGAATACACAATTTATTGAGTTGATGGTAAGTAGAGTGGTGACCATTGCCTCATCTCCTGTCATGTCAACATTTCAATGATTGCATAGAAAATGCATAAAATATGTCACACATGAAGGTTGATAAACAAGATACAACACTTCTTATTTACTCCACCACCCAACAACTACTCCACTCCTCCTCTCCTCTCTAATCACCACTACATAATTGACTTTATCCTTTCCTCTACTGTTACTGAGGGAAAAGCCAGGTAAGCCATAACCTGGGGCAAGCATAGGGACCTTCTGCTCCACTGGTCTGTTTAATCCTTTTAGCACCTATGATGGGTGTTGGACAGCTCAGGTTGCAGTTTTCCCCCATGATGATTTTCCAAGTCTGACTAATTATCCCCTACTGTCACAGTTTGAAGAAAAGCTACAGCCTTGTCTTTCACTGGTGAGTTGACTGTTTGTGAAGTTGAGACTTAGGATGTTGTTCTCCTTTTCCTGTAGAGGAAGATCTAAGATACAAATATGTCCCAGTCTTCTTCCTTCTCCTCAGTCTATCTCACGTACTCTGACTGTTCATGAAGTTGACACTTAGGAATTTGTTCTACTTTTCCTGTAGAGGAAGATCTAAGATACAAACATGTCCCAGCGTTCTTCCTTCTCAGTCTATCTCAAGTTTTCATTCTGAAAACACTGTGTGAGCACCAGGCTGGAGATTAACTAAAATAAGTCCTAGCTAAACAATCCATTGCACCAGTCATTTCATAAGTTGTCTTGAATGGGGTTAACAACCAGACTTGTTGTTTTCATTCTCAGATGATTCTGATAATTATGATCACTGGAGTCCTCAGAACTATTTTTCTCCCTTATTTATATCCAGCTGTTTGAGAGCTGAGCTGAAAGTCTCTAGGAAATTCCCATATTGTGGGTTCTAGAAGATTTCACTTGTAGAGAGTTGGTTCTGGATTCTGGGACCACTGGTTAGTTTTCCCAGATGATATATGGATGCCTCTCCTCCATCCTCTTGTTCCCTGTTGATATATAAAATGGCACAACATCTCTTCACATGTGTTAAAAGATGAAGTTATCATACATTAACATACACAGATGGAGATGGGGAAGGTTAAGGTTGATGATGTAGTGAATTTCACTCTGATGTACTGTGGTAATCACAAGACCATATGTTGCGACAGGGTAGCTTAACACAATTACAAGCATTTATGTGGTCTAAGTTCCACCATGTTTGAACCACAGTAGACCTGGGCACAAGGAGGACCAGACACAGTAAAGCAATCATTGTGACATAGCAACATGGGACAGGCATTGTGAAGGGAAATGGAAAATAGGCATTTACAACTGCAATATGCATTATGTATTAACTAATGGCATTTACCAAATTAGCAGACCAGACATCCATTCCTATGGCTGTGATGTTGGTGCATGAAATGTCCTATTCCATATTCACACAGCAATGCCAGACCTCACCCCTTTTCTCAGACAGACCTGACTCACAGGTACATCATCTTCATCATCATCATGTGCTCTTTCCCCACTGAGTAATTTTCATGTCTACTACAGTAGGTAACAGAAGCTCAATTGCATACACAATTGTTCACATATGCACCAAGCACATATGTGGAAAACATGTTTAGTCCCTGTAAGTTTGCATGAGCCATACATTATATTCAGCCAACTGAGACACAGGTTCACACACCTATGGTTCTCTTAGGAACTAGTTTATATGAACCATCCAACAGTAGAGGTAACAGTGTAATACTTCAAAGAGAAATTATATTAATTCTCCTGAGCATATAGCTACCAGGCATCACATGGACTTAGCAATTCTGGCGTGCCATCACCGTCATGTTTACATATGGATATTTGAAGCATCTTTCTTTCTACTAATGTGAGAGGCTACTTATCAAAGCACCAGCTCATTCCTCCAACATTCTCAGCTTTTTACAAAGGAACTTGTACATGTTTACACCACTTATTCTAATTCAAACTGCCATAGGTTAACTCGCGAGAGCGAAGGTACAGTTGATTTAAGAATAAGTCATCCTAGGCATGGAGAATGCACAAGGGGTTTGGGTTTGCGAATCTGCATGAGTGTACCACACATTCATCAAGCATACGCAACCAGTCACAACAAGGGATTGATATGCATTTGGAGTATACAGCGTGAAAGACATGTCAAGGTGGAAGAAGCAGTATTCAGAATACTGGCGCACAGAAGTTAGGTTTTCCACTTTCACATTTTATTCATAAAATACTCATACATTCTTCTCATTCGTTTATCAGGCACAACCACAACATAAAAGTATGTTTTAAAGTGGTACCTGTTGTCCAGAGAACAATATTATTGAATCTTTAAGGGCATTGTTGGGTCATCACATCACACTAGCGACCGCTCCTGGTGAGATCCCCGCTCAAACTAATTAGATTTTAAAATATGGCCCAGGAATAGCGTGGGCTCATTACTTATGAACCAATCAAAAGACAAGTGCATACCGCCGCCTCCCCCAACTCGTTCTAGAACATACGATCTAAGAATAGCCCTTATATTTGGGATGGTCCCCGTTAAGACTTAAAGTATATTTATGAAATGTGTCGGACTGGAAATGGGGATTCTGTTCCATCATGCTACACTGGGTGATAATAACATCATAACGCTGTACAAGAACAAGGGAGATCGGAGCGACTGCAACAACTATAGGGGTATCTCACTTCTGTGTATTGTTGGGAAAGTATTTGCCAGAATTGTCCTGCGCAGACTTCAAGTCCTGGGAGATCAAGTCTACCCCGAATCACAGTGCGGTTTCCGTCAGAACCGGTCTACCATTGATATGATATTCTCATTGCGACAGATGCAAGAAAAATGCCGGGAACAAAATCAGCCACTGTTTATTGCCTTCATCGACCTCACAAAGGCATTCGATTTGGTCAGTCGTGAGGGTCTGTTCAAAGCACTAAAGAAGATTGGCTGTCCACCAACTCTTCTGTCCATTGTGGAATCGTTCCACACAGGCATGAAGGGTATAATCAAGTTTGATGGCTCAACTTCAGAAGAGTTTGAAATCAAGAGTGGAGTTAAGCAAGGTTGTGTACTATCCCCCACCCTCTTTGGGATATACTTTTCACTTCTACTGAAATATGCCTTTCGTGATCAGGATGACGGTATATACATTCACTCACGCTCAGATGGTGGCCTCTATAATGCTCAGAGATTGAAGGCCAAGACCAAAATTAGCAGGGTACTAATCAGAGAGTTGCTTTTTACGGATGATGCTGCGATTACGACCCACTCTGAGGAAGAATTACAACGTCTACTATCTACATTCTCCAATGCTTGTTCTGAATTTGGTTTAACAATTAACAAAAAGAAGACACAGATTATGTCACAAGGTGCACATGGTGTACCATCAATCTTTATTGACGACGCCGAACTGGAGATAGTAGACCATTTTACATATCTTGGATCAGAGGTAAATAGCAAATTATCCCTCAATCAGGAAATCAACATCAGGATTGGCAAGGCAGCAACAACAATGAACATGTTAGCAAAAAGAGTCTGGGAGAACAGGAAGCTTACTGCCAAAACAAAAGTCCTCGTCTACCAAGCCTGTGTCCTTAGTACTCTTCTTTATGGCAGTGAAACCTGGACAACTTACTCACGCCAAGAGAAACGTTTAAACAGCTTTCATATGCGGTGTCTGCGAAGAATACTTGGTATTAAGTGGCAAGACAAAATCACAAATACTGAAGTATTGGAAAGATCAGGTTGTGTGACGGTGTATTCCATGCTCAGTCTTCGTAGACTTAGATGGATAGGACACGTTAGGAGGATGGATGATGGTAGAATACCAAAGGACATCTATTTTGGTGAATTACAGACGGGTAGGAGATCTCAGGGTCGGCCTCTACTACGATACAAAGATGTGTGTAAGCGGGACATGATTGATACAGGCATTGATAATGCACAATGGGAGCACGTCGCCGCTGAACGTGTTGCATGGAGGGCAACTATCAGAAATGGAATAAAGACAAAGGAGAAAATGATTGCAGATAAAGCACACACAGAGCGTGAGAGACGTAAGATGGTGCAAAATGGTGGAAATGACCATGTTTTCACATGCACCTACTGTGGGCAAACATTTGCAGCAAGAATTGGCCTTACCAGCCACACTCGCCACCGCCATGGATCGTAGTTATTGCCATATGACAGTTATTAAGCCTTTTTGAAGCACAATGTACCAAACTATCGTCTGTCAAGACGGAAAGGTGCCAATCCAATAGCCAAAGACATTTATATCGGTTAGCATTTTCAATTACATGCTTAAATAAGAATTAAACAACGGCCCGTTTCTGAAATGAGCATAGTCTCTTAATGATAGAATTATACACCCCCCTCCCATTCCCTTCCCCCCCCCCCCCCCCCCCCCCAAGCGATGTGCAATAATCATTATGTGTCAGTAGTTAGAAGTGCATACTATCTTTCTTGAGTTAAAGTAACATTTAATTTTAACAAGCTAATCCGTTTAGCGCTGTGTTTAACTAGCGCGTTAACGTGACAATTAAAGTTTAGATTATTATTAATGATGAGGTCCAGTGCGATGGGTTCATCTTCACTTTATGCTGACGTGTCATCTTTGTAGAGTTGGTGGAGATATGTAATGATGAAATCAAGAATCTTCAACATAACACTCGGGACATTCCTATACCCGTAAAGTCTTCTTCGGTCGCCAAGAAAGAGTTTCTGTGTTGATAATCCAAGTAATGACTTTAACCAAAGAAGAAAACCAACAAAGATTCATCTAAAAGAACACTCCCTGATGCAAGTAAAGAGCTTCAAGTACTTAGGAAGCATAATCAAATGGCAAATCAGAAGACGAGATCGAAATTAGATGCAATAAGGCAAACCAACTCATTTGACAAATTGCACCAATACCAAAGAACAAACACGTATCAATAGTTACTAAGAAAGCACTCTACCACACAATCTTCCTACCAACTCCAACGCTAAACCTGGACGATGACAGAAAAAGAGAATATAAAAATCACAACAACAGAAAAGAGATTCCTGAGAAGAATACTCAGTATGTCAAGAAGAGAGAAAATCAGAAATTAACCAGGACTAAAGTGGGGGTTACAGAAGCGCTAGATTTTATTAGAAGGCAGCAAGTTAAATGATTTGGCTATGTAACTAGATTATCAACTAACAGTATACCACAACAAACTGTGATGTACAAATCAAATGGAAGCAGAAGAAGAGGTCAGTCACGTGAACATTCACGATGGACAGAGGAATAGCAGAGTTCATGGGAATATCGAAGTATGAAGTTCATAATCGGGCACTCTCCCGCTGTTTATACTTCACCTCAACACCGCAAGGTACAAGAGGGACAAGATGAGAAGAGCTGAGACGGTCCGAGTGGCAGCCCGATTAACACATTTTAGTCTACATTTTGAGCGTCGACCAGACACCCCCTGCTGACACTTTGGACGCTATCCCAGAGAACCATCACAACTTCAGCTTTGTCATAATCTAGCTTGCCGGCCAAAGGAGCAGGACAGAAAGAGTTAACAGACAGCATAGGTTTCAGGTTAGATGGACAGACAGGAATAAACAATGATGAAGAGGAAAACAGACCCACAGGTAATGAACAGAGATACAGTTGAAGGAGACCCTACCAGTAACCACGCTACCGACCGCATACCTCTTGGGAATCA
Source organism: Cepaea nemoralis (assembly GCA_014155875.1). Classification (NCBI taxonomy): domain Eukaryota; kingdom Metazoa; phylum Mollusca; class Gastropoda; order Stylommatophora; family Helicidae; genus Cepaea; species Cepaea nemoralis. The sequence continues at coordinate 8,306 of JACEFZ010011123.1, forward strand.
TTTGAACACGCAGTCCACTTTATAAAACTGGAGACGCAATCGTGGAGGCTGTTGATACAATCCTTCCAGTTTTGTGTACAATAACACGCCGTTAATATGTATGATGGTTCCATCAACTCCCTAGCGCGCTCACTTGATATGCAACAGACACTTACAATAAACACCCACCACAACTCGTGGCGCTCAGCTCTAGACACACAACAAGAGAAGCACTGTACAAGCACAGTTGCAAATTGCTTGGCCATAGTTTACACAGAGTAGCAGCGGCACTACAAACGAACGGGTAGAGCGGACAATCGTAACATGAAACAAAGCAAAGAAGCTCAATATGACACATTTCCCGTGATCAGCTCATGAAATATGCAACATTGCACAGAGTGCGTGCATGGGCGTAAGCCTTATAAACGTTTGTTTTGTTTCATTTGTGTTTTAATGGGCGTGCATTGTTGTTGTTGTTGTTGTTGTTGTTGTTGTTCTTCTTCTTCTTCTTCTTCTTCTTCTTCTTCTTCTTCTTCTTCTTCTTCTTCTTCTTCTTCTTCTGCTGCTGCTGCTGCTGCTGCTGCTGCTGCTGCTGCTGTTACTGCCGATGCCACAACTTCTACTTCTACTGCTGCTTCTTCTACTGCTGCTTCTTCTTCTTCTTTTTCATCTCCTCCTCCTCCTCCGTCCTCTTCTCTCCAGGTCGTAAAGACAATACATACGATGACGTAACAAAACTGGAGATCACCTGACATATCACAGTGATTGTGTCCAAAAAACGCACCAGCAACACACAAACAGAGCCCTTAGATCTCCCCTGGCGCATCGCATAATGGAAAGAACGAGACATCGAGTCTCCGATAACGTCATAGAGATTTGAGCCAGCACTCCGAGGGGCAGATATGATGTCAGTGGATGAACGGACCAGGAGACCAGCTGAGAGTTACAGTGGGCAATATATAAGGATACAGTTTAATTCATCCACAATTAAAATGACATACTAAAAGGCACAACTCTTTATGGGAAAAAATACACAATTCATTCAGACCACCGCTAACATGATGATGATGATGATGATGATGATGATGATGATGATGATAATGATTATTATTATTATTATTATTATTATTATTATTATTATTATTATTCTACGATTGCATGGCAGAAAGCATAAGTTTTTTTTTCTATGTGTTACAAACAGACATACAATCTTATTACAGACAAACAAACACATGCAATCACAGACAAATAGACACATACAATCACACACAGACACATACAATCACAGACAAAGAGACACATTCAATCACAGACAAACATACATAAATCACAGACAAACAGACACATGCAATCACAGACAAAGAGACACATACAATCACAGACAAACAGACACATAAATCACAGACAAATAGACTCATTCAAAGACAAAGAGGTACTTACAATCATAGACAAATAGTCACATACAATCACAAAGAGATACATGCAATCACAGACAATTGACACATACATTCGCAGACAACGTAACACATACAGTCACAGACAAACAGAAACACACATTCACAGACAAACAGGCACTGGTAATCACAAACAGACACATACACACGGACAAATAAAGATACAGCAGTTGTTCACAAACATCTATGAATCTGGGCAACATGCACACATAAATGGGGCTAGAGAATTCAGTTAATGGCAAGCCAGCTAAATGACACCGGATTATGGCAAACACAAACCTGTTTCGATGTAAACCTATTGTCATCTGATTGTGTCAGCCTCTATTAATTTCCATGGAGATAGATGTGTTTTTTTTTTATTATTATTTAACGTTTTCACGTCAGCTAGCCTTCCCATTAGAAAATAACACAAATGTTGATATATTTTTCTTCTGTCGGTATTTCCATCTGCCTTTATTTCTGTCTATGTGTCTGTCTGTTTGTCTGGCTGGCTGTTGGCATGTCTGTCTATCTATTTATCCCATGTCTGTACATATGTCATGTATGTCTATCTATTTATTCCTATGTCTATATGTCTGCCTGTCTGGCAGACACTTTATCAATTTGTCTGTCTGTGTGTTGAAGAAAGAGACACTGGATTAACTAAACTTTATGATTTTTTTTTTTTTTGCATATCCTTTACAGGACATCGCTGTCAACGCCAGCATCTTTCAGTTGTATGTTGATTTCTTGGCAAGATTACGCTCAGTAGTTAACCATATGATAAGACATCAAAATAATACTTTGAGATTGCATCGCATATGTAGGAAAAGAGACCAATCGCATTTGTAGGAAAATAGACCAATCGCATATGTAGGAAAAGAGACCAATCACATACGTAGGAAAAGAGATCAGTCGCATATGTAGGAAAAGAGACCATAGATAGCGTTGTTCTGTTCAAAGTTATCTAAGACAATGTATTCCCACAGTGACTTTAACCACAGAAGCCACAAACAATATGTTGCACGATTTATTGCCTGGTATATTTCCCTGCATCTGGTCAGCATACTGCACAATTATACAGGGTGTTTGTAAAGTCTCCTACACTTTGAATGTAGAACAATTCTGACAGAAATGAAGTACATGACGTCATGAAACAAAGTGGTCCACAGTCCATCGCGAAGCAACATGCATTGAGTGGAAGTCGTCTGCTGAGGTAATTCTGTGCACTCGAAAAAAGAATGCTGTTATATGGAAGAAATAAATTTTTTTGGTTGAACAAGTCTTTCGAAATGGCGGTCGCCTACACACGGGTCGTCGTCAAAGATTTAAAGCAAGATTTCCTGATACACAACCCCCTCATCGCATTACGGTTAGATATGTGTTGAATACGTTACAATGAATAATTCATTGGTACTTTCCAGCTTCCCCAAAATAGCCTTAGACCATAGCAGTAACTATTGTACCTAATTTAATTAATTTATAATCACGGTTTTTGATGACGTCATGCGGACCAGAGAGACGAATGGAGACGGATTGTATTTGCAGCAAAGAACTTCAATGGCTCGGAAAGCTGAAGAAGAAGAAGAAGAAGAAGAAGAAGAAGAAGAAGAAGAAGAAGAAGAAGAAGAAGAAGAAGAAGAAGAAGAAGAAGAAGAAGAAGAAGAAGAAGAAGAAGAAGAAGAAATCAAATCAAATCAAATCAACTTTATTAGGGTCACAAATTGGGCGCGCAGGCCCGTCTTACATTCGGCCCTTCCAATCACTCGTCTTTCGTTCATCAAGAGCATTATACATTTACATAGGAAGAAAAATAAACATTGTGAAATGAATGTTGTAAACATAAACAAGGATAAACATGGAGAAAAATATGTACATAAAAAGTATTTAGAAGTATGAAGAAGAAGAAGAAGAAGAAGAAGAAGAAGAAGAAGAAGAAGAAGAAGAAGAAGAAGAAGAAGAAGAAGAAGAAGAAGAAGAAGAAGAAGAAGAAGAAGAAGAAGAAGAAGAAGAAATCAAATCAAATCAAATCAACTTTATTAGGGTCACAAATTGGGCGCGCAGGCCCGTCTTACATTCGGCCCTTCCAATCACTCGTCTTTCGTTCATCAAGAGCATTATACATTTACATAGGAAGAAAAATAAACATTGTGAAATGAATGTTGTAAACATAAACAAGGATAAACATGGAGAAAAATATGTACATAAAAAGTATGTAGAAGTATGAAGAAGAAGAAGAAGAAGAAGAAGAAGAAGAAGAAGAAGAAGAAGAAGAAGAAGAAGAAGAAGAAGAAGAAGAAGAAGAAGAAGAAGAAGAAGAAGAAGAAGAAGAAGAAGAAGAAGAAGAAGAAGAAGAAGAAGAAGAAGAAGAAGAAGAAGAAGTCATGCAGACGTGGAGCGTATTTTCAGTCAGATGGGAGTTAATTTTTAAAACTTGTTCTACATACAAAATGTAGTGATGCTTTACAAACACTCTGTATATCATATGAAGTGGTTCTCTGCATACTGCAAAGTTACATACCATATAAAGTAAATAAATGAATAATACGTTAGCTGAAACAATTAAACCACACAGTCACAGGCATTTTTCTAGTGTGGAACCTCTGTTATTCACACGGTAATTTTAGATTTAACATGAAATCATTCTGTTTGCACAAGATCGGCTGGAACCGCCTAATTGGTAAGGTCTCACTATATTTGAGCAATCTTTCATTGTTCGTGGAATACAGTATACAACATGCCTTTCGACATGGCACATGATGATCAGTGATTAAGAAATACAAAGGTTTTATGGTGGAATCAACGTTGCCATTCCTGGGACCAGATTACATGAAGTCAAAATATATGGGGGATTCAAATAAAAACCTTAAATTTGTGAGTTTTTTTATTTGTATTTATTTTTCTCGGTGAATATATTCTGAAAAGTACAGAACAAATGTAGCATTTTTCGATGTTGTCGCCACTGTATTCAAAGCATATCCTCCAGCGCGGATAAAATGCTTGGATTCCTGTAGAAAAATAGACTCTGTGGTCACTACTCGGTGTGCCTGACCCGGTTGTGAACAGTCTGTCACAGACGTCACGCCGTTTTGAAACTTCCGACTCCACTTATACACTTGCTAGACTGACAGGCATGCATTACTATACTGGACCCTCATTTGCCCACGAATTTCTATAGGTTTCACACCTTCATTAATCACAAAACGGATAACAAAACGCTGCTCCTCTTTGGTGCATGTCAAAAGTGGGGCGGCCATTTTAAACTATCCTTATGACGTCATCATGTCCGTTTGCACCACGATGTCACTTGCTGAACGCTCTTGACATCCTTAGCAACAATACTGACAGGATGTTTTACAATGGCATAGTTATTACAATTTCTATCACACTTTTCATGTTATCACATGAAGCATTATCGTAACTTGAATCTGAAGTTTTCAGTTTACAATTACCGTGTGAGTAACAAATGTTCTAAATTCGAACAATATCAGTGACTACATCTATTACATATTTCAGCTAAAGTGTAGTTCATGTATTCACTTCATGTGAAATATAACTAGGGTTAGAATTAAATTGTAAGAAGACAGAGATTATGGTCGTCTCAAAGAAGAAAGAAATACCACAATGCAATACAGGATAAATGGAAATATTCCGGATGTCTCCAGATCTTTTTTCCCTATACAATGAACATATTTTCAGAAATGTAGAAGATATAAATGGAATCAGCATTTGTCGTAAGTAAGCCTTTATTACTTTAGTGTCGTCCCTGGAGTGAGGGGAATCAACACCCACATTTTTATTAACCCAATATTATTGTCCTAGAGAAACCACCAGACTCCGTCCACAAAACTCCGTCAGTCTGCAGACACCTCTTTCTCACTCTCACTCACCCCTAGATCATGCCCCCTCTCACTCTTCCCCAACACAACATACTCAACAACTCTAGCTTCAACAAATAAAAACAAAATAATTTATTAAAGCAAAGAGTATGTGTGTGAGGAGTGTGTGTGTGTACTGTGTAGAATGTGTATCGAATATTCTAGTGTGTATGTAGATTCAGAGCAGCAGATCAGGAGCCCAAGTCAGATGGTCATCATAGCAAGGGTACACCACAGCATGATAGCTTAGTACTGTGAACACCTCACCGATTGATGCGTCTATTCTTCCAGACGTTGACTTTCTCCGGGATCCACTTGGGTCTACTAGATGCATGATCCACCAAAAATAGTTATTGTATAACCTTAATCATGGATCTGTCACTCACTGTAAAGACTATGGTCCCTATAACTCAAATAAGTACGGATCTCTGTACCGTGAAAACTAGGTTTCAATGTCACAGGTCTCACATTTGTTCTAATCCATGTTCATAGATTGTCACACACAAACGGTTCTAAAGTACTTCTTCACTGTACTAAATTATTCCACGAGAACTTCATGTTCAAATGTCTTTCTCTACACACTAATGTTCAGTGGTATGTGGTGAAGAAACGAGTATCACCCACCCTGGGTGAATCCCTATTGTAAATGAATCGTTTATAATGTTTTGTTCAACTGAGCCAGTTTCGTATGGACCCTCTGGATCCTAGGCCTAGCATAAACAGTGCTGATTGTACTTTCTTCTGGGTATTTATTCATCTTATAAAATAAAGTGAATGTTCATTGGATGTTCTTCTTACTGAGAGTTGACCTCCATCAAACCCAGTGTTAGGCTTCCTCATAGACGTAGGGGAACCTGTTAGAGAAAGAGACCACATCTGGTGAAGGCCGCCTGATACTTATCCCTACTAGCTGAATGTAGGCCTACTGCCTTGCTCAGAGATTTATCAGTGAACTAAACTCTGTCATGGATCAGAGTGGCTTATCACTTCAATCTGAATCAGGTTTTGACAAGGAAAGACCAATAAACAGAGTGCAGAACCCCAGTGGGCACCCCACTGAAAGATCCCACTATTGGACACTTCCCCCATCTCCCAACCCATTCTTAAATCTCTCCAAATATCACCCCACTACACGATTCTCACTAGCAGAGCTAATTCTCCCTTCCCTACTCTATTCTCAACTAACAGAGCTAATCATCACTTCTCTACTCTAGCTAGTTTTACCAAGGCTACTGCTTATATTAATTAGGCTTAAATATACTATCTATAATACCTTATGCAATACGCATCACTCCTGGATGGCATCTACAACTTGCCATAAAGACATATGTTATTTAATGTTAATTAAATCGAACACATTAGATGCTCTCCGAATTTCCTCACAGCGGTACACACACACACGTCAGCTACTAGTCAACTTTTTCTTCAACACTAACTGTAAACAAGTTATGTTTTTGTCCAAGAGCTGGGAAGTGTTCTAGTGAAGTTCTTTTGATGTCACGCAGGTGTCCTCAAGGGCACTAACTATTTCCAGAAATCTTATCTCCCTTTTGTTTAATCCATATCCAAAACAAAACACATCAGATGGTCCCAGGGGCAGATTATCCATTTCAGACTAAGTTCTTATCCCCCTTGCTCCACCAATACAAAAAAGTTGTCTCTCTTGTTTCAACAACCAAAACAAGCCCGCGTGTCACAACCACATGCCTACAATTTCCTGACTTGTGGAAACTTCAAAGATAATTCCACTGCCTGATCTTACCGACTCGCCGTAGTAAACAACTGCAGCTGCAAATCAGACTGTCCTTGTTATCTGTATTATCTGATTGTGACTCCACAGGTGATTTCACGACAGCATTGGAGGACGAAACATCAATAACATTAGATATGCAGATGATACAGTATTGATTGCAGACAATGAGCTAGATCTGCAACAATTAGTAGAACAACAGTGAACAACTGGGATTAGAATTAAATTGTAAGAAGACACAGGTTATGGTCGTCACTAGGAAGAACAAAATACCACAATGTAATATACAAGTAAATGGGAATATTCTTCAACAAGTGAATCGGTACAATTATCTCGGAACAGTATTAGCATCTCATGGGAGATGCCTTGTAGACATTAGAACAAGAATCGCCATGGCGAAAGTAGCCGTTAGCAAGATGACAAACATACTGACCAATAAAAAGATGTCAATTGAAACGAGAAAAAGAGTGTTGAGGTGCTACATAGAACCTGTTGTTTTTGTATGGATGTGAAACTTGAATAATGAGCTGTCAAGCTGAAAAATATCAGATGGCTGCAGAAATGTGTTTTCTGAATAAAATGCAAAAAGTACCATGGACAGACAGTAAAACCAATGCCAAGTACTACAGGAGACAAATGCAAAATATCGTAAACTGATTAGAGAAAGTAGACGTAGACAGTCAATTTTTTTGTGTGGACATGTTATGAGAAGAAATGGATTGGAGAACTTAGTAACAACTGGCAAGATCGAAGGGAACAGACCAAGAGGAAGACCGAGAAGTAAATACCTGGATGGCTTGGCCACATGGCATGGACGAGACAGGAACACTGAGCTGATCCACGACTCTGGTGATCGAGTGAAATGGCGAGTCATGGCCGCCCACGCTTTCCGGCATGGCACATGATTGATTGATTGAGAATATTCTTAAACAAGTGAACCGGTACAACTATCTCGGAACAGTCATAACATCTGATGGGAGGTGTCTTGAAGAGATTAGAGCAAGAATCGCTATGGCAAAGATAGCCTTTTCCAACATTGAACACATACTGACTAATATTACGTTGTCAAATGCAACGAGAAAAAAACAATGTTGAAGTTTAGTTGTTGTTGAGTTGAGCTAAGAACTGACATCACTGCACTCAGGAGATTCCTATACGCGATCCATCCCATCTTTCAACAGCCACACTAAGAGTCGTTCAAGAGTCACACTACTAATCGTTTCCACCGCTATCTAATTGAAAGTTCTCCTGGTCTTCACTCTCAATTTTGAGATTCTATCAGAACCCCTGCCAATCCCCGCAATCTCATCCTTTCCACATACGGATTCTCAGTATGTTCTTCCACCTTCTCCACCTGGTCCCACAGGCGCATCACCACCTCTCCCTTGTCCATAGGTAATCTGTCACAAGGCGTGTATTCCCTGCTAACCTATCAGCCTATTCATTTCCCCCGCACTCCCACATGGACAGGGCAAAAACTCCATACAACTTTCACAATATGTGACCTCTGAAGCGAAACATTCCTTTCTCCACTTGACTAAACATACTCCATGAGTCCGTGATAAATACAATATGTGTTACAGTGGTCTCCTCTAACCAACGGAAGGCTGCTGTAACTGCTTTCACTTTCATTCTCATGCTGGAGGTCGTAGCCTCATATACCATACTCTTGTTTTAAGAATTGTCCATTAGCCTTCGCAATGAAACTCTAACCACTCCGTCTGTTGCTCACCACTGACCTATTAGTGTAGTATGTGTATTACTCTGGATCAGTTGTTGCACGGCAAACTCTGTGCGGCCGGTGCCCATTCTCGACACTCACGAACCAGTCTTGAAGAGATTAGAACAAGAATTGCTATTGCAAAGGTAGCCTTTGGCAAGATGAAAAACATACTGACCAATAAAAAGATACTAACTGAAACGAGAAAAGGAGTGTTGAAGTGCTTTTTAGAAACTGCACTTTTGTATAGATGTGAAGCGTGGACAATGAGCAGACACGCTGAAAAACATCTGATGGCTGAGGAAATGTGGTTTCTGAGGAAGATGCAAAGAATACCAAGGACAGACAAAAAAGAACAATGAACAAGTCCTTCAAGAAACAAATGAAGATCGTAAACCAGTGTTTCCCAACGTGGGGCCCACGCCCCACAGGGGGCAAATCCATTGTTAAGGGGGGCAATTCGAAAATGGAAGAAATCGGCTGGATATAACAAAAAGGGGAGACTTGAACTGAAGTTAACTAAATTGGAACCTGACATAAAATCTATTTGCAGCAAGCTCCAAGCGCAAGGATCTCACTAAATTTAAATAATTACTAATAATTAAAATAATATAGAAAAAATCTTTCATTAAAATTATTTTCTACTTGAATTTCAGTTCTCCATTATAAGTTTTGAAAATTTACTGGGGGGGGGGGGGGGGGGGGGGGGGGGGGGCTCTGGGCCCCTCTGGGAACAGTGAGCCCTTCTAAAAAAAAGTCAAGTTTTGAATATTAAAAATGATGCATTTGTGGGGGGGGGGGGGGGGAATAAGAATTTTAGAAAGGCTTAGGTGGGGCATAGCACAAAATAGGTTGGGAAACACTGTCGTAAGCTGATTAGAGTCATTAGACGTAGACAGTCAAAAGTTTTTGAGCATGTTATGATAAGAAATGAATTTGAGAACTTGGTGACATCTGGCAAGATCGAAGGGAAGATAAAGGGAAGATCGAGAAGTAAATACCTAGATGGCTTTGCCACGTGGCGCGATCGATACAGGAACACGGAGCAGATCCACGACTCTGGTGATCGAGTGAGATGGCGTGTCATGACCGCCCTGCTTATTGGCATGGCACATGATGGGTGGATGGATGGATGGATGGTTAACTCCCTTTCGAGCCATGACACAAGACATAGAAGAATTTTCATTCTATGTCTTTCTTTATCTCTCTTTCCCAAAATATGTCCAGCTGCCACAATATGTTCCAGTTTTGGTTTTCTCATATTGTGGCAAAAGTAAAACAGTAAGACTTCTCTGTCTGTAGTTTGTGATAAGTCTGTGCGAATTTGCCTCTCCCTAAATGTCCAGAGTCGGTTTCTGTGGCTAAGGGCTTGCGAACGCGGTTTGTAATCCCGTATACCCGGGTTCGAAACACAGCAGTGCTGGTTTTTTCGAAAAAGGTATAGGGGCCGGTCGTTCAGAAAGCAATGGCAAACTACTGAACGTAACACTTGCCTAGAACATCAACAGTAGCTAAAAATGCTGGTGTTGACTGCAACGTCCCGTAAGGGATACGCAACAAAATTTTTAAAAAAAATGTCCAGATTGTTGAGTTTGGCTCATTTGCAAATTGAATGCTATTAAAAAGCGAAATATACCAGTGAATAAATCGTGTAAACACATTGTTTGTAGCTAAACTAAACAGATTGCAAAAACTGTTATTACCATAACACATCGCCGATATGGACAGGATTATAAATACTGCGGCCGGATGAGACACTTTCTTCAGACAAACACCGGGCAGACATGATCACTCTTAAAATTGTAAAGCCACCGAGGCAATCACAGCCAAGCTCCCTGTATTCGCTCACTGTATCCCATCGCTCGCTTCCCGAGGAACCAAGACTGCGCGGAATTCTTCAAGGTGTGAGTCGGTCTAGATAATTGCTCTGCACTGCCCTCGAAGGGATACCTTGTACTGGTGGAGGTCATACGTACAGAGTAACGAAGTTGTGGGCTTCTGTGCATTTGGTCATATGAACTAGTTTAGTTTAGTCGACGGATCAACATCACGGCACACGGATGTAACCTGTAAGTCAATCAAAACAATGTTTTCCCGTAGTGAATTTGAATAACGAATACACAAACCATATATAGTACGATTTATTGCCTGCCACATTTCGCTCCATCTCGTCAGGTTCTTACTGCAGATGTCACACAAGTAGAGTAAACTAATTAGATTAGAGGTGCAACGAAATGTGCCAGGCAATAAATCGTACTATATATGGTTTGCGTCTTCGTTATTCAAACTAACCTGTAAGTGCTCCGTTCTACTCCTAACTCAAGGCTAGAAGTCCACGTGAACAAATCCCGACTCTCGCAGGGGCTGGTCATATGAACTGATGATCATTATGTTATGTTATAAATAGTAAATAAAATATAAATGTTATAGGCGGGTTCTAAGAATATCTTCGATACAGGAAAGAAATGAATCCATACGACAAGATCTGAATATTTATGAAGGTTGGCTACTAAAGACGATAAAGCAAAGAACATTTAAATATTTTGGTCACTTGTAACGCCATGAAAGTTTGGAGAGAACAATAATGGAGGAGTATATGCCTTGGAAAGAGAAAGATGAAGGCCAAACAGAAGATGGGTGCAGGATGTGGCAGATGATCTCCAGATGGGCGTATCTGACACGGGACATCTTGCTTATGATCGAGAGGTTTTCCAGAAGCTTATTATTGAAGGGAGGTTCTGCAAAGGACATGCTTCTGAATGAATGACAGAATGTTATGATATGATATGATATGATATGATATGATATGATATGATATGTGGGTTCATTCCCTACACATGAAATCGTGATTTTTTAAAAGGCATATTATGCTACGGTACGTTATTTTAAGCCATGTTATGTTAAGTTATGTTATGTTAAGTTATGTTATGTTATGTTATGTTATGTTATGTTATGTTATGTTACGTTATGTAGTGTTGTGTTTTTTCTAAAGTTAATTGCATTACCTTTACAGGACGTCGCAATTGACCGCGGTACTATTTGCCTGTATATGATTTACTAGGAAAGTTTACCTTCAGTAGCTTGCCATTGATTTCTGAACCACGACGCTCATACCATTGTTAAACATCAACTCGGGGTGTGCTTCCAGATTCCCCGCAGATGATTTAGACAGTGGTATGCGAGATTGCGAATCGCGTTAGTAACCCCTTCGTCAAAGACGCAAGGACATTAAGACAGCTCGTAGAAAACGTGCATATATTGATTGACCATCATAGAAGTAGAAGAAGGAAGTAGAGACTAGAGGACATACTAGATAATGAACAAATTTACAGTGATTCAAACCTGTTCCCTCCAAATAACAACGGTGTCCTCACTGCAGGAACAGGTGTCAGTCAGTCAGTCAGTCAGTCAGTCAGTCAGTCGCGGTTCCAACTTCACGGCAAAGGGTTGTCCCATTATGCTCCGTTCCTGTGCCAGTGACTATCACACAAATTTCTTCCCACTGCCCCATGTGAAAAGTGGAACAGACAGGAGACTCGACAAATCAACAGCCCGCACAGGTATTCTATGCCAGAAAGCCAACACAAAAGTCCATCTCGAAATATACAGTTCATCGGAACAGGAGTACTTCCACGCATGACCAATTAGACACACCAAAATGGGTATCATCATTAGCCAGGTCTATCATTCATCCGGAACATTATTACCTTGGCATCTTTAAAGAAGATAGTTTGCCATTCTGTCCTTCTTAGCAGTGACCATACCGGTGGATGACGGTACCCATTGTCTCCAAAAAGAGATTCTCTGCCTACCGTCGTGAAATAGACCATAGCCAACAACTCTCTGTCAGCTGCTCTTCAACTCTATCCACCAACTCCACCCATAGATTCTTGTAACCCTGATCAGGGGGCTAAACGGCTTTTCTACTTTACCCAATGGTGTCCCTTAGGCTTGCAGTGGGAAGGGGCACCAAATTTCTCCTTTGATATGTGATACCCTTACTGCGCCACCCGAAGAGAAGTAAATATCTGGATGGCTTGGTCACATGGCATGGTAGAGACAAGAACGGAGCTGATACACGACTCTGATGATCGTGTAAGATGGCGAAACATGATAGCCCACGCTTATCGGCATGGCACCCGATGACGATGATCATTCACCCGAACCCACAACTATGGTCAATAGCAAATTATTGGACGTAGAGAATTGCCACAACTATGGTCAATAGCAAAGTACTGGACGTAGAGAATTGCCTGGACAATCAACCTGTCTGATCGCACCGTCCTGCAAAGGACATGTAACATATTGAAATTGGTTATGTTATGTCATGTTATGATATGCTATCTTATGTTATGTTGTGTTATGTTGTGTTATGCTATGCTATGTCATGTCATATTATGTTGTCTTATGTTATGTCATGTTATGTTATGCTATGTCATGTCATATCATATCATGTCATGTCATGTCATGTTATGTCATGTTATGTTATCTTACGTTATATCTTGTTTTGTTATTGCATGTCATGTCACGTTATGTTATCTTATGTTGTCTTATGTATATCATGCTATGTCATGTTATGTCATGTTATGTTATCTTATTGTGATAGTAGGAAGATGGAGTGAGAATAAGAGAGAGAGATTGGGAGAAGGGGGGTATAAAGAATAAAGAATGATTCGTGTTTCCGGTGAGGGCCATAGCTAATTTACTATCGCCCCATCAATGTATAGTGGTATAATGTCAGGCTATAGATGAATATACAGACTATAGTGGCCCTGGGCCACCTCACACAACCTCAGGCTAACAAGTCTAAATGAAAGGCAACTCAATTACATATTTATTTTCTCCAGAACAGTAACAGGGTGACAATTTCCAACACAACAAATCAGATAATCTGTACATCAGTTACAGTGTACAAATACACATTACAGAACAATAATGCATCACCACATCGAAGCGAGATAAGTACTACAAAATGCAACCGGATATCTGGGGAATGCTACAAAGGACTGGTAGCGGGGCATAACCTGCTACTGCTCGTTCAGAGACTATTACCTACTAACTGCCTGAAGAAAAGAGCTAAAGCTAGAGGAATTCTACCTGCCATCGCTTGTCCCGTAGTAGCGATTCCATAGATTTGCACATATTCCGTTTATTTATTTACCCAGGGAGGCAGTCACTCCAAGTGCAACTTGTTCATATACCTCCAATGTACCCGGGCAATCATTCGGATAACTGCGTTAAGTCCTGTCGTCCAGTTATGTGCCCTTCTGGGTTTCACCGTCGCTTGTTCACACTTATACTCGGCGTGGGATTCGCTTGAATTTTCCGTCTTATCTGACTGTCAATCCTTTGCTTGATCCTAACCAAAGTATATCCTCTTGGCTACTTTGTCTTGTTCGACTTTAGCCAATGATTGCAATTTGGCAGTGGCTTCCTTGTAGCAAACAGTCCATGACTTGACTTGATTTGATTTAAAAAACAAAAATTCCAAATTCGGCCTTGTTCAACCTGCTTGTTTCAGCTGTGGTTATTGTTGGGGTCCGTGGTTTTGTGGGTTTATTCACCCTGATTCTTGTCTTGTGCGCTCTTGCGAGTGAGTCCTATCTCGGACTGGTTGCATAAGCGTTTGTGTCTGTGGCGTCAGCTGTGGGATTGGTCGGCGGCTGTCCTTTGTTCCCGTTTCCTCCGATGGCAGTCCTTAAAAGGACTTTTTATTGTGTATTTTCTGTAGGAACTTTTCGATGTTTACATTTTCCTCATTGCGCCTGTTTTCACTGTCGCGTATGAGTAGCTGCTGCCATTAAGATTTCCTTCCTCCGTGGTCAGCCATGGGACGATTTTACCGTCATCTAGTATAGTACTCGAAGTCGGTCTCACAGTCGTAAGTGTAAGACTGGGTATTCCATCGGTTTCCCCCTGAATTTCTTGGGCTTCTTCTTTTCTTTTCTTCCCAGCGCCTTCTGAATTCCTTGCGCTGGAGTTCCTCACTGCTAGCCGTTTCTTGGCACTTCCACCTAGGGTAGGTGGAAGTGGGTACTTCTGTGCCTCCTTCAGAGATCCTGACGGGATAGTGGTTCCCTCTTGGGCGTCGTGGTTGGGCTGCTGGCTTTAGCTTGCGGTTCAGGCTCGGTATCTTGGTTTTATCTTGCGGTTTCTCTGTGGTTTCTTGTATGGCTTCTGTTGGTTTGTTTTGGAAAAGTTCCATTTCAGCTTTCTGTAGTTCTCTCTCTCTGTCTGATTTAATGGTTTGTAGGATTTCTTCGTTCTCCTTCTTCATCAGTGCCATATGTTCCACTTTTTGTTTGATGTTTTGATGGATCTCCTTTACCTCAGCCAGCAGTTTCTCATTGTCGCTGGTCGGGGTCGGCGTCAGCAGTGCCTTGGCTTGCTTCTTCAGCTCGTCTATCTGGTTTTGCAGTTGATCTCTTTCAGCTTGTGATATACCCGTGGCTGTCTCGCACCTCCGACTTGCTTATTGTGAGATTATACAGAGATTGTGTTGTGTGTATACCTGTCTGTGTGAGAGAGTGAGTGAGTGAGTGTGAGTTAGAGAGCCGCCGGGTGAGTGAGTGAGTAAGGGAGAGTGAGTTAGTGACTGAGGGGGAGAATTTGTGTGTATGTGCGTGTGTGAGTGAGTGTGAGAGCGAGTGAGTGTGCAAGAGAGAAACAGTGGGTGAGTGAGAGAGTGCATGAGAAGTTAATGAGTGTGAAAGAGAGAGAGAGAGAGTGTGTGTGTGTCTGTGTACTTGTCTGTGTGTATATGTTTTCGTGTGTATGCGAGGGAATGTGTATTTGATAGCGAGAGGGTGTGTGTCTGTCTGTGTGTGAGTGAGAGTGAAAGAGAGTGTGATATTGAGTAAATGAAAGATGGAGAGAGTGACTTAATGGGTGAAATAGTGATTGCGAGTGTGTGTGAGAGAGAGAGAGAGAGAGAGAGAGAGAGAGAGAGAGAGAGAGAGAGAGAGAGAGGAGTGAGCGAACGAGAGAGAGATAGTGGAAGAATGGACTTGTTAATGTGTGTATGTGTACGCACATTGTTTGTGAGTGTCTATGAGTGTGTGTTGGTGAGAAGAAAGAGAGAGAGAGAGAGAGAGAGAGAGAGAGAGAGAGAGAGAGAGAGAGAGAGAGAGAGAGAGAGAGAGAGAGAGAGAGATTTAAGCGCACGAATATCATGTAACATGCTATACCATTTATGTTGTGTATTCTCATGTTCATATTATCATTTTGAATGCCAATTGATGTTATAATTTATAACATGAACACATGTACATCACTGTAGAGTGGGTGAGATAATTAGGGAGTATGAGTGAGAGAGAGAGAGAGAGAGAGAGAGAGAGAGAGAGAGAGAGAGAGAGAGAGAGAGAGAGAGAGAGAGAGAGAGAGAGAGTTGAGTGCACGCATGTCCTGTAACATGCCATTCCATATTTTGTATTCTCATCTTTCATATTCCGAGGTATCATATGTATGCCACTTGATTTTATCATGTATAATATAATCGCCTGCACACTACTGTAGTGTGAGTGTGAGAGAGTTAGTGAGTGTGAGTGAGTGAGTAAGGGAGTGTGAGTGTGTGTGCCTCTGTGTGTGTGTATATATATCTATATATATATATATATATCTATATATATATATATATATTATATATATATATGTTGTGTGTGTGGTGTTGTATGATACTTCTACTATATATATATATCTAGTATATCTATCTATGTGTGTGTGTGTGGTGTGTGTGTGTGTGTAAGAAGAGAGAGGAGAGAGAGAGAGAGAGCGAGAGAGAGAGAGAGAGAGAGAGAGAGAGAGAGAGAGTTGAATTGCATCACTATTTTTGAAGTTACAAGATGTATATGTACAATTTTTCTCCATTTTCTTTACAATTTTGCGACAATGCTCACGACAATCGTCACTGTATGTGTGTGTAAAGTGTGGGAGTTTGATCATAATAGTAGATTGGGGGATGGGGGATGTGTGTGTGTGTGGGCTCAGGATGTGTGGGTTGGCGGGGTGGGATTGTGTGGGTGGGTGGGGGATTTGTGTGTGGGTACGTGCGGGATGTATGGGTTGGCGGGAAGATGTGTGTGTGGGTAGGGATGCGTGTTTGGCTAGGTGGTTGTGGGTGAGTGGGTGGAGGAGGATATGTTGATGTTTTGATGAGTGAGTGAGGGATGTGTGGGTGTTAGTGGTTGAGGGATAAGTACTGTGTCTAGGGATGTGTGAGGGGATGAGTGTATGGGTTGGGGATGTATGTGTGGGTTGTGTGTGCGTGGATGGGAGGTGTGTGTTTGTGAATGGGGGATGTGTTGGTGGGTGGGGATGTGTGTGAGGGATGTGTGTATGGGCGGGGAGATTGTGCGTGGGTTGGGATGTTTGTGTATATGGGTAGGGGTGTGTGGTTAAGGGATGTGTGGCTGGGGGATGGGTGGGTGGAGGATGTGTGGTTGGGTAGAGGATGTGTGGGTGGGTGATTGTATATGAGTAAGGGTGTGTGGTTAAGGGATGTTTGGTTGGGGGATGGGTGGGTAGAGGATGTGTGGGTGGGTAGAGGATATGTGGGTGGGTGAGTGTGTGTAGGTTAGGAGATGGTGGGGATGTTTGTAGGGGTGGGCTCGGGATCTGTGAGTGGGCTGGGGGAGATGGGAGATTATGTGGCTGGGTGCGGAATTTGTGTGTGGGTAGGTGCGGAATATGTGAGTTGACGGGGAGATGTGTGTGTGTGTGGGGAATGTGTGGCTGAGGAATGTGTGTTTGGCTGGGTGATTGGAGGTGTGTGGGTGGAGGAGGATATGTGAGTGAGTGATTGTTGGTGGGTAATGGGACGGGTAGAGGATATGTGTGTAGGTGGGTGGATGTGTGTGGGTGGGGGATGTGTGGGTTGGGGAATGTATGTGTGCTTGGGGTGTGGGTGGGTGAGAGGTGTGTGTGGGTGGGGAGATGTGTAGGTGTAGGGATGTGGTGGATGGGTAGGGGCATGTATGTGTGTGTGGGTATATGTGTGGTTGGGTGGTGGAGTTGGAGTGAATGGGAGATGTGTGGGTGGGTGGTTGATGTGTCTCATAACATAGTAATATGCATTGTTTATGTTTACAAAATTCATGTGACAATGTTTTTTTTTCCTATGCACTGTTGATGAAAGAAAGATGAGTGATTGGAAGGGCCGAATGTAAGACGGGCCTGCGTGCCCAATTTGTTACCCTTTGAAAATAAAGTATGTTCGTTCGTTCGTTCCTTGTACGGTGTCTTTGTGGTAATGGCGATCTTTAGAACGTCTCGGTGATTTTGGAGGTAAGGGCAGCCCAAGTAACTTGCTCCATGCATGCCCAGGCAATTGGCGCACTTTCTCTTGTTCTTGGGTGCTCGGAAGTCCGAATCCAATTTGGCCAGCGGACTCTCTTTGAATGCGTGGTGATCGGCGCAGTACCGGCAGATTTCCGTCTTGCTGCGACATATTGCTCTGCTGTGGCCGGCCCTCTGGCATCTAGAACATTGCGTGATTCTTGGTATGAATCCCTCGGGCTGTTGTAGTTTTTGGTTTATCGATACCTGGCGTGGTAGCTCGCTGCCACCAATCGTCACCACCGCCAGCGTTGTAGGAATTCTTGAGTACTTCAGAATCCGCTCTGCCTTCAGGATTCTGATGTGAAGATTTTCTTCCTGCAGCTGCTTCTGGATTTGTTCATCTGACAGCTCCACTTGAATCCGCTTGACAACCCATCTGACTGTTTTTGAGTCGGTGTTTCTGACTGTGGTGTCTTTCTCCTCCTTCCTCTCCACTGTTTTTGGGTCTTGTCTGTGGTCGGCTGTCGTCGCTCTTCCTAGTGGTAGCTTCAGTAGTGACTGCAGTTTCAGATTCTTTGTTACAGCTCACGGGCAGGCTCTTCACGTTAATCTTCTTGACGGTCTTGTCGGCTCCCACGCTGCGCATCTTGGATACCACGTGTCTTTTGGTGTTCTTGCGACGTGCCATTTCCCCCGTAACAGGCTTCTTGACTTGTTCAGGTGACTTGTCTTG
Source organism: Cepaea nemoralis (assembly GCA_014155875.1). Classification (NCBI taxonomy): domain Eukaryota; kingdom Metazoa; phylum Mollusca; class Gastropoda; order Stylommatophora; family Helicidae; genus Cepaea; species Cepaea nemoralis. The sequence continues at coordinate 27,075 of JACEFZ010011123.1, forward strand.
ATATCGTTTGCAAATGCGAATGACGAGAGGGACAACGCGTGACGACGCACGCAAACAGTCCTCCAACTCAAGTGATTTTTATCCACCACTTCGTGACTCCAAGAATCTGCGTTTCCGCTCCCTTCAGGCGTATCCACCTAGGTAGGTTGTCCACAGATCCTTAAGTTATCCTCTTTCTCCCTGTGCTCCAGACGAACTTCATTATGTGCACTTGTCCGTCTTTGCACTTCTGTCTTTTCAGGCACTCTACAGTATGGGGCATAGAACAGCTACCATTTTTGAAGTCATGTAACTCGTTCCTCCAGGCCGCCTCAAAAGGCTCAGCCACCCACTGCTCAACTTCTCGTCTCTCTCGACTGCTCAACTGTCCAACTGTCCCAACTGACTGGATCCCGTCGAATATATATTCTATCAATTCTGGCGCTGCTTCGCGTCTTACAGTCACGTGGGTGCCTTAACCTCCCCGCGTCTCGCCAAGACCCACCAATCAGCTTTAACTACTCCACATACTTAATTTCCGCTGATCCGCTTTATTCTAGATCCTTTAAAATCACTAAGTTCTATTTAAGGTTAAAGTCCTGTCTTCCCGCCATAACTGGTTTAGGTCAAAGGGGGACGTGCTTTTTACCCATAAATTATGCAGCATCTTGCTTCTATCTTTGTTTCTTGACAGCCGAGGTTAATTCTGACCTCGTTTGTACCTGTATATTCTGCGGTACCTTACTTCTATCTTTGTCCAATGACAGCTTGGGACAACAGCATAGATTTACTTTGGTCTCATTTGACAAGGAAACCTGACTTCATGTTCTGTTGGGGTAATCTATAGTTTATTAGGTCGCCCATTATCCCAAGCCTTGAACTTATGTTACCCCGGGAAGGTTAACCCGGTCAACAAATGCCCGCAGAAGTCGGATGTGTCGGCCTAACGGCGCAAGAACTCATCACTGCTGTAAACAGGCACAACGCAATCACGTCCGAAAAAAAAAACTCCGGATGAACGCAGAAGAAGAAGACGAAGAAGAACTTATGTTAAAAATATTCTGGTCGATGCCCTCAAGCAAGTTTTGGCGGTCAGTGGGAACTAATTATCCAGACTGCCACATATGTTATTGTATGTTATGTTATATTATCTTATGTCATGTCATGTTATGTTATGCTATGTTATGTTATGTTATGTTATGTTATGTTGTGTTATGTTATGCCATGTCGTGTTACGTTATGTAATGTCATGTTATTTTATCTAATATTATCTTATGTTATGTCATGTTATGCTATGTCATGTCATATTGTTATCTTATGTTATGTCATGCTATGGCATGTTATGTCATGTCATGTTATGTAATCTTGTGTTATCTTATCTTACGTCATGTCAGGTTATGTTATGCTATCTTATGTTATGCCATGTTATGTTGTGTAACGTCATATCATGTTATGTTATGTTATCTTATTTTATGGTGTGTTATATTATGTTGTGGTGTGTTAAACGACAGCACTGTAGACTGGGCGTACCCATGAGTGCTCATACCTCCGATGCAACAGCCATCCCCAAGTGTGTCTGCTCACTGTTCCCAAAAGGAATTGATTGTGGTATCTCCTCTCTTAACGTCGAAAGCGGCATTGAGGTGCTTGACCAGGCTTCATCCCAGGCCGTGTCGTCGGGATAGTGTCAGCGTCTTGCTAGTGTCAGAGTCTTGTTAGTGTCAGAGTCTTGCTAGTATCAGAGTCTTGCTAGTGTCAGAGTCATTGTTAGTGTCAGCGTCTTGCTAGTGTCAGCATCTTGTTAGTGTCAGCGTCTTACTAGTGTCAGAGTCTTGCTAGTGTCAGCGTCTTGTTAGTGTCAGCGTCTTACTAGTGTCAGAGTCTTGCTAGTGTCAGGGTCTTGTTAGTGGCAGCGTCTTGTTAGTGTCAGCGTCTTGCTAGTGTCAGAGTCTTGCTAGTGTCAGAGTCTTGTTAGTGTCAGAGTCTTGCTAGTGTCAGTGTCTTGCTAGTGGCAGGGTCTTGTTAGAGTCAGAGTCTTGCTAGTGTCAGAGTCTTGCTAGTGTCAGAGTCTTGTTAGTGTCAGCGTCTTACTAGTGTCAGAGTCTTGCTAGTGTCAGCGTCTTGTTAGTGTCAGCGTCTTACTAGTGTCAGAGTCTTGCTAGTGTCAGCGTCTTGTTAGTGTCAGCGTCTTACTAGTGTCAGAGTCTCGCTAGTGTCAGGGTCTTGTTAGTGTCAGCGTCTTGTTAGTGTCAGCGTCTTGCTAGTGTCAGAGTCTTCCTAGTGTCAGCGTCTTGTTAGTGTCAGAGTCTTGTTAGTGTCAGAGTCTTGTTAGTGTCAGAGTCTTGTTAGTGTCAGAGTCTTGCTAGTGTCAGAGTCTTGTTAGTGTCAGAGTCTTGCTAGTGTCAGAGTCTTGTTAGTGCCAGAGTCTTGCTAGTGTCAGGGTCTTGCTAGTGTCAGAGTCTTGCTAGTGTCAGAGTCTTGTTAGTGTCAGAGTCTTGTTAGTGTCAGAGTCTTGCTAGTGTCAGAGTCTTGCTAGTGTTAGGGTCTTGTTTGTGGCAGCGTCTTGTTAGTGTCAGAGTCTTGTTAGTGTCAGGGTCTTGCTAGTGTCAGAGTCTTGTTAGTGTCAGCATCTTACTAGTGTCAGCGTCTTGTTAGTGTCAGGGTCTTGCTAGTGTCAGGGTCTTGCTAGTGTCAGAGTCTTACTAGTGTCAGCGTCTTACTAGTGTTAGAGTCTTGCTAGTGTCAGAGTCTTGTTAGTGTCAGGGTCCTGTTAGTGTCAGAGTCTTGCTAGTGTCAGGGTCTTGTTAGTGTCAGGGTCTTGCTAGTGTCAGGGTCTTGCTAGTGTCAGAGTCTTGTTAGTGTCAGAGTCTTGTTAGTGTCAGAGTCTTGTCAGTGTCAGCGTCTTGCTAGTGCCAGGGTCTTGTTCGTGTCAGGGTCTTGCTAGTGTCAGAGTCTTGCTAGTGTCAGAGTCTTGCTAGTGTCAGAGTCTTGTTAGTGTCAGGGTCCTGTTAGTGTCAGAGTCTTGCTAGTGTCAGGGTCTTGTTAGTTTCAGGGTCTTGCTAGTGTCAGGGTCTTGCTAGTGTCATCGTCTTGTTAGTGTCAGAGTCTTGTTAGTGTCAGAGTCTTGTCAGTGTCAGAGTCTTGCTAGTGTCAGGGTCTTGTTCGTGTCAGGGTCTTGCTAGTGTCAGAGTCTTGCTAGTGTCAGAGTCTTGCTAGTGTCAGAGTCTTGCTAGTGTCAGAGTCTTGTTAGTGTCAGAGTCTTGTTAGTGTCAGCGTCTTGTTAGTGTCAGCGTCTTGTTAGTGTCAGCGTCTTGTTAGTGTCAGCGTCTTGTAAGTGTCAGAGTCTTATTAGTGTCAGCGTCTTGTTAGTGTTAGCTTCTTGTTAGTGTCAGAGTCATGCTAGTGTTAGCGTCTTGTTAGTGTCAGAGTCTTGTTAGTGTCAGAGTCTTGTTAGTGTCAGCGTCCTTTTTAGTGTCAGAGTCATGCTAGTAGTGTCAGCGTCTTGTTAGTGTCAGAGTCTTGTTAGTGTCAGAGTCTTGTTAGTGTCAGCGTCTTTTTAGTGTCAGAATCTTGCTAGTGTCAGCGTCTTGTTAGTGTCAGAGTCTTGCTAGTGTCAGAGTCTTGTTAGTGTCAGCGTCTTGATAGTGGTCAGAGTCTTGCTAGTGTCAGCGTCTTGTTAGGTGTCAGCGTCTTGTTAGTGTCAGCGTCTTGTTAGTGTCAGAGTCTTGCTGGTGGCAGAGTCTTGCTAGTGTCAGCGTCTTGTTAGTGTCAGAGTCTTGCTAGTGGTAGATGGTCTTGCTAGTGTCAGAGTCTTGTTAGTGTCAGCGTCTTACTAGTGTCAGAGTCTTGCTAGTGTCAGAGTCTTGCTAGTGTCAGAGTCTTGCTAGTGTCAGAGTCTTGTTAGTGTCAGAGTCTTGCTAGTGTCAGAGTCTTGCTAGTGTCTGAGTCTTGCTAGTGTCATAGTCTTGTTAGTGTCAGCGTCTTGCTAGTGTCAGGGTCTTGTTAGTGTCAGGGTCTTGTTAGTGTCAGAGTCTTGCTAGTGTCAGAGTCTTGTTAGTGTCAGCGTCTTGCTAGTGTCAGGGTCTTGTTAGTGTCAGGGTCTTGTTAGTGTCAGAGTCTTGCTAGTGTCAGAGTCTTGTTAGTGTCAGGGTCTTGTTAGTGTCAGAGTCTTGTTAGTGTCAGAGTCTTGTTAGTGTCAGAGTCTTGTTAGTGTCAGAGTCTTGCTAGTGTCAGAGTCTTACTAGTGTCAGAGTCTTGCTAGTGTCAGCGTCTTGCTAGTGTCAGGGTCTTGTTAGTGTCAGGGTCTTGTTAGTGTCAGGGTCTTGTTAGTGTCAGAGTCTTGTTAGTGTCAGAGTCTTGTTAGTGTCAGGGTCTTGCTAGTGTCAGGGTCTTACTAGTGTCAGAGTCTTGTTAGTGTCAGCGTCTTGCTAGTGTCAGGGTCTTGTTAGTGTCAGGGTCTTGTTAGTGTCAGAGTCTTGTTAGTGTCAGGGTCTTGTTAGTGTCAGGGTCTTGTTAGTGTCAGAGTCATGTTAGTGTCAGAGTCTTGCTAGTGTCAGAGTCTTGTTAGTGTCAGAGTCTTGTTAGTGTCAGAGTCTTGTTAGTGTCAGAGTCTTGTTAGTGTCAGGGTCTTGTTAGTGTCAGGGTCTTGCTGGTGTCAGGGTCTTGTTAGTGTCAGAGTCATGTTAGTGTCAGAGTCTTGCTAGTGTCAGAGTCTTGCTAGTGTCAGGGTCTTGCTAGTGTCAGAGTCTTGTTAGTGTCAGAGTCTTGTTAGTGTCAGGGTCTTGTTAGTGTCAGGGTCTTGTTAGTGGTAGAGTCTTGCTAGTGTCAGAGTCTTGTTAGTGTCAGCGTCTTGTTAGTGTGAGAGTCTTGCTAGTGTCAGCGTCGTGTTAGTGTCAGCGTCTTACTAGTGTCAGAGTCTTGCTAGTGGCAGAGTCTTGCTAGTGTCAGAGTCTTGCTGCTGTCAGGGTCTTGCTAGTGGTAGAGTCTTGCTAGTGTCAGAGTCTTGCTAGTGTCAGAGTCTTGCTAGTGTCAGAGTCTTACTAGTGTCAGTGTCTTACTAGTGTTAGAGTCTTACTAGTGTCAGTGTCTTGTTAGTGTCAACGTCTTGTTAGTGTCAGAGTCTTATTAGTGTCAGAGTCTTACTTGTGTCAGAGTCTTGTTAGTGTCAACGTCTTGTTAGTGTCAGAGTCTTGCTAGTGTCAGAGTCTTGCTAGTGTCAGCGTCTTGCTAGTGTCAGCGTCTTGTTAGTGTCATAGTCTTGTTAGTGTCAGCGTCTTACTAGTGTCAGCGTCTTGCTAGTGTCAACGTCTTGTTAGTGTCAGAGTCTTACTAGTGTCAGAGTCTTGTTAGCGTCAGCGTCTTGTTAGTGTATGTCAGAGTCTTACTAGTGTCAGAGTCTTGCTAGTGTCAGCGTCTTGTTAGTGTCAGAGTATAACTAGTGTCAGAGTCTTACTAGTGTCAGAGTCTTGCTAGTGTCGGCGTCTTGTTAGTGTCAGAGTCTTACTAGTGTCAGTGTCTTACTAGTGTCAGAGTCTTACTAGTGTCAGTGTCTTACTAGTGTCAGAATCTTGCTAGTGTCAGAGTCTTGTTAGTGTCAGAGTCTTGCTAGTGTCCACCAGACGAGCCCACACTGCATTGACTACACCAGCCGTACCCACACTGCATTGACTACACCAGCCGTACCCACACTGCATTGACTACACCAGCCGTACCCACACTGCATTGACTACACCAGCCGTACCCACACTGCATTGACTACACCAGCCGTGCCCACACTACAGTGACTACACCAGCCGTGCCCACACTACAGTGACTACACCAGCTGAAACATCTCATGGCAGTACAGATGCCGTTTGTTGGGGATGAGAGACTCGGAATCTATAATTTTCACGGTCGTACACGAGAGGCACATCGGAAGAATTAGGGACCTCGACAACCAACATATAACTGATAGTGAGTGTTGTCCTATGAAGTTAGTTGCGCTATCTTTACATGACGTTGCAATCAACCCTAGCACTTATTTACAGTTTTTGATTTACTAAACAACGTTAGTTCATTAGTTTGGATTTGCTTTCTCAACGACCGATGCCTCATATCAGCGAAATCAACGCAAGGTTGTAAAGCACTTCTCGTTTATGTTCTCTTACCCACTATTTCATACAGAGAAAATAGCAGAGTCATCGGGAATAAAAGAGTTCATGGGACTTCCAGAGTCCATGGGAATATCGATATATGAAGCCCATAAACGGACAGTCTCCAGCTGTTTATGCTTCACCTCGACACCGCAAGGTACAAGAGGAACAAGATTGCATGAGACGAGACCTACAATTTCATTTACAAGATAGCTGCATATCCTTTACAGGACATCGCAGTCAACCCCAACATTTTTCTTTTTTTACTGTTTGTGATGTCTTGGCACATTTACGTTCAGTAGTTTGCCATTGCTTTCTGACGACCGGTACACATACCATTGTATGAAAACCAACAGAAGGTGAATTGTTTCCTCATGGCCAGCTGCTGTGTTTCGACTGTAGGTTTGCGAATTGAAACGTGACTTCTTCGCCACAGCGCCCGGCATATCATTGAAGGAAAAGAAAACGGAGATTTGTTTGTGTAAAACAGGAGTTGTCTACGGTAATACCATTGATTGATGCAACCAGTCCTACCAACAGTCCTACCGACACATACTCAGCCCCGAGAGTAAAATGTTGCAGCGGTGCTTTTTCATTGCAGACGATCCTGTGGGATAACGCTGAATTATTAATTGAGATGGAAAGTGTATTAGTTTCAGGTGTTTGGTGTTTGTCTGTTTAGGGAGCAGGTTCCATCAGGTTTTTTGTTTCTTTGATATTTTTTATTTTGGTTTGCGTTCGCTCGCTTTGAACTCAAACGTAGTCCATAAACGTCTCACTACTTCTAGTGTACTGAACTGATCTTTCCGCCTGGATAAGATTTCCCAATTACCAGAGTTCCTCGCCATCAGGCTAACCCACGCCGACTTCAGGGGTACTTAAAATTTACGTTCCCAAGTCGAGGACGAGAAGTCAACAGTTTAGTCCAGCTGGGACGCAGAGGTGTTTCCAAGGCACCAGGGCCGGGTTATATATTCGCCAAGACCTATTGACGCGTCCTCGTCGAGCGTCCTGGGCAACAGGTCCCTTCGGGGTCCTGGCTAAAGTCAGTAGGATCGCCGATTCCTCTGAAGTCGGAGAGTGTCTGCCTGTATGGCGAGGAACCACCAGTCTGCACACCAATAAGCCAGACATGGGACAACGGATACTCACGCAAACCTCAGGTCCTGTATGACATCACACTGATGTTGGACACCAGGATGCCTCCATCCGACATACAGGACTTCGCGCTGGAGCTCAAGCCAACGAACACAAGCAAGCAAGCAAGCAGTCCAGCTGACCGGTGTAGAGGCTGAACCTTCTACCTCGGCATCAGCACACAAGGTGTTTAAGAGCCATCGCTCTGATTCATTCTGCCACGCTGACCAGTGTTTGTCTGCTAAGCTCATGCACGCAGGCAGTACAGATGGTGTATAAAACGCTATCTGAAACAAGGATGGCCGCTACCATTATTATCATCATCATGTGCCATGTCGATAAGCGTGGGTGGTCATATTTCGTCATCTCACACAATCATCAGAATCGTGGATCAACTCTGTGTTCTTGTCTCGATCATACCACGTGACCAAGCCATCCAGATATTTACTTCTCTACCTTCCCCTTGTTATTTTAACCTCAATCTTGCCAGTTGTCACCAACTTCTCCCATTTATTTCTTCTCATAACTTGCCCAAACACACCTTGACTGTCCGCGCCTAATTTCTCTAATCAGTCTACAGCTTTCATTTGCTTCTTATAGGACTTGCTCATTGATTTTTCTGTCTGCCCATACTGCATTGACTACAGCATTTTCACCAGAAACCACATTTCCACTACCATTAGATGTTTTTGTTTTTTTCTGCTGGTCTGCTCATCGTCCATGTTTCGCATCCTTACAAAAGTATAGGTTGTCTGTAGCACTTCAACACTGTTTTTCTCGTTGCAATTGACAATCATTATATTGACCAGTATGTTTTCCACCTTGCAAAAGACTACCTTTGCCATAGCAATTATGGTCGCTATCATCATCATCATTATCATCATCATTAAGTGTCATGCAAGCTGGTGTAGGCGTTCATGTCGCTCCACAAATCACGGTATTTGGTGTTCTGGATCAAATCTGCTGATGATATTCCTCCATGCCACTGTCTAAGTCAGTCCAGCTTAACTTCTCTTGACCTGCCTCTGCCTGCCTTCCCCTTGATTCCAATGCCTCTATTCTCATCGCATGACCAAAGAAAACCGTTTAGTTCTTTCTTATTGCTGATATCAGTGGTTCCCAAGCTTTCCAAGCAGAGAGCCATATCTACTATTTTCGGTAGTAAGCGGGCCTCAACGTTATAAAATTATAAAAGTCGTGCAATATCATTCTTACCTTTCTTAACTTTCGTCAACAAAATTCTAAAACTTTTAAGGCAGTCAGTGTCAGTACTACACTGCGGTCATTTTTTGGTTTAAAATCAAAAGTTCATTTAACAATACATTTTTAATCAGTTTCGAAAATCGCTATTAATGTAATTAATTTACAATTGTAACTGTTCTTCATAATCAGTTACATAAGTTAAGATGCCAGTTTATCAATGTCTGGGCACAAATCTGACGTGCCCAAAGTCATAAGCGCAGCTAGGTTACTGTCGGTGAGTCTGGAACGTAGCTTGTTTTTTTATAACAGCCATTGCGGAAAATGACTGCTCGCATCTGTAAGTCGAACCAAAACGAGAAATGTATCTCTGGGTGAATGAATGCAAGTGTTCCAATTGTTCGACAGACAATAGTCGCCAGAATGAAATCATATGATCAGCTGAACGTTGCGAACTGAACAGGCGCATTCGATAATATCTGAACATAACAACCACGAGCAGAGTAAATTATCGCACGCTGACGGGGCGCTCCGAGTGCATTTTTTGAAATTATTAAAATATATTATTTTAAATAACGTGGCCTCGCGTGCCATTTACTAACAGCTGGCGGGCCACAAGTGGCCCGCGGGCCGTGGTTTGGGAACCTCTGCTGTATATAATGTTTTAGTTTCATTAGCCTCTTTCAGGCTATCGTTGTTAGTCACTCTGGCAGTCCAAGGAATTCGCAAATTCATACGGGAACTACATCTCCGTTCCTTGCATGTTCTTCCTAATGTGTTAGTTGACGTGCCAAGCTTCATTGCTAGACAGCAAAACAGTTTCTATATATCTTTTCAGCACTCTCCTTCTTACATCCAATGATAGTGACTTATTGAATAAGATACTTTTCACTTTCTGAAATGCAATTCTTGCTTGTCCTAATCTGTTTTTAATCAGTGTCGTGCACCTTCCATCTGATGTTCTAATTGCCCCTAAGTATTTAAATGTATCCACTTGGTTAAGCTATAGAAACGATAAAAGAAATGTTTCTTGTCCTATTCTGTTCTTAATCTGTGTCGTGCATCTTCCATCTATTGTTGTAATTGCCCCTAGGTATTTACATGAAATATTATTCGTCCTATACAGAACATTGCCATCAACCCTAGGTTGATGTTCTATGCATGTTTAAGTTTAGTAGCTTGCCATTGCTTTCTGAACTAAAAGTCAAAGTTTAATTCTAACTGATCCGTGTATGGAATGAACCCACTACCCAGTTATCAGTGCACGGGAAGTTTAAGAGTAATTCCAAAGCGTTCTACCCTTTGTTATGCCATGCAGCTCTGTCTATGTCCTACTCTTCTTCTTCTGTCACCTCTTCTTTTCCGTTGTTCATTTTCTTCTACTTCTTCCTTCTTCTCCTCATTGTCTTCCTCCTCCTCCTCCTCCTCATTCTTCATATTTTTTCTTCTTCTTCTTCGATCAACGTTTGCTAACCAAACATGGGTGCCTAGCATCCATTAATTGTGCGTAGATGTCTGCTGTCTAGCGGAAATATGTCTCTCTGGGCCAGAAAGTGTGCCTAGATATGTCGTATTCTGGACAGTCTTGGAGTGTGTAATCTGCTATCTGCGTTGCCAAACCACATGTGCACATGGTTGATTCGCCAGTCTTGAATGTTATATACACGTGATTGTTTAATCAACTGTGTCGTGTTCTAAAAGACCCCAAATAAAAAATTTTTTTTCCGGGGGTCTGCCCATAAAATGGAAAATTCCCTTTAATCCCGGTTTTTTGCCCCTATTTTCATTATATGTTAAAACTTTTTTTTTTTTTTTTTTGCCCTTTTTCCCTTTTATTAATGGGGGTGAAACAAACCCAAACCGCGATACCTTAAATACCCAAGGCCTTAAATTGGGGCAAAATATTTTTTTTAAATGATTTCCTTTTTTTTATTTTTAAAATTTTAATTTAGTTTAGTTTATTTTTTATTTTTTAGTTTAATTTTTATTTTATTTTTAGTCAGGGAAATAAACTCGGGGGAAACATGGGCGTCCCCAAAGTGCCCCGTTCTACTCCTAACCCAAAAAAGCCTAAGGTCCGGGAAACCCTCTCAGTCCCATGACCCCCCGTAGCACCCGGCAAAGGAAATCCTAAAAATAAAATTGGGAAAAGTTTTTTTTAGTCAAAATTTTTCCCCCGCCATCGCCATTGGGCTACTCTTTTTTTTATTTCCAAACCCCCCAAAGGGGTTTTTTTTTAACGTGCGCAACAATACACACGGGCGTCCCCCAAACTCACTAAACCCCGAGAAACCCAAAAAAAGTGTTTTGCTAAACTCCAAAGTGAAAAAATCCCCCGCCCCCCCGGGCCTTGAACCCGGAACCCCCACCTCGAAAACCCGACACCATACTTCGAGACCCCCAACCCCCGGCCCCCCCCCCCCCCCCCCCCCCCCCCCTTGATTTTTCAATACGTTTAAAGCACATGTTTTAAGACATTAAAAAATTAAAAAAACTGTTTTTTAAAACTTTTGTTAAAAATTTCCATTTTTAAAGTTACTCAGGTTTTTTTTGTTTATTGTTTCCCTGTTTTCGCTTCCCTACAACATTTTGGGGTTTTTTGTTAAAACTTCAAAATATACCTGCAATTGAAAAGCCTTTTATAATTGGGAGTGTCTTTTTTTTTTTTAAATTTTTCAAATATCTATTATTTCCATAGCGTTCCCCGGTTCTAAAACTCTAAAAATGCCCCCTTCCATCAATATTCCTTTTCGCGCCCCTCCCTTTATTAAAATTTTACGGTTTAATTTCCCCTAACTGCTAGTTACCGGGCTCCCCTAGGAAAAAGGGGCCCAAAAAATTTTAAAATTACCAAATCATTTTTTTTTAGGGTGAAAGGTTCCCCCGGAGACATATACATCCTAGGGCAAACTGTGCCCCTAGTTCCTTATGTCAGTTAAAGGGAAGTGACTTAGTGTTTAAAGTGTAAACAAAGGTTAAATAGGTATGTGGGTTTGGACAGGGTCAATCTCTATTGGGAAGAAATTAGTGAGATAGGCAGAGTGTAAAGAAAGGGAGGGGGGCGGAGAACAAAAAGAATGAAGTTGAAATTACAAACGAGAGGGAAACGGGGTGTATAGATGGTTAGGTTTTAAAAATATTTAATTAAATGAAACTTTCTTGTACTTTGAGTGTCAAATAGTGAAACGTTTTCAGCGGCAGAGAAATACATTTTCATTTTTTTTTTTTTAATTTTAATCATCTATTTTACGGTGCATAAGTTGGTTTTATTTTATTTTTTTTTATTGTCCTGTTGCAGGCTCCTACTATGAATCTGTGATGTGAGAGCGCTATCACATTTTGTAGATAAGGGGTAAGGAGGAATAGGTGGTCGATTGTTCACTCACCTTAACAAGCGACGAGTCTCTGAGCGTTTTCACGTTATTAGTTCCCTATCAAATACACTAGCGGGACCGCCATGGGAATGTGGTTAGTTGACTGTGATGCCTAGAGAAGACTAAGCTGCAACTCTTCAAGTCCGATGTGCGTGTTGGCGTTCTTGTCGTCTAATACCTTAAAGCATAGCTTCTAAGGGAGACAGGTTTGTCGAGTCTTTTCTCTCGACACAATACCAAACAATTATCCCCGTGATGACCGTTTCGCAGAAGGAGATCTCATGTAGCACATATAGCCTTCTGTTTGGCCTATTCTAGAAATGGGATGATTTATCGTCTTCAGCGACTTCCCGTGTCTGCCACTGGCTTATATATCGCCGAAATGTTGTCATTGCGTTATAAGACAACATGTCTGCTACCATATTAAGAACGTTAAAGTCATAACTGTGACACACCCCTACTGCCCATCTTTCGTCATCCATTTTGTTTGATCCAAACCTACTTTTTGTTTGGCCCTAACTATATTACCCTTCTGTTACGCATATTCCACCTGCTGTTATGGTCCTTAGATATTTCACAATATTGGCTTGGTTAAGAATTCTTCATTCTACTGTTATATCTATTGCTATATCTACTGCTGTATCTATTGTTACGAGGGGGCTTCAAATGAAAACCTTACATGTTGTTTTGTGTGTGAATATATTCCGAAACAGTATAGAGAAAAAGTATCACTTTTAGAAGCAATCACCACTGCCTTCAGTGTAAGTCTTCCAGCGCAGATAAAGCGCTGGATTCCCGTAGAAAAATTGACTCTGGGGTCCTACTCGTTGTGCATGATCTGGTCGTGAACAGTCTGTCACAGAAGTCACGCCGTTTTTAAACTTCCTACTCCACTCATACATTTGATGAACTGACGGGTATGCATCACCATACAGGACCTTCTTTAGCCGATGAATTTCTATAGGTTTCACCCCTTCACTTATTTTTTTAAAAAAGAACGGATAACTGAACGCTGCTCCTCTTTGGTGTATGTCAAAAGTGGGGCGACCATATTTAAACCATCTCTCACGATGTTCTTTATAATAACTGAGTGGGATGGTCGTTGTCTAGGTTACACTGCTCCTTGTATGTCATTACAGAGTGTCAGTGAGCTAGCTTCCTGTATCATAATACAACTCACCCCCACAGTGCACATCCACCAGTCATTAAACAAGATTGAGTTGGCGCACATAATCCTTTAATGCATAAAGAACACAGACAAACGTAACATATTTATATATCCAGAAAACAATATAATCCACAGAATATATATATCCTCCTCACAACTTAATACGCACACATCACTGCCTTCTCAAGGCCTGCTTAATCTCAAATTCACCAGACAGTTATCCAGCTCCTATCCACGGCTGGATCTCACACAACACAACCCACTTTGGGTTCAGGCCTCCATTCACTATCCAACCCCCACTGGGTTTTAGGTCTGCATTCAAAGCTCGGAGAACAACACGGGACGGAGATCTATATCTAACTCCACTCCTCTCCATAGACTACCGAACCCTCGGAGTCCAAAACATCAACTGTCCAAAAGCGATCCGACCCGCAGTCGGTCTCAGCCCCAACTGCCCTCAAGTCTCCTGACTTCACACAAAACTAAACTGTCTCTCACCCCATCCACCCTAGGGGTCTCCATCTACCCTCAAAATTATTTCTCATGGCTGGTTGTTTTTCTCGTAGCCCGGCTACAAGTCACTCACTTCAATGTCAATGACCCAGGCATATGTCACCATCCTTATGACGACATCGAAATCGTCAGCACCGTGATGTCATGTGCTAAACATTCTTGACATCCTTAACAACTATATTGACAGGTTACAAGACAATGGCATGGTTACTGTAATTTATATCACACTTTAAGGTTATCATTTAAAGCCCTTTCGAATATCACCTTTTGGTATTATCGTTTATTTTTGCTTCGAAAAATGTATTAGTAGGTGTTGAACAGAGCTTATACGGAGTGTTTGTAACGTCTCACTACACTTTGTATGTAGAACAGCTTTTTGTTGAAGAGTATGTTTTCCGTCTTACAAACGGAAAATATACTCTCCAACAAACAGCTGTTCTACATACAAAGTATAATGAGACTTTACAAACACCCTGAAGAGTTAAAGGATATGTAAGTATTTCTCGTGGTATTTCAGTTATCTTCATCATCATTCTTGATGGACAAACAACAACATTTCAGTTATCTTTGGGGGTACGGGGTGTCAGGCATTGGTAGCACCTTTGGTAAGGATGACTCTCATGTCCTTTTCAGGACCCATCCCCCACTGGTCCAAGCCTGACACCCAGCTCGTGCCTGTGGCTCCTAGTAGCTGTCAGCATGCGACAGCGGCCACCCCCCGGGCAACAGCTGTGAGAGGCTGGCTAAACCAGGCATGGGTATCCGATTTGGTGTCAAACCAAGAGGTAAACTAGGGTATGCCTACCCAGCATGTGAAGACAGGATTCGGCAGACTGCGCGGAAAAAATCATTCCTGATTCAACGGGCAAGACGGCGTTTACCTGCAAAGCGTTGTGGAACGTAATGAGCACGGCAAGGCACGTAGAGCGCCCTGGTCATCCACTGCACCTGTATTCGTCTCCAGTCGTCTCGACTTGTCTTGCCACTGGACTCAGATGGACTCAGGAGAGAGAGTGAGGTCGACGAATTGCGCAACTCTTCCTCACTTTAATCCAAGTCATCGCGCAAGTCATTCTTCATCCGTCACATATCACCTTCAAGCCCTGTGGCGATGGGCGAGCGGCAAAGCGGCAGGCGTGGGTACGCTGGCAGCCGTAGTCGCAGACCTGCACACAGGCGGCTCAGGCCATATGGTCGTCTTCTACTGACCGGAGCAGCAGTGGGATTCGGCAGCCCCCTGAGCGACTGAGCAGCCCTCTATAGGAACACACTGCTCACCTCCATAGCATGAGGACGGGGCTAGAAAAGGTGCCCTAAACATTGTCTGCTTCATCACTACCTAACCAGCTAGCCGCGGTTGGTGGGTACCCTAACTGCGGTCGACATACAAAGAAAGATAAAACAAGCAAAGCTAAAAGAGTAAACCATATTCCCTTAACAATTGGAACTTGGAATGTACGCACCCTACTTGACAGAGACGGCGCGTCGGGTCCAGAGAGACGAACAGCACTGATTGGGAGAGAGCTGGGCAGGTACAACATCGACATTGCAGCCTTGAGCGAGACACGACTTGCAGAAGAAGGCCAAATCTGTGAAATTGGTGCCGGCTACACATTTTTCTGGAGTGGAAGGAAAAGCGAGGAAAGACGCCAATCCGGTGTGGGATTTGCCATTAAGTCGGCCCTGGTCGGCAAATTAGCTGGATTTCCAAAGGCTATAAACGACAGGCTCATGACCATGAAGTTGCCCCTGCTGAATGGAAGGAAGCATGCAACCATTGTGAGTGTCTACGCACCAACTATGACCAACGAAGATGATGTCAAGAACAAGTTCTATGAGGACCTGCACAATGTATTAACATCTGTTCCCAAAGGAGACAAACTTATACTCCTTGGGGATTTCAATGCCAGAGTAGGCACGGACACCACCTCTTGGAGTGGACATTATTGGAAAGCATGGAGTCGGAAATTGTAACAGCAATGGACTCCGCCTCTTTCAGACATGTGCCGAACATGATCTCCTGATTACAAACACAATTTTCCGTCTCCCCATGAGAAATAGGACATCCTGGATGCACCCTCGCTCGAAACACTGGCACCTCATTGACTATGTCATCGTCAGTAGGAGTGACAGACAAGACGTTCGAGTGACAAAATCCATGTGTGGTGCCGAATGTTGGACAGACCATCGTCTCATTGTCTCGAAAATGAACATCCACATCAGGCCACCACGGCGTCCTCAAGGGGCGAAAATGCAAAAAAAAGCTAAATGTCACCCGCCTAAACAGCAAGAAAATGCAGCAGTCGTTTGAAAATATGCTGGAAGACCGCCTCAAGCCCAATGCTGAAGCTAAACAGGATACAGAAACAGAATGGAGAGCCCTAAAGGACATAATTTACAACACTGCTATGGAAATCCTGGGTCCAGCCCCCCGAAAGCATAAAGACTGGTTTGATGAAAATTCCGAAGACATCAACCAATTGCTGGCCGAGAAACATCTTCTCCTCAAGGCACATTTGAATGACCCAAAGTCAACATAAAAAAAAGATGCTTTCAAGAACATTCAGAGAGTAGTGCAGCAGAAACTTCGGCACATGCGGGACTCCTGGCTGAGCAGCAAAGCTGATGAAATTCAGGGCTTTGCTGACAGACATGATATGAAAAACTTCTACGACTCACTGAAAGCGGTCTATGGTCCTTCATCACCAGGCATAGTTCCCCTCCTCAGTGCAGATGGGGGAACATTGGTCACCGATAAGAAAGAAATCCTTCAACG
The DNA here is from genome assembly GCA_014155875.1 of Cepaea nemoralis. NCBI lineage: Eukaryota > Metazoa > Mollusca > Gastropoda > Stylommatophora > Helicidae > Cepaea > Cepaea nemoralis. The sequence goes on from JACEFZ010011123.1 coordinate 43,353, forward strand.
CTGGGCAGAGCATTTCAGCAAAATCTTAAATGCAACTTCCTTCTTCGATGATGAAACCATCAACTGCCTTCCTCAAGTTCCCACCAATGAGACACTTGATGACCTGCCAACCATAGTGGAAGTAAACAAAGCCATCCAGCAACTCTCCAGCGGCAAGGCACCTGGTCCTGACTCCATCCCAGCAGAGATATACAAGGCAGGTGGGCCGGTCCTAACAGAGCAGCTTCACCAAGTCTTCACAAACATATGGATGAACGAGACCATGCCACAAGATTTCAAGGACGCGTCAATAGTCCACCTTTACAAACGTAAAGGAAACCGCCAATCCTGTGACAACCACCGAGGCATCTCCTTGCTTTCAATTGCAGGGAAGATACTCGCCAGAATTCTTCTCAATCGCCTCACAGCCCATCTCGATCAAGGTCTTCTTCCTGAGAGTCAATGTGGCTTCAGAAAAGAACGTGGAACTGTTGACATGATTTTCGCTGCAAGGCAGCTGCAAGAGAAATGTCAGGAACAGAACTGCGAAATGTTCTCCACTTTCATTGACCTTACCAAGGCTTTTGATACAGTCAGCAGAGAAGGACTGTGGAAGATTATGGCAAAATATGGCTGTCCACGAAAGTTTGTCCAAATAGTGCGGCTATTTCATGACGGCATGCAGGCAAGAGTACAGGAAAATGGTGAACTGTCTGAACCCTTTCCTGTCACCAATGGAGTGAAGCAAGGATGTGTCCTGGCACCAACACTGTTCAGCCTCATGTTTTCAGCCATGTTGATGAATGCCTTCGAGAACGACGACATTGGAATAGACATCAACTACCGTATGGATGGAAAGTTATTCAATCTCAGAAGGCTGAAAGCTAAAACCAAAATTAACAGCGACACCGTCAGAGAGCTCCTGTTTGCTGATGATTGCGCTCTATACGCCAACTCAGAGGCGGACATGCAACATAATGTTTCAGCTTTCTCACATGCCTGTGCCAACTTTGGGCTCAATATCAACTTGGAGAAGACTGTAGTTATGTACCAGCCAGCTCCAGGGAATAATCACACTGTGCCGAATATCAAAGTGAATGATCATAGACTAAGTGTTGTGGACAAATTCACCTATCTTGGCAGCACCGTGTCACAAGCTGCCACAATTGATGACGAAGTGAATGCAAGAATCTCCAAGGCCAGTGCGGCCTTTGGCAGACTGTACAAGAATGTATGGGACAGAACTGGAATAAGCCTGCAAACAAAGCTAAAAGTCTACAAAGCAGTTGTATTATCCACACTGCTATATGCTTGTGAAACCTGGACTGTTTATCAGCGACACGCTAGGAAATTAAACCACTTCCACACAGTCTGCCTAAGGAAGCTACTGAAGATTAAATGGCAAGACAAGATTCCAGACACTGAAGTCCTAGAAAGAGCATCCATGCCCAGTATCCACACTATACTGATGAAGAATCAGATTCGTTGGGCTGGTCACTTGACTCGCATGCCAGATCACAGGCTCCTAAACGAATTTTTTACAGCGAACTGCGTTGTGGTAAACGCTCCCAAGGTGGCCAGGGAAACGTTTTAAAGACTGTCAGAGTCTTGCGTAGAGCAAGATAAGTAGCTCGTTTTCTGGAAAGTGTGAAGCAATATCAAACTATCAAATCACACGAAGTGAATATCCGAAAGTATTATTCACAAGCTTTATTTACGCGCTGCATTTATTATCGCACAAACATCGCGCAATGACAATCCATAGCAATCATTACGGCATGAACAATATCACTACAATACATAATAATACATGCAAGCAATAAACATCTCACTTACAAGTCAAACTATTCAAGCGTTCGAACCAGTCTCCCACTGTCGTACAGGCTAGCTCTCAATGCAGATTCAAACACCTCTCGCATACTCATGCGACCTGTCCATTCAAACACCTAAACCCGTCTCCCAGTCCTGGCGTTCTACACGCTACACGCTAGTCGGCGCTCACGTCAGCTGGTGTGACCCCTGCAAGGTTCACGGGGTGTACTGATGACCAGCAGTCGTTTAAGCTTCGCTCAATTGCTGTGCTTGGCTGCTTATACGGGCGTCGTCGAAGACGCCGCATTCCCTCTGCAGTGTTTAACATCACTCAGGGTTGCGTGTTTTTATGTTGTCTGGCGTTGGTACAGACAACGTGTCGCAACCTCGGATGTGAGACCTTGACAAAGACACTGAAAATTTCACTGAATGCTTTTGGAATTCATCATGACACCTGGGAGGCTGCAGCCAGAGACCGAAATTCGTGGCGTGCATCATTGCGCAAAGGTGCAGTCATATGTGAGGCAACCAGGACTGTAAGAGCTGTGAAGAAAAGGCAGGACAGAAAAACCACTGCAGGAAATCCTCCTTCAGAGACGTCAAGCATTCTTTGCCCACATTGTCAAAGAACATTTCGAGCCAAAATAGGCCTTATCAGCCATCTTAGAATCCACGGCTCCACACCTTAAACCCCACTGGATGAAATGAATGGTCATCATCATTCTTGATGGACAAACAACAACATTTCAGTTACCTTCAGCGCTCTCCAAACAACAAACAAATAAATACACAAGTCGAGAAGCAGGAACCTGGTGAAGGTATATGACGTTCTACGACCATTACACACACGGAGAAATAGGGGGGTCAGTCTTTCCTTCGCGTAGCGCACACCGAGTGCAGGCATCGAACCCTCATCCAACCGCGGTTGGTTTAGAATAGAGGTCAGTGGAGTGGCTTGATTAGACGATCAGATCACCAACTAAGAACTAATTAACTGGATGATGGTGGTGGTGGTGGTGGTGGTGGTGGTGGTGGTGCAGGTGGTGGTGGTCGTGGTGGTCGTGGTGGTCGTGGTGGTCGTGGTGGTCGTGGTCGTGGTGGTGGTGGTGGTGGTAATGTTGATGTAATCAATGCGGGTACATTTCTTCTTCTTCTTCTTCTGCTGCGTTCATCCGGATTTTTTTTCCGGATGTGACTGCGTTGTGCCTGTTTACAGCAGAGCTGCGTTCTTGCGCCGTTAGGCCGACACATCCGAATTCTGCGGGCATTTGTTGACCGGGTTAACCTTCCCGGAGGTTTCTTAGGACGTTTGAATATCACTGTTGTGGTGTTATCCCCCATCCTAGCTGGCCTATATAGAACAGCCAAAGACATCCTGGTCAACCCTCAAGGGAAGGCAGGGGCAGACCATGGGCATTCCCCGCCATCCAAGGAGGCTTCCATACTTGCAGAGCCATTACACGGCGCTCTGGTACTGGGCTCACCCAAGGAATCGTCACGCCCTGCACATGGCTGCTTAGCCTCACTTCTGTATATTGGGCCTTCCGTTCACCATAGGCTGTTCCTCCGGAAACCAGAAGAATGCAGTCTGCAGATGACATCCACACAGTGAGCTTTCGATTAAGACTTTCCACATAATGGATTTGCTATCCAAGCAATATTCAATTTCGTGTCACTAGGACACATTTTCCACCTTTTACGAAGCACACACAGTGAGCTTTTGATTCGGACTTTCCACGTAATGTATTTGCTATCCAAGCAATATTCCATTTCATGCCTCTGGGACGCTTTTGTAACCGACATACCTGTGGTATGAAGTGTGGCAGTCTAAATACATCTTCATGCACCTTTAGATGTCAACCTGAATGTAGTTAAAGTAACCTGTAGTCAACTTGAGCTTGTTGATATCTCCATAGAGCTTGTCCTCAAATGAAGCAGGCGTGGGCCAAAATATATTTCTCTGTTCTGCATATATTGGGCACTCCTGCAGCAAATGTTTAGCTGTCATTTTACCAGTTCCACAATTACACTCATCGGTATCTCCTATCTTTGTTTATTGAACAAGTGGTGTTTCAGCCTGTTATGTCCTGTGCGGAGTCTGAAGATTGTTACTTGTTCTCTTCGGTCGAGTTTGTAATATGCATCATCCTTCTGGTGGCCTGGATGCTCTGATTCCCATTTGGTTCTATAAGTGCTTTTTATAAACCTTTTTGCCTCATTATAGGTTATGTCTATGTACGGCTGTGGTAATCGTCCATCCTCTTTTGCTAGTCTGTCAGCCTCTTCATTTCCAGGTATACTGCAATGTGATGGGATCCACTGTATTACAAATTTTTTGGATTTCTGGCATAGACCATGGAGTGCTGCTCTTAGGTCAGCTAGTTCTGTGCTGTTTTTGCTCTTCAGTATTGAGACAGCTGACTTTGCATCTGTGAAGATAGCTATTTGCTTCTCTTTGTTTTCCTCCATCAAGATCATTTCTGCTGCAGTTTTCAAAGCCTCTACCTCCGCTTTGAAGTTACTTGAACATTTTCTAGTTGCCACTAACTGTGTTTTTATCACTCCATTTTTTAAATTAAGGAGAATTCCTCCTCCTCCATTTTTAATTGAATCTTTGGCTGATCCATCTGTATATGTATGGGTCCAATTGCTGCTTGGGTAATTTTCTTTTATGTAGTTGAGGGTTATTTTTCTTCTTTCGGTTTCATTCTGAGTGTTCTGTTTCTCAATACCAGGAATGTTTTCTATCATCTCAGGCAATTGCTGCTGTCTCCAAGCTGGGAAGTTGTGTGCATTGTAAATGGGCTTGACTGTTGATATGTTAAGTATGGGATCTGCCCTAATCTTTCGTTTTGCAGTTTCTACACAGTTGCAACGCTTCAGTCTTCCTTTTCCAAAACCATTAAACCTGTTATACATAGGGTGGTCTGTCAATCTTCTAAATTTTTCTGCTTGTTGCTGGGCTCTGCTATCTCTTCTGTCCTGCATTGGTTGTAATCAAGTGATCTTTTCTAGTTCATTAATAGGCGTTGTCTTCAGGCTTCCAGTTATGATTCGCATTCCTTGGTTTTGGACTCTACTTATTTTGTTAAAGTTTGACTTAGCTGCTGTTGCCCAAGCTGCAATGCCATATTCCAGTACTGGCCTCACCCGTCCAGTATATAACTTCTTGAGAACTTTCTCATATACTCCCCACGTTGTACCAGCAAGCTTTTTCATGATTGCCATTCTCTGCCTTGCTCTTGTTCGATTTTTCTCAACCTGTGTCTTCCATGTCAGGCGACGATCAAAGGTGACTCCTAGATAGTTTGGATTTTCTTCATGGCGCAATATTTTTCCATTCAATACCAGCTTAGTTTGCTGAGTTTTATTTGAGAGGGAGTACACTCTGCATGTTGTTTTCTCCTCACTTATCTTCACTAGCCATGATTTTGACCAGTCCTCTAGCGCTAATAAGGCTTGTTGTATTCTGCTGTTAGCTGTACTAATATATTCTTCAGATGTCCATATGGCTAGGTCATCTGCAAAGGAGGATGTGTGTACTCTGGCTGGAAAATTTTCCGTGATGTCATTTATATATGCTAGGAATAATGTTGGTGAAAGAACTCCTCTTTGGGAGACACCTTGCTCCAACAGCATCATTTTGCTTGTTTGTCCTTGTACTTTTGTCCTGGCAGTTCTGTTCTCAAGGTAGTGGATCCAT
>JACEFZ010011124.1:0-65000 GCA_014155875.1 Cepaea nemoralis
GAACCCGTAACCCATGACCACATTAAACCAGTGACGTACGATCTCTTGCTGGAAGGATCCGTGCCAAATTCAACCAGGAGGGGGCCGAGTTAGGGATACGACCTATTTCAACACCGCTCCAGCACCATGTTAACATTTACCATAATGTATCATGATTAAATAGGTCAATGATGATCTTATTCATAGATGAAAGACGCCCGTGTGTTACCTAGGCCCACGAGAGAAGCAAAGGGTATTAACGCTGTAACCCACCATGCATGTCGTAAGAGACGACTAAGGCGGGTAGGCGTGGGGCTAGCTACTCCATCCTGTAGACAAATTATGCTGCAAAACCCAATCAACCATGAGCAAGTTTAAAATGAAAGGAAAAATAACTTAGCCACCCATGATGAAAGGGGGATATTCTTGAACAGTGGTTCTCAACCTTTTTGACCATAGCATCCCTTCACCATATGTTCAGAATGTCACCCCCCCCCCCCCTTTTCGAATTTCCTCCCTATACATCCCCCCTCCCCTCTATACAGTATACGTAAAAATGGAAGCTAAATTTATCAACACATACTAGAACAAGTCTAGACGTCTACATAAAACGTGATTTGTCGGTCTACTTACGTTATAAAACGGATTTCAGAGGGGCGAGAAGTATAGAACCATAAAAATATAAAGTAACCGGTTCTTGTATTAACGCGATCTTGAAATAATCTTAATCTCTTCCCCCCCTCTCCCCCCCCCCCTGCCGGAGAATTCCCCACCGGTTGAGAACCACTGTTCTAGAAGATGCATGACACGATGGGGGCAGGGGCTGAAGCAGTCTGGATCGCTGACATACTTTCTTTCACTTAGGAAATTTCCAGAATGGGTACTTGGAATGTATAAATTGGAATTTCAGCGTATGAATAGGAAAAGACAACACAGGTGATAGGGGAAATTAAATATAAGAAGGAGTGGTCTTTATGCTGCCTAAAGAGGCGGGTAAAGAGTTGGAAGTGGTGAGTTCTAGAATACTAACAGTAATATTTAGAACTACAGCAATGAAAATAAGTAATAAGTATACTATTAGTGTGGTCCACTGTTAGAATTCAACAAATTAAAGGAAGAACCGGTTAATAAAGAATTATAATTACACAAATAGCAATATTACAATTGTACTGGGTTACCTGAATGAAACATAGTATTAGGTAATTGTGTTACCCGGGTTATGAAGAGATAATGCGGAAATAGGGAATTGAGGCAATGAACGAAAATGGAAAAGTATGCATCAATTTGTGTATCAGTATGTCATAGGAGGAAGTATAGCTATACCACATTATAGAAAATTATACTATATATTTTAACAAGAAATGTATATCATATGTACATGACGTGAAATTCAGATCATCCATACGTTACAAACCATTTCTTAAAGGTACAGATGTAGATTCAGATCGATCGCTATCTGCAGATAAGTATAATTAAGTTGAAACTCAAGAGATGCATATCTCATAGCATAGATAACGGAAGAAACCCTTAAAAATGGATGAAAGGAGACATTTACAAAACAAGCACATTTAAACAATAGCAAAATCACATCTATTAGTGAAAAATACGCAGAAGGTAATAAAGAGGTGTTAAAGCAGATAAGGACAGATAAAGACAATATTTAGATAGCAGCAGCGAAAGGAAACTTCAGAGACTTTCACCCCACCAAAAGGAAAATATAATGAACCCAGTCACCCGTCCACATTAATAATAGGAAAATCTCACCAGCAATAAAGATCAAAGTAAAAATTGGGTTAAATACGTTGAGGAATTTCTGAACTGGTCATCACAAATTATGCACACGCCCCTTCTTTCTCCAGATATTCAGCCAGCAGACATGAAACTGGATATCTACTATGAGAAACCATATAAAGAAGAAATAAGAAAAGCAACCAAAAAAAAAACAAAAAAAACGCCCGAAGGGTGGGAAAGCTGCTGGTTAAGATGGTATCCAAGCAGAAGATAATAAAGCTAAAATAAACACTGTAAGTGAATTACTGCAACAATCATTTCCAAGTCTGGGAGATTGAGGAAAGCAAAACAAATCCTGCACTGACTAGATAGCCACATTACGCATAATAAAGCCACACCACTCGTCACCGGGGCAGGGCAGAACAGAGCATAGGTCACCATCCGCCCATGCCGACTTGGAAGACAAGGGGGAACCAGCAAATTATCTTCCCAAGAATAAACGTATGAGCATATCAAAAATCAGTCATGCGCGAGTGACAAGTCCAAGAACTGTACTAGTCTTAGGGCTGAATAATTTGACACAACATTCTTTGATGAAATCATTATTCAGACATCTTTTTTTCGTATGCTCGCTTTCAACATAGTCCAAAAACGTGGTGCCACTTCTAGTGTACTGAATTGGTTGTTACGTGTGAATTATTTCCCTTATCACCAGTATCCCTCGCCATCAGACTCCGACTTCAGAGGTATTTGTAATTTACCTCCCCAAGCCAGGGACGAGAAGTCAACATTTTAGTCTTACTGGCCAGTGTAGTGGTTGAACCCGCTACACCCGGTGTCAGCAAACCGGAAGTTTAAGATCTATTGTTCCGATCCATTCGGTCATGCTGACCTTCTTTCCTGCATGCCGTGACCTTTAGGCTGCAGTCCCTAAAACCCTAGCCTTATTCCGGTACTGGTAATATTTTGGCACTGCAAGCAAAGTTTATTTGACTATTTTATTTTAGTTCACTGTTCAAGCCTGCCGGTATAGTTTATCTGACTATTTTAGTTCACTGTTCAAGTCTGTCAGCAAAGTTTATCTGACTATTTTTAGTTCACTGTTCAAGTCTGACAGCATATTTATCTGACTATTTTTAGTTCACTGTTCAAGTCTGACAGCATATTTATCTGACTATTTTTAGTTCACTGTTCAAGTCTGACAGCATATTTATCTGACTATTTTTAGTTCACTGTTCAAGTCTGACAGCATATTTATTCTGACTATTTTTAGTTCACTGTTCAAGTCTGACAGCATATTTATCTGACTATTTTTAGTTCACTGTTCAAGTCTGACAGCATATTTATCTGACTATTTTTAGTTCACTGTTCAAGTCTGACAGCATATTTATCTGACTATTTTAGTTCACTGTACAAGACTGCCAGTCCTATTTATGATGTTCGATTAGTTCACTACTCAAGTCTGCCAGCACGGTATCATAGTACGCGCTTTAGTTGACATTTCAAGTTTACCAACTGTCTATCTGATGCACTCTAGTTCACTGTTCAAGTTTATCATCCCAATTTATGACATTCGTTTTAGTTCACTATTCAAGTCTGCCTGCACGGTTTATGATATATGTACTGTAGTTCATAGTTCGAGTTTGCCTGCACGGTTTATGACAATCGTTTTAGTTCACTATTCAAGTCTGCCAGCACTGTTTATCTGATGCGCTTTAATTTCACAGTTCAGGTTTGCCAGCAAGGTCTATCTGATGCGTATTAGTTCACAGTTCGAGTTTGCCTGCACGATGTATCGGGCCAGATAACTATCGGTACAGAACACGATGAATCACCGACATGTGATCCTATCGTCCGGTAACGTAACATCTAAAAATACACGAACTATGAACTCGGAAATGTTTATCTCTCGCGAATGTAGAAGAAATAGGGAAAACAGGACATAATTTGCTGCAACAAATTGTGAGCTGACTCTTCCCGACAGCATGTGTGAGAGCTAGCCTAACAGCTGCCAGTGGTTTAGAGATAACATCCACATCTGGCTCGTGCATGTCTGGTTCGATTCACGGTGTGCTCTCTGTAAATCTGTACATAATCACAGTAAATGATACGCTCAATCACGTCTCCCCCCCCCCCCCCCCATCTTTAATGGTGTAGTAAAGGTCTAGCCGTTCCCGACAATGCGGTGGACTCGCAGGATCTGTGAATACGTTAAAAGTCCTTCAGCAGTTAGGAATCGACAAGAGAGGACCGAATAAGCCTTCAAAAAAATATGGACATATTCGTGGGCGGTGGTAGTTATTCTTAACGAAAGGCCGAGACTAAAAGCTGCACTTTTAACTGTTAACGAACGCGAAAGTTATCCGATATTTCGTACATGGTTTTACCGTTCTGTTTCATTTACTATTAAAGTTCTGTTTTTCAAAATATACTCTATTAGGGTTATCTATGAAAGGATTATTTAACAAGTATAATCGGGATTAGTTAATCGGGATTAACCGGAAAAAAATATGTGGTAATACTGTAATAGTTACCGACCGCGAGAACCGGCCTAGAAATACGAACAGTTTAAATAACCCCCCCCCCCCCCCCCCCCCTTAACGTCCATCTTGTCACTTGTGATTGTGTTCTACAAGAGCTTACTGATTTCGCTAATTCACTCAACAACAAAAATGCACAATGTGTGGATGCGTGAATGTGTGCAGACAAAATTCAAGTTCGGGTGGAATGATACTCGGCACTTGAATTAGTGGCACCAAGACTATGTGGTAATACTGTAATAGTTACCGACCGCGAGAACCGGCCTAGAAATACGAACAGTTTAAATAACCCCCCCCCCCCCCCCCCCCCCCCTTAACGTCCATCTTGTCACTTGTGATTGTGTTCTACAAGAGCTTACTGATTTCGCTAATTCACTCAACAACAAAAATGCACAATGTGTGGATGCGTGAATGTGTGCAGACAAAATTCAAGTTCGGGTGGAATGATACTCGGCACTTGAATTAGTGGCACCAAGACACACTCCCTTCCCCTTCCCAAACGATGAAAGAAGCACAAAAACAAGGCAACGCCATGTCACCGGCCGTAAGAGAACGTGAGATAGACAACCGGGCTCTTCACAAACACTGAATGAAGTTCGGCCGCATGTCATCGCACCTCTCTTCATGACTCGCTCCTTTTTCGTTCTCTTATTCAAAGAAAACAAGGCGCCAGGTTTGATGGACTTGGTGCGCTGCAGGAGTTCGCGACCTAGTTTGGAAACAACAATATAGGTCACACACTTAAGTTTCCTGGCGACTCAACGAACTGGACAAATCCTTCAATAAATATATTATATACGACTATCGGCAACGCTGGGGTTAAGTGTTGTCTGCGGCGCGTGTGCCGCGACCTGGGCGGTGTGTTACTACTACACACTGCAGACTCATCCACAAGGCACGTGAACGACACGTAGCACGGAAGACCCACCCGCATAACAGGTGGCTGCCGGCGGACGGCCAGTTTACTAGTAGGGGAATCCCCGATGGCAATATAGTGTGCGCGGCAAATGTTTTACTAACGGTTTTCCGCCATCGATCAAGATCTGCCCACTTATGTTAGCATACCTATTGACGTAACTACAGCGAGAAAACGGGAAAGGATGTTGTCCCTGTTCTGGGTGACTAAATTCTCTGTTCATGGTATAAAGAATTGACATCAAAGCACTTCGGGCATATCCACACATGATCAGTCTGCGTCTGCATTTGTAATGTAGATGCTAATCGTTACAATTGCATGCTGGTTGTGGATACGTCATGTTCGGATTCGTCGAAACTAAAAATACACTTAAATCCAAACTAGTGCACCCTTAAATGTTGTCAGCGTGTTGGGGAATAGAGACACGACATATACAGGACAAGGGGCATATTAGAGACAGGACACAGGCAGGAATGCAGAGATGTCATCGACGGAACATCTACAGGACAACAGAGATATGAGAGACAGGACATAGGTAGGGACGCAGAGATGTCATAGACAGGACATCTACAGGACAATAGAGATATCAGAGACAGGACATAGGCAGGGACACAGAGATGTCATAGGACTAAGGACAAGACCCAGCTATAAAAGGGGACACAAGTCTACGGGACTCCGTCCTGGATTGACCGGACAGCCTTGCACTGAAGGACCCGACACAACACGAACGGACAGCAGTACCACGGGACTGGTGAGACAGCCCGACTGCCCCGAGACACACGGGGTCCAGTACCACGTGACCAACAGGCCAGTGTGAGGAGGCTCAGACTTGGACTGGACGTTTTAGGGGAAGGACGCTTGTGTTCGAGAAGCGAGTGTATGGTCTTTACGAGAGTGCGAACTAGCGTTGCCATGTTAAAGATAGCGAGTATTGAGTGCAGGGTTTAGTGATTGCCTGATTGCTACGACTGTTTATTAAATAGCAGTTCTGTTATTAAGATGATGTATTGAATTAACCGCCCTATGTGCGCATCTTGATGATATTGAAGTTCTGTAAATAAATGTTTGATTCCACATGCGAGGTTAAATGTTCTTGAATGCATGTGCAGGAACTAAGAATGCCTGTGTGTGTATGAGACGTTGACAAATGTGTTGATCCGAATCTGTGAAAAGAGAGAGAGAGGCAGAGAGGCCTATGTTCGGTTCCCATTCATACCACACAGGTCCACTTTAGACAATCAGTAAATCAAATTATTATAAAGAGGCAGGTTATCCCGCGGGAAGGGTGGTTAAGAAGACCTATGCGGGTGGCCAATTCACAAAGACATGTGATTTACCCACATCATGATAAGGCCCCTATTACACGCCTGAGGGACACTGGGCATATGGAGCAATCTAGACATAATAAAAATACAAAAACATGTTCTAATTTGCGAGGTGGCTGGCTGATGCTGGGGCGTTAGCAAAATTCAAAGGCAACTGGATTATAATGTCATGAGCATTGTCAGAGGAGAGTTTGACCCCTGCTAAATGAGGGACAGACTAGCCACCTATTCCTCCAGCCTACAAAAGATAATAGCCCTATAATATCACATCACAAACCAACAGAGGAAAACTGCTTCAGGGACAAGATGGCCGACATACCACTGACGTCACGTAATGCGTTCCCTTTGGTCAAGAAAATATGTGCATAGCACCATGTCCACGATTTGCCATGTCGGGCTGTGAACAGGATCCCTGACCTTATCTGCCTACATGTTTTCAACAGTCAAAAATGAAAACAGCAAAAGCGTGCCGGAATAAACCGTCTACTACAGTTCTGGTACAACTACATCAGCAGATGCTCCTCACAAGCAAAACACAACAGCCACCGACAATGTGGTGCCTGGGACCAGCTGGGAAGAGGGACTTCAAACACACATGCACTCACGTCCAGCTTCTGTAGCAGAGGCATCTCCCTCGCCTGTGCCCATTTGTCCTTGAATTGTGTCTGGAGACTGCCAGGAACCACCTGCTGTGTTCCCATAGTGAAGGACTGTGAATTAAAATATTCATTAACAACAATCTACCGGAAACATTTAGTATCCTATGTCATTGGGTTGTTAGCTTAACTTTAACTGTTTGTATTTAAAAAAAAAAAAAATCATGATTATATCAATTCTGGAGGGAGGGGGGATAATAATAGAGTTAAAGAATGGATTAACAATATTAGGGGGGGGGGGGGGAGAGGAGGAGAAGAAATAATGTAGTAGACAGAGACCTGAAAACACAATGAGAAGATAATTGGAGACACATAGATTGAGCTGCATTGGCCAGCAAGCTACTTGGAGCGAGCTGGTTAAGAGTCACGGCCCCAATAGAACATAAAGGGAAGAAGATGAAGAAGAAGAAGAAAAAGATGCAGCCGAAGAAAAGGATGAAGAAGCAGCAGAAGAAGAAGAGGCAGTAGCAGCAGAAAAGAAGGAAGATGAAGAAACAGACACGTGGGTTATGTCGAAAGTGACGTTCTGCCAAGTATGTGCTACCTGATCATTATGGCAACCGACAAACGTGAAAACTTAGTGTTAATTGGTAAACCTGATGGGAAGAGAGCAAAAGGAAGACATAAGAGACAGAATGGCTGGATAGCTTTGCCAAATGGCAAAATCATGAAGAGAACACAAGACTGGTAACATTCTGAGATGGTATACCATACATGTCCAAGATCACCAGTGTGGCGTGTGATAAAGATTCATAGATACAGGGAGAGGAGGAGGAGAATCAAGATATAATTCTCGAAAACTTTCAATAAAAATAAACAATGTCACCAGTTTGTACAACACACATTTTTGAAAGAATCCAAAGTTAAATCCAAAGTATGTTGAGTAAACATAAGCTAACTAGCAACATACATTCATGAAATATGCTAACTAGCAACATACATTCATGGAATATGCTAACTAGCAACATACATTCATGAAATATGCTAACTAGCAACATATATTCATGAAATATGCTAACTAGCAACATATATTCATGAAATATGCTAACTAGCAACATACATTCATGGAATATGCTAACTAGCAACATACATTCATGGAATATGCTAACTAGCAACATACATTCATGGAATATGCTAACTAGCAACATAAATTCATGGAATATGCTAACTAGCAACATATATTCATGAAATATGCTAACTAGCAACATATATTCATGGAATATGCTAACTAGCAACATACATTCATGGAATATGCTAACTAGCAACATACATTCATGAAATATGCTAACTAGCAACATATATTCATGGAATATGCTAACTAGCAACATACATTAATGGAATAGAGTAGAACTGGCGCTGTGGCAAAAGAGCTACCAACACAGTTCATAACCCAGCATACTGCGTTCAAAACACAGCTGCGGATGATTTAGAAGCAGAAAGAATCCCTTGTATTGATGTTTATAGAATGGTATGAGTGCAGGTCATTCAGAAAACATCATCAAACTAGTGAACGTAAACTTGCCAAGAAATCACGAACAGCCAAAACATGTTGGGGTTGACAGCGATGTCATGTAAAGGAAATGCAATTGACTTTTTTTTTTTTTTTCCAAAATCAGTCATGTCCTGTGATGGAAAAGGAAAGTGAAGATTCTATAAACATATCCAAGAAAATCTTATATGTATGACAATGCATACAACATAGAATCTTGATTTAAATGTTGCATCACCTTCTAAAACACCAGTTGTTCTATAGTTTCGCAGACAAACACCTATTTTACTACAGCTTTAAAAACAAAGCAATGAGTGTAGAGGACAGGTAGTATTATGTATAGGGCATACACAATGTTACTTGGTTGACCAAGGTACTGTACTACATCAACCATTGTATCCTAAATGTACTCGGGTAATCCATGATGGAACACTTTCGACCGTTGTACTCTAATGTATTCAGGTAGTCCATGATGGTACATTTCAACTACTGTACTCAAAGTCTGTGATAAAACACTTAGAATCTTTGGACCCTAATGTACTCAGGTAGTCCATGATGTTACACTTCAATTACTATACTCAGGTAGTCCATGATGGTACACTGCAACTACTGTACTCAGCCTGTGATGGCACACTGCAACTACTGTACTGTACTCAGGTAGTCCATGATGATACACTAAACTACTGTACTACGATAGTCCATGATGGTACATTTCAACCACTGTACTCTACTGTACTCAAGTAGTCCATAATGGTACACTTCAACTACTGTACTCAGGTAGTCCATTATGGTACACTTCAACTACTGTACTCAGGTAGTCCATGCGGGCACACCTCAACTATTGTACTCAGGTAGTCCATGCCGGTACACCTCAACTATTGTAATCAGGTAGTCCATGCCGGTACACCTCAACTATTGTACTCAGGTAGTCCATGCGGGTACACCTCAACTATTGTACTCAGGTAGTCCATGCGGGTACACCTCAACTATTGTACTCAGGTAGTCCATGCCGGTACACCTCAACTATTGTACTCAGGTAGTCCATGCCGGTACACCTCAACTATTGTAATCAGGTAGTCCATGCGGGTACACCTCAACTATTGTACTCAGGTAGTCCATGCGGGTACACCTCAACTATTGTACTCAGGTAGTCCATGCCAGTACACCTCAAGTATTGTAATCAGGTAGTCCATGCCGGTACACCTCAACTATTGTACTCAGGTAGTCCATGCCGGTACACCTCAACTATTGTACTCAGGTAGTCCATGCCGGTATACCTCAACTACTTTACTCAGGTAGTCCATGATGGAACACTTCAGCTACTGTACTCAGGTAGTCCATGATGGTACACCTCAACTATTGTACTCAGGTAGTCCCTGATGGTACACTTCAACTACTGTACTCAGGTAGTCCATGATGGTACACTTCAACTACTGTACTCAGGTAGTCCATGCTGGTACACCTCAGCTACTGTACTCAGGTAGTCCATGATGGTACACTTCAACTACTGAACTCAGGTAGTCCATGATGGAGCACTTCAACTACTGTACTCAGGTAGTCCACGATGGAACACTTCAACTACTGTACTCAGGTAGTCCATGATGGAACACTTCAACTACTGTACTCAGGTAGTTCATGATGGTACACTTCAACTACTGTACTCAGGTAGTCCATGCGGGCACACCTCAACTATTGTACTCAGGTAGTCCACGATGGAACACTTCAACTACTGTACTCAGGTAGTTCATGCGGGCACACCTCAACTACTGTACTCAGGTAGTCCACGATGGAACACTTCAACTACTGTATTCAGGTAGTTCATGATGGTACACTTCAACTACTGTACTCAGGTAGTTCATGATGGTACACTTCAACTACTGTACTCAGGTAGTCCACGATGGAGCACTTTAACTACTGTACTCAGGTAGTCCACGATGGAGCACTTCAACTACTGTACTCAGGTAGTTCATGATGGTACACTTCAACTACTGTACTCAGGTAGTCCATGCGGGCACACCTCAACTATTGTACTCAGGTAGTCCATGATGGAGCACTTCAACTACTGTACTCAGGTAGTCCACGATGGAGCACTTCAACTACTGTACTCAGGTAGTTCATGATGGTACACTTCAACTACTGTACTCAGGTAGTTCATGATGGTACACTTCAACTACTGTACTCAGGTAGTCCACGATGGAGCACTTCAACTACTGTACTCAGGTAGTCCACGATGGAACACTTCAACTACTGTACTCAGGTAGTTCATGATGGTACACTTCAACTACTGTACTCAGGTAGTCCATGCGGGCACACCTCAACTATTGTACTCAGGTAGTCCACGATGGAACACTTCAACTACTGTACTCAGGTAGTCCATGCGGGCACACCTCAACTACTGTACTCAGGTAGTCCACGATGGAACACTTCAACTACTGTACTCAGGTAGTTCATGATGGTACATTTCAACTACTGTACTCTACTGTACTCAGATAGCCCATGATAGTACACTTCAACTGATATACGCAGGTAGTCCATAGTGAATATTACATGTTACTAACATACTCATCAATCATGGAGACAATGGAACATGCTCAGAACACTAAATGGTTGCAAATACGCTGGCCACATTATTCAGATGCAAACACATTGAAGTTTTGGCTATTTTAAAATTAAAGTACTTTATACAACAAATGATCAATACACTGCCAAACATGCTCCAATCAAATTAAGAGAAATGAAAGACCTTATAAAAGATTTCTAGCGACTCATAACAGAAAAGAAAGACCTTAAAAAAGCTTTTATATAACCCATAAACACAATGAAACAGTCACACACTCAGAAAAGAAAAATGTCACACATCAAAGTAAAACTGAAAAGAAAAACAAGGAAGTTCTACACATGCTAGCACAATATGTAAACATGAGAGGTCACAGTCTAGCTCAGTGTTTATGCAGTAAAGCTCAAAAGTAACAGATGTGGCAAAAAAAAAAAAACATGATCTATCTCTTCAAGTTAATCAGCTTCCTTCCTGGAATGTGTTTGACAGATGTGATATGCCAAAACATCACCTAATAGGAGTAGCCCTAGTAGCAGAAGTTGGTGTTTGTATATATATATATATATGATGCTGGTGGTGACTCTCTCTCTCTCTCTCTCTCTCTCTCTCTCTCTCTCTCTCTCTCTCTCTCTCTCTCTCTCTCTCTCTCTCTGTACACACATGTGCACACAACCACACAAGGGAAGTGACTAAGAACAGAAATAAAAAATAACTTTGTTTTACAATAATATGAACAGGAAATAGTGTTTACGTTATTTCTCAACATAATCATCCTGCCAGGTAAGACACTTGATCCATCTGTCCACTAGCTAGTTGATGTCTTCTAAGAACAAGCCCTTAAACTAAGTTTGCACCGCTTCCATTAACTCATCATTATCTGCAAACCCTCTGACTATCACAAATGTTCTTTCAAGGGTTCAAACAAGTGGAAGTCTGATGGCGCCAAGTCTGGATTGTTTGCTGGATGTTTCAAGACCTAAAATTTCAGAGTAGGCAGTGTAGTGATGCAGCAACAATACTCCTTTTGAGAGAAGTCCCAAGCTTTTTGATCGTAGGACAGGATTTGTGATCATAGCACAGGCTTCAATTTGATCACTAGCATGTCACTGTATTGAACACTAGTCAGTTTCACCCCATTGCTGAAAATGCACCGATATAGTGATCTTGTTATCCCAAAAGATGGTCATGACTTTTCCATCATATTCCTGCGTCTTGAATATTTACTCAACCAAAGACAATGTGCACATGTGCAAACTGCCCAGTCCTCGCAATCCCTACGTAGGATATTGCTTAAGAGCCAGTTTGTGTTCTGAAATAAGATTATCCATCTTTATAATAAAAATCCCTCATATATATACTGACACATCAGATCATCATCAGCAGCATCCAGTGACTTGTCCTGTACAAAACATTTCCTCCCATAACAGTCTTTTGAAATTTCTAGCATAAAAGTCTGTTGTTCTGCCTCTGTTGTTGTATATTGTCTACATACTGTACATTGTCTATCACATCTTAAATCCATCTGTGGTCTTCCTCTTCTCGCTTCTCCCGACACACCTCCCTCTATGATTATCTGTTGTTATTATCTCTTAAGTTTCTAAGTCATACTTTGTATTTTATTTGCACTCCAGTATCATATCGGCGGCAACCAACCCCTTTTATCAACAGAGTAATGGAAGGCATGTTTTCTGAAAGAAAAGGCAGGCGTTAACCAGTATGAATGTGGACACAGGAAATTAAAGACACCTTGGATATGGAAATGCATGAGACAGGAGAGCTGGTAAAAGAACAAGAGTCCTCCTGCAGGGCAATGGTGAAAGCAAAGTTCTGAAAAGGATCTGCTAAATGAACAATTGATTAGATTTCTAATGCCATAATGGCATACAACAAATAAGCTTTCATTGTTTAAAGACTGCTGTATAAGATGAATTACTTGCTTAAGAACAAGAAGGGACTTCTCTTAGGAAACAAGCATGGCAAGCTGATATTGATTTCACAATCCAGTTTTAAAATTTTAGCAAATGTTCACATGTCTGATTTTATTACCATGCTTTTTGTGTGCTAGATCAGATCAGCATTTATTATTAATTAAAGCAGAAGAGCATATCGTCAACTGTAGCAGCAAAGTGTATCTTTCATTTAGATATGGGTGTCCATGTTGAACTGGTTAAACTGTCTGCTTTGTCCTCCAAACAGGTTTGTCTCTGGATTCCTTCACTCAGCCCATGAGTGTAATTTTCATGGATAGTCCTGGAGGTTAAACCTGCAGCTATGGAGTCTGTGCTCTACGCTATGCTTTCAGCAGAGCCATATGGGATAGAACCCAGTGAAATGAAGTTGATCCTCTTGTTTTAAAATCTTTAATTAGGGATGTAGAGACAAAAATAAAAGTGCTTTTATTAACATTAAATCCACATGCAAATTAAAGACATGTTCAGGTGTGAAAGGCAACGAGCGAGTCGACTGGTTGGCGAACATAGTGAAGTTGAGGTGGGAAAAGCAATTGATGGGCCAGACATAATCAGCACTATAAGAGATCAGATGACTTTAAAGAAACCTGAAAATCTGCTTCCTTGTCCAGAGTGAGGGAGATGGGAGTGAAGAGGAGAATGGCCAAACGAGCATTTAGTCAAGAGCACAAGACATTTGATTAATCAACACAGAAATGGTACGATCAGTTGATATATGCTGGCGAAGATGTTAAGGAGGAGATCGAAGCACCTAAGGACCTGTTCGGAATGTGATGCTGATGATCTTTACTAATCGCTAATTACAAATTAAATAGAATCAAATCTGTATCACAACAAACACTACCTTCTCAACATGAAATATGTTAGGAAATAACTAATGACAATTTTTTTTAAAAGAAAGTAAATGGTAACTGTCTAAGGCAAGAGAGGATCATTATTGGAAAACAATCAATCAATGTGGGGTCTAGATCAATATTTTACTGCTAACTGTAGACGCTATTCAAAATCTATTACACAATGCCACTTCTTAACCCTTAAAGATCGGGAGGCTAATATTAGGGAGAGGTGAGATGTTTGCAAACATTCAACATGGGAAACAGTGAACATTTCTTTCATCTTGCCCTGGTTATAAATGTTAAATGTCCCAATTATTATCACTTATTACATGAAATACCACGTAAATAATTAAACAATAACATTAAATTAAAACTTATGAACGAACGAAAAGACAAATCTTACCCTTTAAGATATGTAGTAATGAACAGGACTAAAGTAGCAACCAAAAAAGCATTGATTAGCGTCTATGAGCATTAAATTAGCTCAGACTGAAACTGCAAGTCAGGTTTCAACATCTAACAGTGATTTTAAAAACCATTAACTTAGAAAAACTAACATGCAGGCTAAAGGTGCTAATAGACCACTTATCAGTGCTTTCATTAACAGACCCTTTTCAATTATCAGTGGTTAAAAACTCTGCCGGGGAGCAAGAACAACAAGAGGCTTCTGACCATCAGAAGGAATCCCACCTCACCTATTGTTTTGGCCTCTTTACTGTCTTTGCTCTTTCAGGGGGTGGGCCCATCTGGGTCATGACTCCCAGACGTTTTTCTCTTGTCGAGAGTATTTATCGAGACGTTTCCTTTGTAGACATCAATCAGTGTGTCTGCATAAAAAAGTCATCCCACCCCCGGGGGATGAATTTAGTGCACCCGGTGCATTTATCAGCATTGACACTGCACAGTGACTGACCATGGGAAAGCCAGCTTCTTCCCCCGGCAGTTGGCCACAGTCTTCTCCTCTGCCTTGGTGGCTAGCTAAGCCCTGTCAGTAGACGTCATTGCTCCCATGTTGCTTTCTTTGTGCCCTGTTCACAGCTTGCGAATTCACCCTCCTGCTAGCTCCCAATGGAAGCCAGCTCTTCCTCTGGGATCTTTCTAATAAGGCTTGGGCCTTCCCCTGGACCCTCGCTATCGCTGAGGGATGTGATCCTTGCAAGATGTGCTATTCCACCAGGAGCGGTTGTTGTCAGAACATGGCTGCAGAAGTTCCATTCTTTTGACAATGTTCCTTGTTTAACTGACTATTTCATCATGGGGGGTACAGGGTGTCAGGCATTGGTAGCACCTTTGGTTAGGATGACTCTCATGTCCTTTTCAGGACCCATCCCCCACTGGTCTAAGCCTGACACCCAGCTCGTGCCTGTGGCTCCTAGTAGCTGTCAGCATGTGACAGCGGCCACCCCCCGGGCAACAGCTGTGAGAGGCTGGCTAAACCAGGCATGGGTAGCCGATTTGGTGTCAAACCAAGCGGTAAACTAGGTTATGCCTACCCAGCATGTGAAGACAGGATTCGGCAGACTGCGCGGAAGAAATCATTCCTGATTCAACGGGCAAGACAGCGTTTACCTGCAAAGCACTGTGGAACGTAATAAGCACGGCAAGGCACATTGAGCGCCCTGGTCATCCACTGCACCTGTATTCGTCTCCAGTCGTCTCGACTTGTCTTGTCACTGGACTCAGATGGACTCAGGCGAGAGAGTGAGATTGACGAATTGCGCAACTCTTCCTCACTTTAATCCAAGTCATCGCGCAAGTCATTCTTCATCCAACGTCACATATGGGTGAACGAGGCCATGCCACAAGATTTCAAGGACGCATCAATAGTCCACCTTTACAAACGTAAAGGAAACCGCCAATCCTGTGACAACCACCGAGGCATCTCCTTGCTTTCAATTGCAGGGAAGATACTTGCCAGAATTCTTCTCAATTGCCACACAGCCCATCTCGATCAAGGTCTTCTTCCTGAGAGTCAATGTGGCTTCAGAAAAGAACGTGGAACTGTTGACATGATTTTCGCTGCAAGGCAGCTGCAAGAGAAATGTCAGGAACAGAACTGCGAAATGTTCTCCACTTTCATTGACCTTACCAAGGCTTTTGATACAGTCA
Source organism: Cepaea nemoralis (assembly GCA_014155875.1). Classification (NCBI taxonomy): domain Eukaryota; kingdom Metazoa; phylum Mollusca; class Gastropoda; order Stylommatophora; family Helicidae; genus Cepaea; species Cepaea nemoralis. The sequence continues at coordinate 16,109 of JACEFZ010011124.1, forward strand.
GCAGAGAAGGACTGTGGAAGATTATGGCAAAATATGGCTGTCCACGAAAGTTTGTCCAAATAGTGCGGCTATTTCATGATGGCATGCAGGCAAGAGTACAGGAAAATGGTGAACTGTCTAAACCCTTTCCTGTCACCAATGGAGTGAAGCAAGGATGTGTCCTGGCACCAACACTGTTCAGCCTCATGTTTTCAGCCATGTTGATGAATGCCTTCGAGAACGACGACATTGGAATAGACATCAACTACCGTATGGATGGAAAGTTATTCAATCTCAGAAGGCTGAAAGCTAAAACCAAAATTAACAGCGACACCGTCAGAGAGCTCCTGTTTGCTGATGATTGCGCTCTATACGCCAACTCAGAGGCGGACATGCAACATAATGTTTCAGCTTTCTCACATGCCTGTGCCAACTTTGGGCTCAATATCAACTTGGAGAAGACTGTAGTTATGTACCAGCCAGCTCCAGGGAATAATCACACTGTGCCGAATATCAAAGTGAATGATCATAGACTAAGTGTTGTGGACAAATTCACCTATCTTGGCAGCACTGTGTCACAAGCTGCCACAATTGATGACTGAAGTGAATGCAAGAATCTCCAAGGCCAGTGCGGCCTTTGGCAGACTGTACAAGAATGTATGGGACAGAACTGGAATAAGCCTGCAAACAAAGCTAAAAGTCTACAAAGCAGTTGTATTATCCACACTGCTATATGCTTGTGAAACCTGGACTGTTTATCAGCGACACGCTAGGAAATTAAACCACTTCCACACAGTCTGCCTAAGGAAGCTACTGAAGATTAAATGGCAAGACAAGATTCCAGACACTGAAGTCCTAAAAAGAGTGTCCATGCCCAGTATCCACACTCTACTGATGAAGAATTAGATTCGCTGGGCTGGTCACTTGACTCGCATGCCAGATCACAGGCTCCCTAAACGAATTTTTTACAGCGAACTGCGTTGCGGTAAACGCTCCCAAGGTGGCCAGAGGAAACGCTTTAAAGACACTCTGAAAATCTCACTGAATGCTTTTGGAAATCATGACATCTGGGAGGCTGCAGCCAGAAACCGAAATTCGTGGCGTGCATCATTACGCAAGGGTGCAGTCATATGTGAGGCAACCAGGACTGCAAGAGCTGTGAAGAAAAGGCAGGACAGAAAAACCACTGCAGGAAATCCTCCTCCAGAAACTTCAAGCATCCTTTGCCCACATTGTCAAAGAACATTTCAAGCCAAAATAGGCCTTATCAGCCATCATAAAACCCACGGCTCCATACCTTCAACCCCACAGGATGAAATGAATGGTCATCATCATTCTTGATGGACAAACAACATTTCATCATATTTCACAAACAGCACGATCCTAATTCTCTTAGACTGCTTATGGAAATTATTTGTGGTATGTCTCATTTTACTTTTAAACCTTGTCTTCTTCAACAGGCAGTTGACAGGGCCAAAAGGGTTAGAGCACTCTATCTCTTAAACTTCCAGTGTGCTGATGGCGGGGTAAATATCGACTTTTCATTCAAAAAGCAACAGCAAACAATTTAAGATAATAATTGCCTTGAAAATCAACTTGAGGTTGATCACAACATCCTGCAAATGACATGCCCTATTTTAGGCTTCAGTTAGTTAGTCGACAGATCATCCTCATTGCACATCGAACCACTCAGTCCATAAGTGCTTGGATCCCCTCCTCAGCAAATCCTGCAGCGTGTAGCGGCTAATGACACCAGTTCTGTGTTGGTTTATCAGTCTTCTTTGGCTCCCTGCGTAGTGTTCTTGTTTGGCCACCCTTCTTTTAATTTGCTGTTCTCGCAGTCTGGCCATGGTTGTAGATTCACAGTCATCACTTGGTTCTCGCAAAAGTCTTACTTCTCGTAGAGCATTCAGAATGTCAGCCTGGTCCATGACGCGTCCGCCCTCCACAGTAGCGTTACCTGCGTGCTTGTCAGCCCGCTCATTCCCTTGTACTCCCGCATGCCCTGGCACAAAGATTAAACTAATCTTTGCCAGCCGAGACCGCTCCAGAAACAGCAACCATTCTCTTCGGATCCCCCCATCTCTATCCTCTTGAGCATGTTCAGTGAGTCGCTAAGGAAACATGCCCTAGTGAATGTCTGTGTCTCGAGCCATGTTATTGCTTTACTTACTGCCATAACTTCCATAGTCAGGCTACTGTGGTCTCAGCAAAAGCACCAGAGTCCTCCTTCACAATTCTCCCTCCAGCCTGAGCCATAAAGGCCCATGAGCTTCTCACATGTCGGACGACCGACCCATATGTGTAAATGACAACATCACCGTCTAGCGAATTCTTGAAAATCAAAACTTGTACTTCCGCCTCCATAGCTGCCGGGTTTTCTTGTCTGGATTTTCTGTCTAGTTGGATGCAAACTGAAAAGGATGTGCACCTGTTGAAGAATGTCTTCGGCTTGACCCATCCACGACGTCCTCTTTTTAACCTGCTGCCCTTCACCTTCATAATTTCACTATGCAGTGGATGTTGTGTGTTTATTTTAGGCTTCAACAGGACATGAACAACAGGGTCCTTCCAATGTTCAGGCGAGGGTCCCCACTTTAAGAAAATGTTTCAAATCCTATACGTTAGTTTTACATATAATCATAAGTAGAAGAAAATCTATTATTTATAATTTTCATTGCCTATGTTTGTATATATGTCTGGCCACATACAAATAGATAATATGACCATTAAAAGAATGGAAACATACAAATACCTGGGTACAATCTTCAACTGCTCCAACATCATAAGGGAAGAAATACAAACTAGAATCAACTCTGGAAATAAGATATACTATGCACTACAACATCTACTAAAATCAAAGGCGCTATCTCGAAACACCAAAATCACAATATACAAAACACTGATCAGACCAGTTGTGCTAAATGGCTCTGAAACCTGGAGTACAACGAAAGGAGATGAAGCCTTGTTACAAACCTTTGAGAACAAAATTTTAAGACGCATCTTTGGATCCATTAGGGATACACAAAGTGGAGAGTGGAAAAGAAGAAGTAAAGACATTTATGATCTGTTTAAGTCCCCGCTAATCACTGGTATCATGAAGGCTAATAGACTACAATGGCTGGGGCATATAGAAAGAATGGAAGATAATAGGGAAACAAAACTCGCTTACAGTCAGGAAATAAATGACCGTAGACCCCGAGGTAGACCAAGAAGGCGGTGGAGAGATAATACATGTACAGACCTACAAGCACTTGGAATCAACGACTGGCAAGAGAAGGTCCACCAGAGAGACGAATGGAGACAGATTGTATTTGCAGCAAAGAACCTCAATGGCTCGGAACGCTGAAGAAGAAGAAAATGTTTGTATACTTCAAGTTTTTCAGTGACCAAAATGTATTTGCAAGTCAGATAACGACTGTGCTTTGCTATTCTGTATTCTTCACCAACTGATGATTCTACAATCTTGGCTAACAGATGGTTCTACAATCCTTGGCCAACTAATGGTTCTACAATCTGTGGCTAACTGATGGTTCTACAATCTTGGCTAACTGATGGTTCTACAATCTTGGCCAACTAATGACTCTACAATCTTGGCTAACTGATGGTTCTACAATTTTTGGCTAAATGATGGTACTACAATCTTGGCTAACTGATGGTTCTACAATCTTGGCCAACTAATGGTTCTACAATCTTTGGCTAACTGATAGTTCTACAATCTTGGCTAACTAACCACTTTTAAATAAAGAAAATAAAACACTGACTGAACTGATAACGCTCAACAAGAAGCATCTCATAACAATGAAGATAATGTGCAACATTGTTAACACTCAAACACATGTTACTGGCAGCAGTGACGAAGTAGATGCACAATATGGGTATCAATGGAGGGCGGGTAACTACGGCAGTGGTGACGATACGTGTGAGCAAATACCTCGATGGCAGATATGATCAAATGTAATGGCAATAATGTCAAAAATGGTTATGTTTTATGCATGGGTCTATTTTATGATTTGGTTGTTTCAACAGCTGTCACCCAGCCCTACAATGATTATGAAATTTATTATGTGTTTCCAATTTACTAAACTGAAATTTGTATGCTTGTTATTCCTGGCTTTGGGCTCTTATAAATATTACACTATTTTCTTTATCTAGTACATCTATCGGCAAGCTGTTGGTGATGTTAAGTAATATGTTAAGTCTACTCACTTGGCTAACTAATGAATCTACAATCTTTGGCTAACTGATGTTTCTACAATCTTTGGCTAACTGATGTTTCTACAATCTTTGGCTAACTAATTGTTCTACAATCTTTCACTAACTCATGGGTCTACAATCTGAAGCTATGAATCTAATGATTCTTCATTCTGTTATGACCTATGTCCAAATCAGTTTTATTACAGCATCAGAATGAAGTAAAGTTTAAATGTCACATGTCCTTTACAGGATGTGGCAATCAACCCCAGGTTGAATGCAGTAGTAGAAGATAATACTGTCTGCAAGTTCTTGCAGACACAGGCAATGCTACAACTACAAATCTATAACTCGTGGGATAAAATAGTTAATTGCTAGAGAATACCATTTTGTATGACCAGTGCCCCAGTGCACAAATATATTGTTTTAGATATGTATATAATACACTGAATATGTTTTAGGATGCATGAAAACTGAATCCTGGTGAATGGTTTCATTCAGCGATCATATGGTACATGAATATGAGCATATGATGGTAGCGATAGGTAGATGAACTCTAGTATCTGCATTGTATGACATGCCTATCCAGAACCACACAGTAAAATATATGCAGAACTGAACTCATACTCATGCTTATAAAGGATTTAGGATGTGTTGACTGTTTATGAAATGGAAAATAGTGAAAGGAATGAGCCCTCAACCACTCATCTTAAGAATGCAGAAGATGATCTTACTCTATGATGGATGTTTATGCAATGAGTAATGGCAAAAACACCAGAAAACAAGAGAGAAAATGTTAAAATTGCATCATCACCTTGAAATACCCTGGCTTCAAGCTCGCTCATTCTTCAGCGGAAAGATGTCTTGTATACTCCCAGAAATCTGTTGGTCGGAGAAACTACTGTTTGGCACAAGCAAAATCTGCCTTGTCACCCCAGTGCAAAAGTTAGAAGAAAACCTCTGAGAATCTGTGGCCCTAGTAACCAAGAACAAAAACTAAAACATCCAGGTAAGGGTGGCTAGTATTTGACACGTGTGCAGGCAGGCAGTCGTTGATCAGTTACTGAGTCTTACTGGTTGTGGGTGTGTGTTGTACACAAGTCCAACTCAAAACAACAAGCGGATGTCACTTCTATCCTTCACTGACCTAAAAATACGTTTATCCGTTATCAATTATTGACATATAACAACTTCAAAAACACAAGTTGTATTTTAAAACAATTCAGGGTTAATCTGAAAACGATACTGGTAAGAATTTAGGTCGGCCAACGTCATAATTTTCCGCTTAGTATGCATGCCCTTGCGGCTCAGCTGAGGTGACCGCAGCAGTAACTTCCGTCTAAACTGATGGCATTCGTCATCAGTTTGATATAAGTGCACATCAATCCGCTTACACTTAATGCCTACATCTATATTAATATATTCTCCTTAAACTGCTTAATCATTACGAGTTGTTAAAAAATAAAATTCAACATTAAATTTGACGCAACTGCGCAGGCATGCCCTTACATGAAAAAAATCGGACAGAAAGTCAACCCGGACGCGTTGAAAATTAGGATAAAGCGTACTGTAAAAGACGTATATTATATTCATATTGATGCTATATTCACTTATTAAGTTACGGTTTACAAATCCGTGACTATTTTAGGCTGTTAGCATATATAAAACTTAAGAAATTAAGCTATTTGCAATGTAACCCCGACAACATTTTCGCAGCCGCCATTTTCCGCCGTTCACCGATAGGACAAGGTGCAAATTCTTCGCTCACAGACAACCGAACAATTATCCTAACCTCCACCTTGATTAGATCTCTTGTTGGCCCCATTATCTGCTTGTCCGTCTAACGGTCTTTTCCTTGGAATCAGAAATGTCCATGTCAGAATCATTGGTGAGGCAGAAGCTCTTAGCCGTGACCGTTTCTCAGGGTTCACTTCTCGTGGGGTATCGAAATGCCGGTATCTACACACGAGACTTTCTATACCAGGGCTAAATACGTCCATTTAACTGAACTTTTCTCTCGTCTAATTTCTACATAATTATCCTTAAATACGGCATTTATATACATCAGGTTTGTTCTTTTGCAACCTCACAACGTATTAAGTTACTTGTGCGGCTGTGTTCTTCTATATTAAAGCTACAATGAGGTCACCAAATTGCACATCACAGATGATCTGATCAGCTGTTCATTTAAATAACCACGCCCACTTTTAAAGTTCAGGTGTTTTAAAGCTTTCTAGAAAAGTTTCCAAAATAGATGTTCAAGTACTCGTGCAGACCAACTAAAGGTGGCTCATTTGTAGAGAATCAACACTTTTAAAGCACAAAACTATTTAAGTATTTATCCTTCCCGAGTGATTTAAGCTTGTCGGATACATTTATGAAGATTTTGAATAACGAAGACACAAATAATATATAATACAATTTATTGCCTGGCACATTTCACTGCATCTAGTCATTTTTCAAGATGTATTTCTGTTCTGTGTGCTACTGAGGCTTTTAAGTGAAAGAAAAGAATAGTGACACTTTAACCTACCAGCATGTCGTAATAATCGAACAAGAAGTGTTGACGTGGGACTGACTAACACACCCCATAGAAACCTTTGGCTCTCAAGTCCAACCAACAACGAACAAGACTAAAGGAAGGCACAAGAAGAGAACAGTATAAGGCTGCGGGCCCGACAAGATGAAAGGCGGCTGTTCTCTTAGAAGTAAGACGAAATGCTAATAACGACGTAATGAGTCTGGATTGCCGGCTTACCTCCTTTCACTTCGAAAAATCTCCAGAATTGGCATCTGGAATATTAGGACTTTGTGTGCGGAAAAGACAACATGATGGATTAAATATAAGATTAGCATTTTTGTACTCATAAACTATGATGAGAAAGGCGAAGATAGGCATGCTTCGGTCAGAGTGGCATACTTCAATGCAACAATCACAATTATAGAGCATCTGTTGAATGTTTTTATTTCTCCATATGACATGCTGCTATGGTGGGAAACGAGCAGGCGGATAGACTGACTAGATCTGCATCGCTTGGAGTACTAGGTGCATGATCAGGCAGAAGTGGCCAGGACTCTTTAGGATCGCGTGCATAGTGCAGAAGAACAGGTAGATCATCACAGCCTGGAGAGTGACTAGAGGATCTGGCGACACTCAGGATTCTGCAGAAAGGCCAGGCAGACAGATAATCAGACTGCTACAGGTATCATTATTAATGGGGGGGGGGGTCTTCGCTTGCTGTTGAGGATAAGGACGGGGCACGTATAGGGTATGCCCCGAGTGCTGTGATGTCGGTTCTTGACTCGGCTTAACTAAACCCAGAGATTAGTATTTTGAGATTATGCGAGATAGTTGACACGAAGCAGACAAACACCATATAACAGTGGTTCTCAACCGGTGGGGAATCCCCCCCCAGGGGGGAATTTTAGGGTGTCCAGGGGGGGGGGGGAATTAAGATTATTTCAAGATCACGTTAATACTAGAATCGATTACTTGATATCGTTTTCCTTTTATACTGTACGGTTTTGTACATCTCACCCTTCTAAGATTCAATTTATAAAGTAAGTAGACCCACAAATCATGTTTTATGTGGACGTCTAGACTTGTTTTAGTATGTGCTATTAAATTTAGCTTCCATTATTACGTATACTGCGTAGGGGCGGGGGCGGGAATTTTAGGTAGAAATACGAAAGGGGAGAATGACATTCTCAAAATATGGTGAAGGGGGGCACGGGCCAAAACAAGGTTGAGAACCACTGTCATATAAGCTCAGGAAGGGCTAGTTCCTCTTTATGGCTTGATAACAGCAAAGAGGAAAGGAAAGAGCCTGTCACAGTGCTTTTGAAGTAGTGATCCTAACGCAATCTTAAGCGGCAGAGAAAGCACTAGTAGAGTGGGGAGCGATGAGTTCTAGATTAATAATAACGTTTATAATTATTTTTTTTAAATGTTTTAAAGGAGTAAAAGTACTGAAATGTTATATCGAACCTCTTCTGGTGTGTGACACTGAATCTTGAAATGTGAACGAACAAACTGTAGACAAGTTGGGGGCAGTGGAGTTGGGGTTTCTGAGACGAATATTGCGAATACCTTGGGCGGGCAATTAACTATCAACGAGTACATAGAAAAAAGCGAACTCATCTCATCATGTTCCTCTTGTACCTTGCGGTGTCGATGTGAAGTATAAACAGCGGGACAGTGCCTGCTTATGGCCTTCATGTATCGATATTCGCACGGAATATTATAAACAACAATTTTTTTTTTTTTAAAACATGCTGAGGGCTAGACTAATTGGCAGTATAAAGGGCAGAGGCAAGCAGAGAGAAATTACGCTTGATGGTGTGGGACACTGACTTTAGAGAATCTCATGAACTGAACTGATCTATAACACTCATAAACCCGGGTTCCAAATGTTGCTGTATGTAGCCGAGGCGCGGTGTTGGGGTGAGCGCCCAACATTGCTCAAATACCTCAATGGCTCGTGAATACATAACCTATGCAGCAAAAGTCCAACTCCTGGCCTTCACGTGGCAGGCCCGTTTAAACTAACAGGAGAAGGGACGACGGCGAGTCTCTGGCGCCAGAAAATAACCAGTATGCTCTAGATGTGTATGCACGTACATGCATGTGCAGACAGGCGTGTGCGCGCGTACACATCTACACTCGAGTGAGACCACAGTCTGCTCTAGCAAAGAAAGGTGCTGAAGACGGAGGCAACCAGCCAAGAGGCGCACCACAGAAATCAGGATGCCACGCAATCACGCAAAATGGAATATGTCGACTACTGCTAATTGTTATGGTGCTCGCCCTGCTTTGGACCCCCAGGCAGGTGCAGTGCCGGGCCCTATGTCTCGAAAGGGTCCAACTCCAACTACTGGAGGTCCTTCTCAGTTGTCCTGTGGAGCCAGGGGACATGAGAATAGGACTACTGGCCATACTAAACGAAGACTTAAAATAATGCACTGGAATGCGGAGGGAGTCAGCAAAAAAAAAAATAGAATTAGAAAAAATCTTGGACCAAGAAAAAGTAAGCATATGTTGCTTGCAAGAAACTCACTTCAATGAAAATATAGCCTTCAAAATCAGAGGTTACCAGTGTTACCGATCTGACCGAAAGGACAGGCGAAAAGGTGGGATACTGACCCTTGTAAGCTTCCCAAATCAAAGTCTACATGGAAGGGGCTGAGTATCAGAAACTTAAACTTAAGACAGGTAATACAGATCTGCATCTGATCAATTACTACTGTCCAAGTGACCGCCCACAGGCACTGGACATACTACCACTAAAAGAAAAAATGATTGTGTGTGGCGATTTCAACAGCCACTCGCAGAGCTGGGGCTATGATCACATGGACCAGAGAGGAGAGAGACTGGAAGACTGGCAGGATGAGAATAGATTCATGTTGATTAACAAGCCGTCCGACCCACATACTTTCTACTCGAGATCATGGCACTCTACAACTACACCTGACCTGGCTTTTCATTCACCAGACCTGGAGTGGAACATTACACGAATTGTTGGGAAACAACTTGGTGGCAGTGACCATCGGCCAGTCTTTCTAACCGTAGAAAATGAGCTTGTAAGTGAAAGCAGCACCCTCTCGAGGTGGAACTACAAGAAAGCAGACTGGGCAATGTACAAGCATCGCACCAGCATACTGGTTAGAAACCTGAACACTGAGAAAGACATAAATAAAGTGGTTGAAGAGTTTGGGAAATGCATACTACAGGCAGCGCGAGAAACAGTACCAAGAGGAGCCCGTAAACAATATAAACCCTACTGGAGTAGTGAACTGGAACAGCTGCATAATGATGTTGAAGTGTGTAGAAAGCAAGCAGAGGCCACACCCAGCCAAGAGCACCACAATAAATTCCAGCATGCAAAAGCCAAATTTCAAAGGGCCAAGCTGCAGGCTAGACGGAAAAGCTGGCAGGAGAAAACGGAGTCTCTGAACTTTGAAAGAGACACAAGGAAATTGTGGAAGCTAATAAAACAGCTTAATGACGAGGGCACAGGGAGAAACTCAAAAATTGCGCTACATAAAGATGGAAAAATCTTAACAAGAAAGCAAGCAGCTGACCATTTTGCGGACTCGTTCGCACAAGATAGCAATATCAAAATTAGTCCAGAGAAACAACAAGAGATTCGAGAGAAACGACAACATACAGGACAGAAGGAAATAGTACATGAGGTTCTGGAGGCACCCATCACAATCAGCGAACTGGAGCTAGCCATATCAAAACTGAAAATGAGAAAGTCACCAGGAGCTGATGGTATCTCCAATGAAATGATCAGGAACCTAGGAACAGAGGCCAAAACAAAGCTGTTGCAGATCTTCAATAACAGCTGGACCTTAGGCAGTGTTCCACAAGCCTGGAGAGAAGCAATCATGATACCCCTCCTAAAATCAGGGAAAGATGGTTCCATTGCCTCTAGCTACAGACCAATTAGCCTCACCAGCTGTCTCTGCAAAACACTGGAGCTATCATCAATCACAGACTGCAGTGGTACATTGAAAGTAAAAACATCATTGTGCCACAACAGGCTGGCTTTAGGCAGTGCTACTCTACGGAAGATCAGACAACCTACCTCTCTCAAGAAATTGAGGATGCATTCCAAGAGAAGAGGCTGGTGATTGCGGCATGGATAGATCTGAAGAAAGCCTTTGACAAAGTCTGGAAAGAAGGTCTGATGAAGAAACTGAGAAACTGCAAAGTCAATGGAAGAATGTACAAATGGGTGAAAGCATACTTGCACAACAGAAGAGCCCGAGTACAGATAGACGGACTCAAGAGCAAGAAAGTACTACTGCGTCACGGTGTCCCCCAGGGCGGAGTCTTGTCCCCCACACTTTTTCTAATCTTCATCAATGATCTTGTTGCTCACCTACCGCATGGAATTAAAGCGGCAATGTACGCCGATGACCTGGTTCTATGTAGCACAAATGAATATGCATCAGTGGCCACCAGATTGCTACAAAGAGCTTTAGATACATTTGCTGCATGGGCAAATAGATGGTGTGTCAGCATAAACACTGACAAGTGCAGCACTACCCTATTTACCCTCTCTCCAAAACAAAAGGCAGGGATCATCCAGATAAATGGAACACCCCTAAGAGAAGATAAAGAACCAACATACCTTGGAGTAACATTTGATGGCAAGCTGACATGGAGAAAGCACATCAACAAAGCAGTAGCAAAAGCCAGAAGGAAAATAGCCATCCTGAGAAAGCTAAGTGGAACCACATGGGGAGCCAGTACGAAAATACTTAGCAAAGTTTACCAACAGAGCATACGACCACACCTGGAATATGGGTCAACTGCGTGGTGTTCAGCATCAAAAACCACACTACAAGAGCTGGACAAGGTGCAAAATCAAGCACTTAGAGTCACCACAGGAGGGATGAGATCAACCCCTATAGTGGAAATGGAGAAGATGGGGAGGACACAAGCACTGAGTGAGCGCAGAGATACGAAAACGCTAATACAAGCAGAAAAGTTCCTCAGCTTGCCAGGCCACCCTATGAAGAACAGATTTGAAAACCTAGCTATGGGGCGGTTTAAAAGAAGTAGTTTTATCCACCAGGCCAAACGACTCTGCAGAGAAACCACTGATCTGCCCACAGTTGGTATCCCCCTAACAACTATTCCAGAGCGAACTCCATGGAAAGATGAGCATAGACTATCGTTACAAATCCAGACAAAAGTGAGAGGAATATTTGACAAGGAAGAACAGAACAGTGTGCAGCGCAGAACAGCCACCCTCAGCTTCCTTGATGAAGAATACCCACAGGATCTCTGGATCCGAGTCTACACAGATGGGTCAGCACAAAATGCTGTTCGAAATGGAGGAGCGGGAGTGTACATAGAATACCCAAATAATACTAGGGACACAGCCAGAGTACCGACAGGAAAGTACTGCCATAACTATGATGCCGAAATTGAGGCAATCAAGATAGCAACAGAGAAATTACTAAATAACAGCAATGGTACACAACCTGTGGTGCTACTAACAGATGCAAAATCAGTACTCGAGGCGCTCCTCTCTGGGAAATTGCCAGTACTAAGGACACTACTTTCTGAACTTAGCAGTCAGCATAAAGTCACCATACAGTGGATACCATCCCACTGTGGAGTACCCGGAAACGACAGAGCTGATCAATTGGCTAAGGAAGGAGCCAAAGAAGAACAGCCTGATGTGCCCGTTACATACCACCAAAAGAAAAGAATGATCAAATCAGTCAGAAAGCCACCAAAACCTGCTCAAGATGACTACCACGTTATGGACAGACCAGAACAAGTCATTATTCTGCGCCTCAGAACAGGACACAATAGATTACGCAACCACATGTATACAAAATTCAAGATTGGTGAAACAGTCATGTGCACATGTGGATTGGCGTCGCAGACAGCAGAGCACATACTCCAAGACTGCCCAAAATATAACATATCTAGGCAAACCTTCTGGCCTAGAGAGACGACAGTGGAAGATAAACTCTATGGACCACTGTGTGAACTGAAAAAAACAGTTCAATTCATGCAAGAGACGACATTGCAGATATAGACATATTTCAAGCGAACGAAAGAAGAAGAAGAAGAACTCATAAACCCTGAATGGTATCCAAATAGGTTAAGGACACACCAAATATCAAACCACCATTGCCCTGTGGAAGTTCTTGTAAGAACAAAGCCCGACGTAAACTGTTACAGACAAAGCCCGTTACCCCGGAAAGGTAATCTGTCTTTGAAAGGCGGAATCAAGAAAAGAAATCTCAACCATTTGAAGTCGGAAGATGTTGGCCTAAGTCAGGGGTCACCAAACTACGGCCCGCGGGTCGCATCCGCCATCGAAAATGCTTGATATAACGTATGGAACTCGAGGCGTTATGATACAATTTAAATGTCAATATTGTGTTTAGAATAATAGGTGATCTCCACACAAAATCAGTATTAACATCTAGAGAAATTAACAGCGCATTAAAAATGATAATTGTCAAATGCTACGTATATTAACACTACTGTATGGCGCAGAAGCTTGGACAATGAACAAGCAACTAGAAAGTCGCACGGAGGCCCTGGATATGTGGATTTCCTCCCCCCCCCCCCCCCCCCGCATATCCTTTACAGGACATCGCTGTCAACAGCAGCATCTTTCAGCTGTCTGTTGATTTCTTGGCAAGATTACGCTCAGTAGTTTGCCGTTGTTTCTGAGCGGCCGGCTCAGTTATCCCGCAAGTCACCAGCGGGGGTCGAACCGCTTCCAGCACTCGTCCGCTACGAGACTGCGTGATAAACGGGAATTCGGGATTACAGAGAAAGTGTTGTAACCCCTCGGCCAGAGAGACCGGCGGATATGTGGATATACAGACGAATATGTCGTATTTCGTGGAAACAAAAACAATCAAATGCAGAGGTTCTAGAAAAAACTGGAATGAAGAGAGAGTTGATGAAAGAAATAAAGAGAAGGCAAGTGAAATATTTCGGCCACCTTAACAGACATGATACTCTTATAAAAACTGGAGGGCAAGGTTGAGGACAGGCCAGCAAGAGGTAGACAACGATACAAGTGGGAAGATAACATCAAGAGATGGACGAACATCAGCCTGATAGAATGTACAGTCAATGCGAGAGACAGTATTTGAGATCCATCGTAGCCAACTTTCATTGTGGAGACGGAACCTAATTGATTGATTTACACATGAGGAGACCTCCTGACTACTATGTTTCTTAAATTTACAATTTTCAGTTATAAATTATTGTATCTAGATGTTCTTGTTTATTGTAATGTTTACTTATTTCGCACCATCCCAAGTCCTTCCCCGGTTCATTGTAGCACCGCCTACACTCTGACATTACCATGGTTTCCATAGTAAACACACACACACACAAACACACACACACACACACACACACACACACACACACATCTTTCCCACCCCCAGATGCGTCCGTCTGTCAACACAATTCTAATTTTCCAGAAATACTTACTTATTTTTGCCAGTCATCCATTTTATGGGGATGTAACAAGGATTTCTATGTTTGACAGTGATAGGTAAGTGAACTACAAGTGTGAATAGAGGCAAGAAAGTAGCAAACATAGCATTAAAATGCTAGAGAATCCTTGTGTTATTAGGAAAATATTATCCCCAGCTCAGAAAAATTCCCCGATCAAGGTCGAGCTGGTCGCTAGGCCAGTGTTTTTCAATCTTTCTGCTGGAGCAGATCCTTACGCAAATGTTTACGTTGCTCAAGGAACTCTGTGCGATGATCCACGTGTTTGTCCTACTTTATAGTAATAAACCAGATGGGCAGAAATGTTGCATTTAGGCGATTTCGGTCTGTTTCCGCGGAACCCCTTGCTGCCACTCTCGGAACCCCGGTTCTAGGCTGTTTATTTAGGCCGGCCCTATTTATATATTTTGCAAACCTTGTTATGAGATATATTCTATTACCATAGTTACCTATAAACTTAATATGTACCTATGGTGAGCCGTAGCTTCACCCGTGACCCATAGTGTGTCAATAGGATGTTAATTATGTTTCTAATTCAATGGGTTTTTTTTAATTTTCATATCCCGTGTACTTCACCCTTCATTATGGCTACCAAGAAAAGAAAAGTGGACGCCGAGTGTCGTGTTTTCAATGAAGAATGGTGGGTAAAGTACTTCTTTGTGGAAACAAAGGACCAGAAAACCAGTTGCGTAATATGCAGCTAAAGTGTTGCCATATTGAAAGAGAACAATTTTCGATGTCGCTACGAAACAAAACATCTACCAACGTATTGAAAGTTTTCTGGAAAGTTACACTCTGAGAAATATGAGCTCATGACACTTGGTTTTGAAACTCAAAGAAATCTCTTTACGAGAAAGTTTGCTGAAAATGAATCTGTCACTCTTACGAGCTACAACATTGTGTATAAGATGTCAAAATGAGGAAAACAGTTTACTGATGGCAACTTCATCAAAAAGTGTATTATGGAAGCAGCAAATGACTTGTGTCTGAGAAAGCTGATTTGTTTGGAACGATCTGCCTTACGGCAAGTTCAGTTTTGCGAAGAACAGAAGAATTTGGAGAGAACATAGTGCCACAGATACGCGAGAAAACTAGGAACGTGTTGTGGTTTTCTCTGGCGCTGTATGAGTCTACTGATCTCTCGAGTACGTCACAACTTCTCGTGTTCATGTGTAGTCTCAATTTGGACTTTCAGATAACGGGAGAGTTGGCATCCGTTTGCAGCATGCATGGAACAACAACAGGAAAAGATATTTTAATGGAAGTACAAAAAGTATAACATTCAGTGGAATCAGCTTTGATGGAAGAAAAAAACATGGCTGGAATGAGGAATGTGTCTGATGGTACAGATCAGGACTCAGTTGGAAAATTTGCGAATTCCATGCGCTCTGGAGGAGCCTCCTCAATTGACCTTGACCTCGGCTGATTTTCACTCCCCCTCGGTCATATAGTTGGGTAAGGGGTAAGGGGTGGTATCTAGGTCATATCTAAGGGCGATAATTCTAAGATTTTATGTTTCTAAGGGCAGATAACTATTGAGTGGGTGTATAAAAATTTTAATTAATTATTAAAAAATAAAATAAAATAAATAAAAATAAAACGGGATCGTAACCTCAGAGATGTGCTGGTCCATAGCAGGCTACCCCAACCTCACCAGTCTCTTCCTGGCACGGTGGCGTGTCTTCGATCGGTTTGCAAGACCTGTCCATACGTACTTCAAACCCAGAGTCTGACATTCCCTAAGACGACCTTCCACATCCGTGAGGGTTTCTCATGCATCAGTCGCAACGTCATCTATGCGATTACCTGCACACGTTGCGACATGAGATATGTCGGTGAGACAGGGTTACGTCTTGAGGACAGATTTCGACAACATCTTTCTGACATCACCAGCGGCGCCCAGAAACCAGTATCCATGCATTTCAACAGTCCTGACCACCATGGCGTAGCCAACATACAGGTCACGGCCATCAAATCATGCGCATCCCACGAACGGGATCGGAAGACATTGGAACATCGTCTCATCTTCCAGTTGGGCACACTCTCCCCTCACGGCCTTAATGTCCAACACAGCTTCATTTAACTCCCTACCCCACCCCACCCCCACCCCACCCCCTAACTTACAGTCCACCATCTGGGTACGTGCAGATCCTTTATATGACATCACAGTCAACTCTCTTGGCGGGTTTACGTTCGGTGTTGTGCCATCCTTTTCTGAACGACCGCCAGTCATGCCCCTCTGTGTGTACTAAAACTATATAGGTTTCCGTAGGGGTGTTTCGAGCGCTTAACGAGGATTGCTAATTGTCAACTGCATCCGTAACATTATTGCCGGTCTTAAATTTCACTTTTCCGCACACATGGGCGCGTCTCCACCCCACTCCCCTCCCGCTTGACCTTTGACCCGTGTACCATACATCCGGTCTATTGATCCACTGGCGCCCTACGCGTGTCAGACTTTCCAAGCCAAGACACAGAATTCAGATGAGTACATTTAATTTTAATTAGTTTAATAGTTATATATTGTCATAGTGTGTTTCATGTAGTTTTGTGTTGGTTTGTATTTGTTTGTCCTGTGCTGACGAAGGCTTTGGCCGCAACGTCCAATTTGTCTCTTGTAGTCGTGTTTTAGTAAAGCTCACAATCTACTTCTCGTTTATTTTGGGTGATTCATTCATTGCCTGTTTATACACTGCATCATATATCAGCAAGCACTCTGTGGGGAAAGACTTAGATATATCTTGTGTACTGAAACCAATCTTTTCTGCTGTGAACTTCATTCGGGGATATGCACTCAATCATCGTCAATTCCAGGCGTTTCTTGAAGAAATTGATTCTGACTTCTGTGACTTGCCTTATCACACATCAGTGAGTGTGGCTCAGCTGTGGTCAAGTCCTGTTTCGTTTTTACAAGCTCCGAAACGAAATAGATGTTTTCCTCACTGAAAACAATAGAGCTGATCCACAGCTGCCAGATCCTACTTGGCTGTCAAAGTTGTCATTTTTGGTCGACATCACATCAAACATGAATGATATGAATTTGAAACATCAGGGAAAGGATACTCTCGCCTGTGATCTCTACAGAATCATCAAAAGGATTTCAGAGAAAGCTGTCATTGTTTGTAATACAACTGGAAGGAGAAAACGTTTCTCATTTTCACTGTTTCAAAGAGTTTTGCGCTACAATCGCCTAAGATGTCAAACTCGATTTTCCGGGGAAAAAAAATTATTTGTGACTTGAAGAAGCATTTGTTTGGAGAGATTTTCAGATCTTAACAGAATTGAAAGTGACATTCTTCTGTTCCAGAATCCGTTTGATTGTAACCTTGATGATGTGCCAGTTGAACTACAGTTGAAGCTCACTGATTTGCAAGCAAATGACCTGTTGAAAGAGAAACACAGAGAAAGAAAACTTGTTGAATTTTACCGCTGCTTAGCTGATGTTGAGTTTCCGAAACTGAAGCAATCTGCCGCTGGTATGGCATCAGTGCCGGTCTACCTGGTTACTATACTGCTTTTATCTTATTATTTCTTCAAGAATGCTTCTCTCTTCAAATCGCGCTCGTTGTCCACACAACACATTGTAGCAGCTCAACGGGAGCCAGAACTTAAACGTCAACGACAGTGATGGTAGAAACTCTGGCAATCCACGTCCAAATAAACTTTAATAGTGTTGCTCGGTCGGACAGGTTATCAACAAATGATTATATGACCATTCTCATGTTGATGGGAGGATTGGCCAAAAATATAATAAATAATCATTGAGAAATATACTATTTGTCACGAGCGCCATGAGTTAACCAGCTAATAATACCGACGTTTGCGTGGCGTATATTTTCTAGGCCACAACAGTCGTACTAACAGAGTAAACACAGCTGCACAGGTTACATCGTGTCAGCCCATAAACACATTTGGTGGTGAGTGAGAAGGAATGGATACATCGAGTTGGCAGTTCATTAACAGTTAGAATCACATATGATTGTCAGCTTAGGATATGGAATGGTTCCGTTTGTCATCTATACTGCCGGACATCAGACGGAAATGGCTGCTGGGATTGTCACCACGGAACAGAAGATTGACAGTTTATCAACAGGTCGGAAGTGCCCGACTAGGGAGAAAACAGTGCATCTGTCAATTCTTGGTTTCCGGCACATCGAGAGGATTGACGGGGTTATTTGCAACTCTTTGTTTGAACTCGACAGAAAATCGCTGGCTTGTTTGAGAATCTAAACTATTACTGACAACTTTGACAGGACTAAAGCCAGGAAAATGGATTCTTGACAAGGGATGATCTGCCACGGTGCCACCTGTGTGGGGGAATAAAGGATAACGTCACGTGGCCAACTTTGGTAGTTTGCCATATAAACCCGAGTTGGGATCAACTAGGGGGGACTTGAAAAATGCTCTAGTCGGAGTGCCAGGGCACTGCAGTGCTTAGTGGAAATAATATCTACCGTGTGTTAATTAGTGACTTAATTTTGCACGTGCCTATAATGGCAGATGTAGATATGATTGATAGGACTGCAGTAGTGCCATTTAAGGTATAACCTATTATAATATATTCGTTATGATTACTTTAGGCAGTAGCCTTGTTAAACTATAGTGTGATGATTAGCACTGTTAGTGGAAACTAGCTAGAGTAGTGAAGTGATACTTGGCTCTGTTAGCTAAAATAGATTAGTGAAGTGTTGATAAGCTTTACTAGTTGAGAATTGAGTAATGAGGGATAATTGGGATCTTCCCGTAGGTGTCCCTGGTGGGCGGGGTTCCGCATTCTGGTTGCTGATTTTTTCTTTGTCATAGCCTGATTCGGCTCTAGGTGGGTAGCTAATCTGCTCTGTGACTAAGTCTAGTTAGCTAAAGATCATTAAGCAAGGTGATAGGCTTACACTCAGCCGAAGGGATCAGTGACTAGTACTATCACCAGATGTGTTGTTTCTATCCTAGGTTCCCTACCAGATCCAAGGAAACTCTACAAGTTTTGGGAAAGAATTAAAAACCCATTCTGAAGAACACCAGTTCAAGAGTCAATAAAGTTGCATACAGAAACGTAACTTACGCTAGAAGGAAATTGATTCATCAAAGAGAGTGATGCATACTGATGCACCACACAGCATCAGACAGTAGTAACGAACCGAGAACCGGCTAAGAGTACCTAGTGTTAGTACAGTAACAATTAACATTAGTAATTAGCACTTATGGACTGAATGGTTCGATGTGCAACGAGGATGATCTGTCGACTAACTAACTAACTGCGTACACACTACAAAAGACTTGTGCAGTTTGTTAAGGAACGTTAGGAACGGACATTGTGTAGAGTGCAACCGGTCCATGATTAACTGTTAATACCACCGGTGTCTATTTCGGATGTTCATGAAATTGGATTACCAGAGGTCTACAGAGGCAAAGCAGTATCCGGCAAGATGGTTTCGGCAACGGGTGAGAAGTACATGTTCTGACGTACCGTGCTGTGGTCTATCTTTGCTGGGATCAGCTGACTGGGTTGCTGTCTGAGAGTCAGAGTCTACACACTTTATAGAACACGTCACACATTTTCTTCACATACACGTCTCATATACGTTACACTTTTATTTTAATAAATTACTCTTTATTAATTTCTAGAAGCAAGAGTTGTTGAGTATGTTGCGTTGGGGAAGTATGAGAGGGGGCATAGTACGACAGTGAGAGGGTGACAGGAAAAGGTGTCCATAGGCTGATGGAGTGTGTTGGACGGAAGCTGGTGGATTCTCCAGGATATGAATAAGGGGAAAAATATTATAATGTGGGTGTCGACTCTCTTCACTCCAGGGACGACACTTTAAAGGAGGACACGACACTATTTCAACTGCCGAATTCGATGCTATCATATTTCATAAATAAATGATAATTAACTTGCCTGTGGGCTATCGTTCTCTACCTATATTACGTTTATCTGAGTTACGTTGATCTATGTCTGGTGTGACGCCATGACCTTTAATTGCTGATCGCTCGGCCAGTTATGATGCGCTAAACTCTTTTCATTTCTTCTGCACCCTGCGTTCATTCTCGATTGTTCCTTGCCATTCAGATTGTGCCCTTATTTCCTGACGTTGCGGGAGTCTCATTTAGCGTATCCATATCCTTTTCAATTAGTTATTGTTGTTGAAACTTCGGTGTTACAATCAAGACCGCCCGTCTTCAAGATGTTGTCAAACTTCACTGCCTATGGTAACCGTAGTCCCTGTGACGTATGTGATATAGTAAAACGTCCTTACCTTTTCCTAGCATTGACTCCCTTAAAAATAAACAACCCCTTACAATTACGGTTTAAGTATCTTACTTAATATAGGAGGAAAACTAACCCGTAGGGTAGCTTAATTTATTTGGTAGTAGGAAAATTTGGCCGTAGGTTTCTTTCACGTACCTGGCAAGACCCGGACTGATTGAAAAACAAAGGCACTTCAGTGTCCATTTTGGTCAGTGCATCACAAAGAGCAGACATGTAAAAGTTTTCCCTTCGGGGAGAAGGCACTTTGCCTTTAAAAATATATCACTCTCTGCAAAGTATTGGTATGTTATATCTACATTATTAAGATGTATTCATGTATTTTTATAAAGTACATATACCAGTGTGTGTAATTAAGAATTAGTTAGAATGATAATTCAACAGTTCTTGTAAGCTAGAGTCTGATTTTATTTTTAGTACTGAAGCACATGTGGGTGCCACGCTGTAATTTTTCCTATGTTTTACAATTTCAAATCCCTATGTTAAAATCTTTTATAGGCATTATGAACTTATATCTAACTAATAGTGCTTATAACCTATAAATATTATGTGTACTGTAGAGTATCAAAACTCAGGTCCGAAACACATTCTAGGAATTATCTCAATGTAGGAACAGACTCCTGATCCATACTTCAAAGAAGAAAACTCGTTTCTGCCAATTTCATAGTCCTATGAAAAATAACTTCTATGCAGGGTGAACTATATCTCACTATCTATGCTTAGAAATCTGCAAATAATCTATGTACTGTAGAGATAGAACTCTGAAGAACGTTTTCAAGGAAACATTTTCTCAATGTAGAAGCAGAATCCTAATTCATACTTCACAAGTAGAGAACTGGCGTCTGCCACTTTCAATTATCCTATGTAGTGTAAATTCACTGTTAAGGATATTTCTGAGCTTGTTTTATCCATGCGGGGACATGCAAATGATTACGCATATTCCTGACCCTTAGTCAGGGGATAAAATGCTTTTGCTACATTCTAATCTGTAACTTGGAACTATAGTGCTAAATTGTAGTATAATTCTTTTGTTAACAGATTAGTGACCACTCAGCATGAGTGAGGAACATATAATAATTTCATAAAATATTGCTAGAGAAATGCCATGTTTGAGAATATAAATTCAAGAACATATAAGAAATCCAAAAACCTAGGCTCCCTGCATCATCATTATGATTAATTATTATGTATGATTATCATGTACTTGATATCAGAGAAATGTACATGTATGTTTGTTTTTTCTGTTATGAGAATTTTCTCTGTTCTGATTGTTAATTTTTACTGTGGGAATATACATTTTAATGTTGCCCCTGGGGATTAGAGGATGTTGATGGAAGAATCCTTGTGTATATCAGTACTTAAAAAGCCAATGTTGAATAGCCTTGGCCTAATGATGATTATAGTGCCGAAAGGAAGACGCGGCATAGGATTCTCTTCAATTATAGAGAGAGAGGCAATATCAACACGATGGATGGACAGAAGGACTTCACTCATCTAATAGTCCCTGTAACAATAGAACATAATATAAAGTGAGAAAATACCTTACTCACTATTAAGAGTCACAATGGCTCTACACCAAGCAACGAGGGACAGTGGAACGTGGACACCCACTCCTTTCCCCTTCTCGTCTTGTTGGTTGTATTTTTGTTTGTAATTGTGTTGTAAACCTTTTACCATAACACAGTAGGTTAATGCTCGTGTTGTATTCTTGTCATGCCTTTTCTATAGAAGAGAAGCAAGTGTTGGTTGATTTGGTGGGACTGCATTTCATCATTTCATCAGGATCCTGGGTTAACAGCCTGGTGAAGGTGAGTCAGGACTAAATGGCTTAACCATGTTCTGGACCTAGAAATACATCAATGTTTACTGCTGTTCTCATAAGCTGCAAACGCCAACAAAAGAGATACATACGAAGACAACTGACGGTGTGATTGAGGAAGTCCTATTTTAGTAGGAATATCCAGGATGGACTTCAGTATCTAATAATCTACAAAGATGAAGATCAACAGAGTAACTGACAACAGTGTATCGTCTGCTTTACTTTTGGGAAGCACCACGTATGGCCTCATCATTCAACAAAATCAGTGAAACTATGGGACAATCCTACTACAAGTTTAATAAAACTATCAATAGTGAGTAACCTTCAACTGTTGGTTGGATTACCAAGTTAATATCCAACAATGGATGAGTCTTCGAAAGAACGTCTCACAGCTGCAACAGTCAAACATAAAGGTTCAGCCATTCAACACCAAGTTCTTGTTATGAACACCAACTCAAACAAATGGGAGAGACACTGAAACAACAATAAGCCAATACAACCAACTTCAGAACCTCTGAACCATAACTACACCAGATTACCTCAAGGTTCCAAACCCTGAACACCATCAGATAAAAGACCATATGAAAGCAGCTAAATGCCTCTACATCAGCAACAAGAGGAGTCATCTAATTGTTTGCAACCCTGTTACTGTGCTGGATTTATTCATCTTTGGATATATGTAGGTATAAATCAATTGTGGCCCTAGTCACAGATACTACCATGAGATGCCTCTCAGTCATATAAAGTTCTACACTGGACTAGATAACAACGACTTACTCTTTGCTGGTCCAATGTCAACCTAAATGCCATGGGTTATAGACTCGCGACTTGGTGGGTGTAAAATCTTTGTGGAAATAATTGGGATTAAGCAGAGTAGCTGAATGGTCGTCTACTTGGCACCATGTATGGTGAGATGGTAAAGTACCTTCTGCAGAGCTTAAGTGGAAATTCCGGAAAGTTAGACCAACATGAGGCCCCAAATTTCAAAAGACACCGAGCCTACTGCAACAGAGTACTCGAAAATTCTAGCCCTCAAAGGGATACATGATTGTGTGTAATTTCTATTCTTGGATTATAGAGTATGATTTGCACCAGCCAATTACCAGTGGATAAATATTAGGAACATAACAGAGTGCATTAATTCGGTACCCAGATAATGGGAAAAGGACCTAATCTACAGTAGAGATGAACACTTAACCGCACACCAGGAGATAAAGGACTCTATTAATTAGTTTAATTAGTAGTACCAACTGTTTTATATGTGTTTTTTCTATGGAGGTAACAGGTCAGTAGTTTGTTTTTTCAAGGAAGGTTATGGTATGTACAGAGTAGTTTGACACCAACTCATTATTTTTCAATCTGAGAACATCTAAAGGGTGTCAGAAATAAATGTTCTATATACTTAGATCATTATTTGCCTTAATTATGAGGGTAAATGAAAGTAGACCCAATTTGTGGTTGTTGTGTTGTTTGTAATAACCTTGTTTTTTTTCTGGGGGACACTGGGTACTATGTTGTAATAATGCAAATCATTCCCATGCCTGTCTGAAAATGCATAGTGTTCATTACACATATATATGTAACTGCAGATCTTGATTCATATTTGAACTGTTTGTCCAAAATTTGTTGATGTGTACATCAAGTCAGTGTGGTGTTCATCAGTGGTTGTTTATATGTTGTGAACAATCAATATCCTTCTAGCACTATAGTAAACTTAAAGGGTGATGAAGTGGGAAGGGAAACCTACACACAGATGTCATTGTTTCAAGGATTGAACAGTTTTCTCCTGGGGTTTGTGGTAAATATCCCTAATCACCCTGCATTATTCTAACAAGTGACCAGAGAATCAATAAACCCCCTAGACCAGTGTTTCCCAACGTGGGGCCCACGCCCCACAGGGGGGCAATTCGATTGTTAAGGGGGGCAATTCGATTGTTAAGGGGGGCAATTCGATTGTTAAGGGGGGCAATTCGAAAATGGAAGAAATCGGCTGGATATAACAAAACGTGAAGTGAGACTTGAGACTGAAGTTAACTAAATTGGAACCTGACATAAAATCTCTTTGCAGCTAGCATCAAGCGCAAGGATCTCACGAAATTTAAATAATAAATAATTACTAATAATTAAAATAATATAGAAAAATCTTTCATTAAAATTATTTTGTATTTGAATTTCAGTTCTCCATTATATGTTTTGAAAATTTACTTACTGTGTTTGCTCAATAATTTCCTATTGTTTTGTTTCTAAAATATATCATTCAAATTTCGTTAGTGAACATTTCAATTTTTGAATATTAAAAATAATGTATATGTAATGTGGGGGGGGGGGGGGGCATACGAATTTTAGAAAGGCTTAAGTGGGGCATGACACAAAAAAGGTTGGGAAACACTGCCCTAGACTTTTAAACAAAATATTCTCATAAATTAAAATCCACATCCCACAACGTCATGTAGTAACGTTTGTATTCATGCGCCTCTCGGTGACTCTCTTTATTTGTCTGCCACAATTTTTTCATCCGATTATAAATCATTGACTCATGCCTCCGACGCTACATGGCACTGGTCTAGGGATTACACACATTTTCCCGTAATCCTGTATTCTCTCGTAAGTAACGTGATGTGAGCGAGAGTTGGTAGCGGTTCTCTCCTCGTCAGTAACTTACGGGGTATGTGAGCCGGTCGCTCAGAAAGCAATGGCAAACTACTGAGCGTAATCTTGCCAAGAAATCAACAATCAGCTGAAAGATACTGATGTTGAAAGCGACGTCCTGTAAAGGATATGAAAAAAAAATGGTATCAGTGTTTGGAACAACTTATGTCTGTGAGCAAACATTTTCAAAAATGAAATATGTGAAATCAATATATCGATCGACGATTGACTGATGAAAATTTGAAAGCAATTCTCTAGTTTCAAACCAAACATGGATGAAATCTTGAAAGCCAAATATCAACTTCACAAATCTCACTAACCTTTTTTGCTGCTTAGTTTGTGAGATTCGGATATGTGCACACTAGGTCTGATGTAACTATCTTTGTTGCTAACGTCGCCTTCTTTGATAACCTTTTGTAGTAAATACATATGTTGGTTGTCTTTGTGTGTGTGTGTGTGTGTGTGCGTGCGTGCGTGCGTGCGTGCGTGCTGTGCGTGTGTGTGTGTGTGTGTGTATTGCACGCCACTCACCCGTGATTAACTTAGTTGTTCGTCCTTTTTTCCCCAGAGCGTTCATTCTGGCTTGCAAGTGTTGTTAACGTTAGTTGCATATCCTTTACAGGACGTTTGCAGTCAACACCAGCATTTTTTGCTGTTGTTGATGTCTTGGCAAGTATACGTTCAGTAGTTTGCCATTGCTTTCTGAACGACCCGCACCAATACCATAGTGTAAAAAACCAGTGCACTGCGGTCTACTGCCAAATCGCGCGCATCTGTGTTTCGAACGCGGGTATACAAGATTACGAACCGCGTCCGTAAGATCTTCGTCACGGAGTCCGGTGCAAGTATTGTATAGAATGAGTATGCGGCCCGCGCACGTCATTCTTTCAGTTTCCGGCCCGCCGATAAAAAAAGTTTGGTGACCCCTGGTCTAGCTGAATGACATCCTCACAGTAGGTATCTTTAATGGTACCAGACAGATTTCTAACTTAGCCTCTGATGTCCCCATCGTTCTGATCTTCAGTGCTAAATCTCTGCAGGAAAGCTTCCCCTTTCTCTTTGTCCATTGTCAAACGTGAACCGCTATCTCTGTATATTGTAACCACTGTGGCAGGACGATCTTTCCTTTCCATCTGTTTATGCAATTTGCAGAAATTTCCCTGTGTTTTATCTCCTCTAATCTCATTCATGCCGGTCTCTCTGGCCGAGGGGTTACAACACTTTCTCCGTAATCCCCATTATCACACAGAGTCTCGTAGCGGGTGAGAACTGGAAGCGGTTCTACCCCCGCTGGTGACTTGCGGGATAACTGAGCCGGCCGCCCAGAAAGCAATGGCAAACTACTGAGCGTAATCTTGCCAAGAAATCAACAGACAGCTGAAAGATGATGCTGTTGACAGCGATGTCCTGTAAAAGGATATGCGAATTTAAAAAAAAAAAATCTCATTCATAAAGTGTTTCTTTTTCGCTCTTATGGGTTCTGTTGCACAGCGCTTGAATTCCTCCACCTTGGCTTTCTTTTCTTGCGAAGCTTTCTTCATTTCCTTTTGTGAGCTTTGGGGTGTCCGCCGCACTTTCTGTAACTGTTTAACTGCCGCTCTCTTGGATTTCCATGCACGTTCTACCTCGGAGGTCCACCAAGAGGCTGCACATAAGTAGGTTTGCTAGTGACACTGCATGCCCTCTATCTGAGACGACCCACACTCGACAGACGGTGCAGAGAGCAGAACCCTGCCGCTGTCAATGCAGAAGTCAATGCGCTCATCTATGAACACTCAGATAGCCCCGAAGTGCTCATCTATACAGATGGATCTGTTGTAAAGCAGCACAGAAGTGCGTGGGCATTTACAGCCCATTCAGCGGGCCGAACCGTTCAAGAATCCAGGGTGCCCACTCTATGACCACGAGCAGCATGACGATGGAGGTGATGGCAGTTACACAGGCTTTCATATGGCTGGAGTCACAGCATTATACCAACGTGTGTGTACTAAGTGATTCAATGAGCATGATTCAGAAGGTCGAAGCTGGATCTGTACGTAGAGAGTGGACTGAATTGCTGCGAAAGTCTGTTGTCCGTAAAGTCACCTTCATCTTCGTCCCGGGACATGCGGGAGTCGAGGGAAATGAACGAGCTGACAAACTGGCTGGCTCTGCACCCCCTGTAGATGGCCAGCCCATGGATCATGCCGATGTTATTAACGTCCTTAAAGATATGGCGAGAACAGAGGACTTTGACGTCAGTGAATCCACATCGCTGTCCAGGATGAAAGACTTGGGAGCAAGAATCGGCACAGCCAAACGCGAGAGGTACATCGGGAAAACAAGGCGCCTCGTCAACCAACTCAGAACTGGCACTATTAGCCACCGGACGCTGATGCATATGCTTGGGGGAGGATCTGAGCACCTATGGACATGTCCGGAGTGCAATGACAGCGACAGGGTTCTGCTCTCTGCACCGTCTGTCGAATGTGATAATACAGGAGAAAGTGCACTTAAAAGCTGGAGGCACCGACACCCATTCCTTGCCGGGGTTGATACTGGTAAGACTGCAGACAACGATGTGATTTACTCAAAGGGAAGCAACCTTCTCTTTTATAGATGTTTGGTTCTAAAGAGCCTAAATATTTCATTTTCAAAGCATCATTTTATAGTTGGAAATACTTTGATGTCTTAAAATCTGCGATCAGAATCTAGATAAAACTCTTTGAATAAAAGTAAAACTTATAGAATACTGCACATCTGCTTGTAACGTATTGTACAAACATTAACGAGCTTACATCATATTCCCTGTAGTTGAAATTGTAATGCATTTATTGAATATGCGGACTGGAATGTAATTTCTCTTGAAGGGGAAGTGGTATGGCCTTCATGGCCCGCCAAACCCTATAATGTTCTGAATATATTGTATGAGTGGGAATGTCACAAACTTTGCACTGAAAAGATGCAGTCAATCAATCATGTGCCATGCCGGGAAGCGTGGATTGTCTCCCAACCGGTATTGTTCGAGAACGGTATTAACAGTGACTCCGTGGAAGTGATACTGTTGCAGTATCAAGATTATCAACTGTGTTCTAGAAGAACTCAGAGTCGTGGATGAGCTCAGTGTTCTAACTAACTAACTAACTAACTAACTAACTAACTAACTAACTAACTAACTAACTAACTATCTAACCAACCACCCAACCAACCAACCAACCAACCAACCAACCACCCAACCAACCAACCAACCAACCAACCAGCCAACCAGCCAACCAACCAACCAACCAACCAACCAACCAATCATCCAACCAACCAACCAACCAACCACCCAACCAACCAACCAACCAACCAACCAACTAACTAACTAGCTAACTAACTAACTAACTAACCAACTAGCCAACCAACCACACAACCAGCTATCCAACCCACCGGCTATCTAACGTGTGTCCATGTATAATGGCCCAGATTGGTTCAACCATGAATTTCTATAGATTTCACCCCAAAGCTAACAAAAAACACGGATAACAAAATGCTGTTCCCCTTTGGTAAATATCACAGTCTTCGCCCTGACATCCTTAACAATAATATTGACAGGATACAAGACAATAGCATGGTTATTGTCATGTCTATCACACTTTCAACTCACTGGTAATACCTACCAATCGGCTTATTTGCTTGTCTGTCCTATGGTGTTCATACCTACATGCATACTGACCTCCATCCATCCATCATGTGCCATGGAGGTAAGCGTAGGCGGTCATGTTCTGCCATCTCACTCGATCAACAGAGTCGTGGATCAGTTCCGTGTTTCTGTCTCGACCATGCCACAAGGCCAAGCCATCCAGATACTTGTTTCGAGGTCTTCCCCTGGGTCTGTTCCCCTCGATCTTACCAGTCGTCACCAAGTTCTCCAAATCATTTCTTCTCATAACATACCCAAAAAATTGTGACTGTCTACGTCTAATGTCTCTAATCAGTTTACGATCTTCATTTGTTTCTTGAAGGACTTGTTCATTGGTCTTTCTGGCTGTCCATGGTATTCTTTGCATTTTCCTCAGAAACCACATTTCTACAGCCATCAGATGTTTTTCATCCTGGCTGCTCATTGTCCAAGCTTCACATCCAGATAAAAGTACAGGTTCTATGTAGCATCTCAACACTCTTTTTCTCGTTTCAATTGACATCTTTTTATTGGTCAGTATGTTTTTCATCTTGCTAAAGGCTACTTTTGCCATGGCGATTCTTGTTCTAATCTCTTCAAGGCATCTCCTATCAGATGTTATTACTGTTCCGAGATAATTGTACCTATTCACTTGTTGAAGAATATTCCCAATTTACTTGTATATTACATTGTGGTATTTCGTTCTTCCTAGTGACGACCATAATCTGTGTCTTTTTACAATTTAATTCTAACCCTTGTTGTTCACTGTGTGTAACAATCGCATCTACTAAATTTTGCAGGTCCTGTTCATTGTCTTCAATCAAGACTGTATCATCTGCATATCTAATGTTATTGATGTATCGTCCCCCAATGTTGATTCCTTCCAAATTGTCAATATTTCTGAAAATATTTTCACTGTACAGGGAAAACAGATCTGGAGACATTACACATCCCTGTCTCACACCTCTCTTAATAGGCTGATATTGGCTTACTTCATTATCAACTCCTATGGCAGCTTGTTGTTTCCAATATATGTTTTTTACAAGTCTAAGGTCTTTCCCATCATTTTGTAGATCTTCAAGCATCCTTATCATGTTGACATGTCTCACTTTATCGAACGCCTTTGTGTAGTCAATAAAGCAAAGGTGTAGATCTTTGTTTACTTCTATAGAACGTTCGATTACGGTTCTCAGTATATACACAGCATTTACTGTACCCTTGCCTTCTACAAACCCACATTGTTCTTCTCCTATTTCAGGTTGTATTTTCCTCCTAACTCTTTGCATGATAATTCTTAGCAAAATCTTCGTGATATGACTCATTATACTAATTATTCGATGTTGATCACATTCCAAGGCTCCTGATTTCTTTGGGATTGCAATAAATACAGAATTACATAACTCATGAGGTATATTTCCAGTATCATATATTGTATTAAGCAGACTGGTAACTTTATCTATTCCATATTCTTCTAAAGCATTAATCATTTCTGTTGGTCATTCTAGGTCATACTGACCTAGTTGTCTGAATATTTAACTGCTTACCTACCTGTCTACGTATGTACCTACCTACATTCCTACATACATTCATATCCATCCATCCATCCATCCATCCATCCATCCATCCATCCATCCGTCCGTCCGTCCGTCCGTCCGTCCGTCCGCCCGCCCGCCCGCCCGTCCGTCCGTCCGTCCGTCCGTCTGTCTGTCTGTCTGTCTGTCTGTCTGTCTGTCTGTCTGTCTGTCTGTCTGTCTGAGTAATAATGTAGTAATAAGAGTAATAAGAGTAGTAACGGATAAAAAAATAGTAAGGATATATGGAAGGCAATTAACACCTTGACAAACAAGTATAACTTCCGAAATTCTTTACCATCAAATCATATTACATGCGACCAATTCAGAAATTTTTTTTCAAACTGACATAGACCAGTTGAAGGCTTCAATACCTAATTCTCCTTGCAACTTATCTTTATTGTCATCGTTTTGCGAGAATAGATGCTCCCGCGATATTCTTTCCGGCATACCGCTAATGACAATCACTGAAGTATTCACTTACCTCAGTAACCTAAAAAACACAACGTCTTCTGGGTTAGATGGAATCAGCAACCGGATTCTCCGTTGTGCTGCGCCAGTGATCTGTACATCACTAACATATGTATATAATCAGTGTCTCACCAAAGGCCACTTTCCATCAGCTCTCAAAATCGCTAAAGTGTACCCTCTTCTTAAATCTAGTTCATTGGACAATGGTCTCCCGAACAATTACAGACCCATTTCCTTACTATCATCACTATCTAAGCCACTAGAAAAACACATCCATAAAGTAACATTACAGTATTTAGTTCGCAACAAGCTTATTGTTGACAGCCAATCAGGATTTCGACCAAAATATGCTTGCCATACGGCCCTAACAAATATGATAGAAAATTGGCACCAGAATATAAACATCAACAGTCTACGTGGAACTGTGTTTATTGATTTCAAGAAAGCATTTGATATGATATACCATGTTATTTTAATTAAAAAACTTAAGACAATGAAAATTGGCCCTAATGTAGTCACTCTAATTTCATCTTTTCTATCAAACAGAAAGCAAGTAGTATCACATAATAAATCTCTGTCTCAAACGATGTTTGACGACCTTCAATATTGGAGTACCGCAGGGCTCTATTCTTTGCCCTCTATTATTTGCCATATATATTAACGATCTACCTTTGCATCTTTCGTCGTCCTGCGATCTATTTGCAGATGACTGTACAGTGTACACAAACGCTGAAAACTATTTTATTGGAGTCGTCTTTACAATAAGAATTAAATAATGTAGTTAGGTGGAGCTATTCAAACCGTATGCAAATTAACATCACTAAAACAAAAGCAATGTTATTAACAACTAGACAAAAACTTCAAACTCTAAGCTCACGCGAATCACTTCAACTTCACATCGATAACATGCCAGTAGAAAATGTAATTGAGCACAAACCATTAGGCCTAATCATTGATAGAAACCTAACCTTTAATTCCCACGTTCAAGCGCTCATTAAACAAACAGCGAAAAAAGTCTACCAACTCGCCAAAATTAAAAACTTCCTTGATGAGGACACAAGGAAACTATTCTATACTTCTCATATACAGACACACTTTGACTACTGCTCTACAATCTGGGACGATTGTTCTAATTCAAACACCAAGCGACTTTACTCACTCCAGAAATAGGCCACGAGTCTAATTTATAGCAAACATTTATCTGACAATCCTAGCCTGTATAAACGCCTTCAGTTACTACCATTCCTCAAACGCCTGCTTTTCAATAAAGCTAAACTAATTCACAAAATCCTGCATCGGAATGCCCCAAATTACCTCTGGCCATTGTTTAAATATAATGCTAGACACAGTAAGCGTTTAAATATACTACACATTCCGAATCCTAGGATTGATTTATACAAAACAAGCTTAACGTACTCTGCAGCTCAGCTGTCGAACAATCTTCCACAAGAAATCAAAGACATCATCAATCCCTATTCATATAATCGCAAATTATTCGAACACTATCTCAATACGGATTACCTTCCCTCTTAATAATAGAGATAATAATAATAATAAAAGAACCCTAGTATAACAGCCAGTCCCCTTTTTGTAGGCCAGTATATTCCACATGGCTAATAACAAGTGTCAGACCATTATCTAATATTACTGTGTCGTGTAGTTTTGATGTTCGCATTTTGCCTATGCCTTTATAATGCATATCTTTTATATTGTTGCTGTTCTTTGTTAGCCTTGAATGATGTTTGTATGAAATAATGTAAGAAAGAGAGTGATAGTAGGGCAGAATGTTAGACGGGCCTGCGTGCCCAATTCTTAACCCTTTGAAATTAAAGTTCTATCTATCTATCTATCTATCTATCTATCTATCTATCTATCTATCTATCTATCTATCTATCTATCTATCTATCTATCTATCTATCTATCTATCTATCTATCTATCTATCTATCTATCTATCTATCTATCTATCTATCTATCTATCTATCTATCTATCTATCTATCTATCTATCTATCTATCTATCTATCTATCTATCTATCTATCTATCTATCTATCTATCTATCTATCTATCTATCTATCTATCTATCTATCTATCTATCTATCTATCTATCTATCTATCTATCTATCTATCTATCTATCTATCTATCTATCTATCTATCTATCTATCTATCTATCTATCTATCTATCTATCTATCTATCTATCTATCTATCTATCTATCTATCTATCTATCTATCTATCTATCTATCTGCCCGCCCGCCCGTCCGTCCGTCCATCCGTCCGTCCGTCTCTCCCTCCCTCCCTCGCTATCTGTCTCTCTGTCTGTCTGTCTGTTGTGGTATGTTGGGAGGAGAATGCAGTACCCACCCTGGCCTGCCCCGTAATGAAGTCAAGCTAGAACGATGGGACTAATTTCGTCTGGAGGGGATGGGTCTTTGGAAGCCAAAGTGCCCAATATTGGCTCAGGAAATCTAGGGTGTTCCCGGGAATATTTCTGATTTCCCTCCAAACTTAGCCTTCCCAGAAGAGGAGATACTTATCTTGCTCGTGGCCCCCACTTGCATCCATTTTTCCGTATAGGGGAAACGGTTGCAAGAAAATGTATTTGTTATTAAGCTCTCCTTTATGAATAACCTGGAACCTGGGTGCTTACAATAGTATAGTTGCTGTTTATTCGTGGTTACCCAGCCACCTGTCGTTCCAGATTCTTCAAGTATGTGATGTAGTAATGTTAACTAGACACAGATAAAGTTTTTGTCACATCACAATGTACCCGACAAAAGAAAAAGTAAAAGTAAAATCAGTTTATTGACTAATATGCTGTGGAGATAAAAGCATGTAGTGCATTTCTGAAACATGAATTACAAATCGTTACAACAATAGATAATGTTGAATGGTCCAGTAGGAATCATTTAACTCCAATGCTTCTAGATTGTAACATGTTCAGATTGTCACTTGCCTATCCACAATTCTTCCTTAACAATGTCTCTAGATTTACACATTTATGATGTTGAAATTTCCATGGATTTCTGTGGTTGTGAATTAAAGAAAGTCTCTACACACGTTTATGACTGGAGGTTATTATGTAAATGTTCTCAGTCCATTGAATGTGATATGCCCTTGGCAATGGTTCTTAATTTCCTTAAAGTTCAAGAGAAATCAATTCAATTCAATAACGTTGGTGGTGAGATGGTACTGGGTCTGACATGCTGGCTTTTGGAAAGACACCTAGATAACACTGAGCACTAGATTCTCTGGGAGTTACTAGGGTGGTAGCACCTCGGTGAATTGTTTTGCTTCAAGATGAGAATATATAAATCACTTGAAAGAACATATTCTGGGTAACTGTCTACTTGACGCATTGCAAGAATCCTTAATTTCCTCTCCAACTGATCATTGGCATTGGTTCTGGTTCAGTCCCTCCTTTACTCAACAGTCTGTCCATCCATCTAGTATTATCTTATCGACCTTGATCTTCAATAGTCTGCTATAATCTGTAGTAATATGAAGGAATCTGCGCTAGATCTGCAATGATCTGTGACAGATCTGTGATAAATCTGCGATAATCTGCAAACACCGTCTTCCTCACCTGACGTGAATGAACACGGTGATCCTATTTATATTTGTTCAACTTCTTCTACTTTCGTTCGCTTGAAATATGTCTATAACTGCAATGCCGTCTCTTGTATGAATTGAACTGTCTTTTTCAGTGCACACAGCGGTCCATAGAGTTTATCTTCCACTGTCGTCGCTCTAGGCCAGAAGGTTTGCCTAGATATGTTATATTTTGGGCAGTCTTGGAGTATGTGCTCTGCTGTCTGCGACGCCAATCCTCATGTGCACATGGCTGTTTCACCAATCTTGAATTTTGTATACATGTGGTTGCGTAATCTATTGTGCCCTGTTCTGAGGCGCAGAATAATGACTTGTTCTGGTCTGTCCATAACGTGGTAGTCATCTTGAGCAGGTTTTGGTGGCTTTCTGACTGATTTGATCATTCTTTTCTTTTGGTGGTTTGTAACGGGCACATCAGGCTGTTTTTCTTTGGCTCCTTCCTTAGCCAATTGATCAGCTCTGTCATTTCCGGGTACTCCACAGTGGGATGGTATCCACTGTATGGTGACCTTATGTTGACTGCTAAGTTCAGAAATTAGTGTCCTGAGTACTGGCAATTTCCCAGACAGGAGCGCCTCGAGTACTGATTTTGCATCTGTCAATAGCACCACAGGTTGTGTACCATTGCTGGTATTTAGTAATTTCTCTGTTGCTATCTTGATTGTCCTCAATTTCAGCATCGTAGTTATGGCAGTACTTTCCTGTCGGTACTCTATACTATTTGGGTATTCTATGTACACTCCCGCTCCTCCATTTCGAACAGCATTTTGTGCTGACCCATCTGTGTAGACTCGGATCCAGAGGTCCTGTGGGTATTCTTCATCAAGGAAGCTGAGAGTGGCTGTTCTGCGCTGCACACTGTTCTGTTCTTCCTTGTCAAATATTCCTCTCACTTTTGTCTGGATTTGTAATGATAGTCTATGCTCATCTTTCCATGGAGTTCGCTCTGGAATAGTTGTTAGGGAGATACCAACTGTGGGCAGATCGGTGGTTTCTCTGCAGAGTCGTTTGGCCTGGTGGATAAAACTACTTCTTTTCAACCGCCCCATAACTAGGTTTTCAAATCTGTTCTTCATAGGGTGGCCTGGCAAGCTGAGGAACTTTTCTGCTTGTATTAGCGTTTTCGTATCTCTGCGCTCACTCAGTGCTTGTGTCCTCCCCATCTTCTCCATTTCCACTATAGGGGTTGATCTCATCCCTCCTGTGGTGACTCTAAGTGCTTGATTTTGCACTTTGTCCAGCTCTTGTAGTGTGGTTTTTGATGCCGAACACCACGCAGTTGACCCGTATTCCAGGTGTGGTCGTATGCTCTGTTGATAAACTTTGCTAAGTATTTTCCCACTGGCTCCCCATGTGGTTCCACTTAGCTTTCTCAGGATGGCTATTTTCCTTCTGGCTTTTGCTACTGCTTTGTTGATGTGCTTTCTCCATGTCAGCCTGCCATCAAATGTTACTCCAAGGTATGTTGGTTCTTTATCTTCTCTTAGGGGTGTTCCATTTATCTGGATGGTCCCTGCCTTTTGTTTTGGAGAGAGGGTAAATAGGGTGGTGCTGCACTTGTCAGTGTTTATGCTGACACACCATCTATTTGCCCATGCAACAAATGTGTCTACAGCTCTTTGTAGTAATCTGGTGGCCACTGATGCATGTTCATTTGTGCTCCATAGAACCAGGTCATCGGCGTACATTGCCGCTTTAATTCCATGCGGTAGATTAGCAACGAGATCATTGATGAAGATTAGAAAAAGTGTGGGGGACAAGACTCCGCCCTGGGGAACACCATGACGCAGTAGTACTTTCTTGCTCTTTAGTCCGTCTATCTGTACTCGGGCTCTTCTGTTGTGCAAGTATGCTTTCACCCATTTGTACATTCTTCCATTGACTTTGCAGTTTCTCAGTTTATTCATCAGACCTTCTTTCCAGACTTTGTCAAAGGCTTTCTTCAAATCTATCCATGCCGCAAGCACCAGCTTCTTCTCTTGGAATGCATCCTCAATTTCTTGAGAGAGGTAGGTTGTCTGATCTTCCGTAGAGTAGCACTGCCTAAAGCCAGCCTGCTGTTTTTACTTTCAATGTACCACTGCAGTCTGTGATTGATGATGCGCTCCAGTGTTTTGCAGAGACAGCTGGTGAGGCTAATTGGTCTGTAGCTAGAGGCAATGGAACTATCTTTCCCTGATTTTAGGAGGGGTATCATGATTGCTTCTCTCCAGGCTTGTGGAACACTGCCTAAGGTCCAACTATTATTGAAGATCTGCAACAGCTTTGCTTTGGCCTCTGTTCCTAGGTTCCTGATCATTTCATTGGAGATACCATCAGCTCCTGGTGACTTTCTCATTTTCAGTTTTGATATGGCTAGCTCCAGTTCGCTGATTGTGATGGGTGCCTCCAGAACCTCATGTACTATTTCCTTCTGTCCTGTATGTTGCCGTTTCTCTCGAATCTCTTGTTGTTTCTCTGGACTAATTTTGATATTGTTATCTTGTGCGAATGAGTCCGCAAAATGGTCAGCTGCTTGCTTTCTTGTTAACATGTTTCCATCTTTATGTAGTGCAATTTTTGAGTTTCTCCCTGTGCCCTCATCGTTAAGTTGTTTTATTAGCTTCCATAATTTCCTTGTGTCTCTTTCAAAGTTCAGAGACTCTGTTTTTTCCTGCCAGCTTTTCCGTCTAGCCTGCAGCTTGGCCCTTTGAAATTTGGCTTTTGCATGCTGGAATTTATTGTGGTGCTCTTGGCTGGGTGTGGCCTCTGCTTGCTTTCTACATACTTCCACATCATTATGCAACTGTTCCAGTTCACTACTCCAGTAGGGTTTATATTGTTTACGGGCTCCTCTTGGTACTGTTTCTCGCGCTGCCTGTAGTATGCATTTCCCAAACTCTTCAACTACTTTATTTATGTCTTTCTCAGTGTTCAGGTTTCTAACCAGTATGCTGGTGCGATTCTTGTACATTGCCCAGTCTGCTTTCTTGTAGTTCCACCTCGAGAGGGTGCTGCTTTCACTTACAAGCTCATTTTCTACAGTTAGAAAGACTGGCCGATGGTCGCTGCCACCAAGTTGTTTCCCAACAATTCGTGTAATGTTCCACTCCAGGTCTGGTGAATGAAAAGCCAGGTCAGGTGTAGTTGTAGAGTGCCATGATCTCGAGTAGAAAGTATGTGGGTCGGACGGCTTGTTAACCAAGATGAATCTATTCTCATCCTGCCAGTCTTCCAGTCTCTCTCCTCTCTGGTCCATGTGATCATAGCCCCAACTCTGCGAGTGGCTGTTGAAATCGCCACACACAATCATTTTTTCTGTTAATGGTAGTGTGTCCAGTGCCTGTGGGCGGTCACTTGGACAGTAGTAATTGATCAGATGTAGGTCTGTATAGCCTGTTTTAAGTTTAAGTGTCTGATACTCAGCCCCTTCCATATAGACTTCGATTTGGGAAGCAGTGATGTTATTTTTTACAAGGGTAAGTATCCCACCTTTTCGCCTGTCCTTTCGGTCAGATCGGTAACACTGGTAGCCTCTGATTTTGAAGGCTATATTTTCGTTGAGGTGAGTTTCTTGCAAGCAACATATGCTTACTTTTTCTTGGTCCAGGATGTTTTCTAATTCTATTTTTTTGTTGCTGACTCCCTCCGCATTCCAGTGCATTATTTTAAGTCTTTGTTTAGTATGGCCAGCCGTTCTATTCTCATGTCCCCTGGCTCCACAGGACATCTGAGAAGGACCTCTAGTAGTTGTGGCTGGACCTTTTCGAGACATAGGGCCCGGCACTGCACCTGCCTGGGGGTCCAAAGCAGGGCGAGCACCATAACTTTTAGCAGCAGTCGACATATTCCATTTTGCGTAATTGCGTGGCATCCTGATTTCTGTGGTGCGCCTCCTGGCTGGTTGCCTCCGTCTTCAGCACCTTTCCTTTGCTAGAGCAGACTGTGGTCTCACTCGAGTTTAGATGTGTACACAAGCACACACGTGTCTGCACATGCATGTATGTGTATACACATCTAGAGCACACTGGTTATTTTCCGGCGCCAGATAATCGCCGTAGCCCCTTCTCCTGTAAGTAGAAACAGTTCCACCGCGTGAAGGCCAGGAGTTGGACTTTTGCTGCATAGGTTATGTATTCACGAGCCATTGGGGTATTTAAGCAATGTTGGGCGCTCACCCCAACACTGCACCCCGGCTACATACAACAACATTTGGAACCATTTGCTCAACTGATAATGGTTCTCCAGTTGACAAGAATGAAAAGGGCTACAGATAGAAGTGATAGAAAGTAGAAGATTCAAGAAGTACCTACAAGTTGAGAGCTACAGTGTCTCTTCTTTGTACTGGTATCAGGCATCTTTCAATTCATCTGGCAAGCTACATCTTCTTTTGCTCTTGTACATCGTGATCTGTTTGGGGCTGATGTTCTCACAGAGGCCCAGATACAAGAGAATGACAAGCTAAGAGGTGAGGGATGGGAGGGTCATGAAGGAATGCACACAGCAAGATCTGATCCTGATCCGCAATGGGTACAGAACAGGGTGATGATGCATATCAATTCATATAAACTCATGTTACCAATCAGTGCTGCCTCAGATGGTTAGTCTGCCTAGTTACAATTCCTGGTTTCTCTTTCTTACTTCATCTGTCATTTCCTTTACTTACTTTTACAGACAGGGGTGCAATATTACTAATGATATTCCCCAGGCTGGTTAGTAGTGATAATGCATGGAAACAAAAGATGCATATCTTCCTTTACTTACTTTTTCAAACAGGGAGATGATTTAATAAATAACATTCCACATGTTGAATAAAAGCAATAATGTAAGGAAGCATATAATATATAATTATATAATATATATATATATATATATATATATATATATATATATATATATATATATATATATATATATATATATATATATATATATATATATATATATATATATATATATATAATGTAGCAAGTATTGTCCCTTGATATAACTTTGCTGTTAAGTCCTCTTAATTATACGTCTTTCCTTTTAAAACTGTTTTACTAAGTACAAAACTTTTTAAAACCACATAACTATGTCAGTTGGCTCGGCGGGAATGAGAAAAACATCTGTACAAAATTTCATCTCAATCGGATGGACCATTCGGAAGCGCATAAAGGACACACACACGCGCGCGCGCGCACACACACACACACACACACGCACGCACGCACGCACGCACACACACACACACACACACAAACAGACATTGTCTTTTTTATATATATATATATATATATATATATATATATATATATATATATATATATATATATATATATATATATATATATATATATATATATAAAACAGAGTGTATGTTTGTTTGTTTGTGGGTATTGGATGCGTTCGATAACGGTACATCCGATTGAGATGAAATTTTCTACACGTCTTCCTTTCATTCATTTGCAACCGACTATAATAATTTCTTAATGTAAAATCTTCGACTTATTTAATAACATTTACTTTTCCATCTTCATTATATAATGTCTATATAGCAGGGGGACTTCACTCTAGAAAAGTTATTTCAAGGGGCATAACTTTTAATAACATTTCTGTATACTTTATAGTCATATTGTTGGACTTACTTGCACTATTGTTAAACTTTTTGTCTATAGTTATTTTCAGGCATATGAGTTATAATAAATAATGATATAATCTTTAAGGCATTTTCAAAGTTTTCATAAAAATAATGCATAATGCATAACATTGTAACCCATCTTTTTCTACAGTTTTCATTGAATGGTGTGTGGAAGGACATTCTTTTAAGTTACTGTGCGCCAAGAGCTGGGCGAAACCAAGCCGGTCAGACAGATAGACAGACAGACAGTCGGGAACGGGAGAGCTTATATGACTACTTATATGAATTAAATTAGATGCTCCCCACCAGGGACTGGGTGAAGCCGGGCCGGGACAGAAGACAGACAGTCGGGAACGGGAGAGCTTATATGACTACGTATATGAATTAAATTAGATGCTCCTCACCAGGGACTGGGTGAAGCCGGGCCGGGACAGAGAGACAGACAGACAGATAGTCGGGAACGGGAGAGCTTATATGACTACTTATATGAATTAAATGAGATGCTCCCCACCAGGGACTGGATGAAGCCGGGCCGGGTCAGCCAGCCAGACAGACAAACAAGCAGACAGACAGACTGATGGATAGATAGATCCCCTCCAGGGCCTGGGCGAAGCCGGGCCGGGTCAGCTAGTGTATATATATATATATATATATATATATATATATATATATATATATATATATATATATATATATATATATATATATATATATATATATATATATAATCATCATCATTGGCACCTTGCCGTCTTGACAGACGATAGTTTGTGCTTTAAAAAGGCATAATAACTTTTAACTATGGCGGTAGCGAGTGTGACTGATAAGGCCAATTTGCGCTGTAAATGTCCGTTCACAGTGGGTGCATGTGAACACGTGGTCATTTCCACCATCATGCACCATCTTACGTCTCAAACGCTTGGTGTGTGACTTATCTGCAATAATTTTCTCCTTTGACTTTATTCCATTTCTGATATTTGCCCTCCATGCAACACGTTCAGCGGCGACTTGCTCCCAATGTGCATTATCAATGCCTGTATCAATCATGTCCCGCTTACACACATCTTTGTATCGTAGTAGAGGCCGACCCTGATATCTCTTACCCATCTGTAATTCACCAGAAAAGATGTCCTTTGGTATTCTACCATCATCCATCCTCCTAAGATGTCCTATCCATCTAAGTCTACGAAGACTGAGCATGGAATAAACTGTCACACAACCTGATCTTTCCAATACTTCAGTATTTGTGATTTTGTCTTGCCACTTAATACCAAGAATTCTTCGCAGACACCGCATATGAAAGCTGTTTAAACGTTTCTCTTGGTGTGAGTAAGTTGTCCAGGTTTCACTGCCATAAAGAAGAGTACTAAGGACACAGGCTTGATAGACAAGGACTTTTGTTTTGGCAGTAAGCTTCCTGTTCTCCCGGACTCTTTTTCTTAACCTGTTCATTGTTGTTGCTGCCTTACCAATCCGGATGTTGATTTCCTGATCTAGGGATAATTTGCTATTTACCACTGATCCTAGATATGTAAAATGGTCTACCATCTCTAGTTCAGCGTCGTCAATAAAGATTGATGGTACCCTATGTGTACCTTGTGACA
This sequence comes from Cepaea nemoralis, assembly GCA_014155875.1. NCBI lineage: Eukaryota > Metazoa > Mollusca > Gastropoda > Stylommatophora > Helicidae > Cepaea > Cepaea nemoralis. The sequence goes on from JACEFZ010011124.1 coordinate 57,521, forward strand.
TAATCTGTGTCTTCTTTTTGCTAATTGTTAAACCAAATTCAGAACAAGCATTGGAGAATGCAGATTCCCCATTGAACATTGCAATTCTTCCTCAGAGTGGGTCGTAACTGTAGCATCATCTGCAAAAAGCAACTCTCTGATCAGTACCCTCCTAATTTTGGTCTTGGCATTCAATCTCTGAGCATTGTAGAGGCCGCCATCTGAGCGTGAGTGAATGTATATACCACCATCCTGATCACGAAAGGCATATTTCAGTAGAAGTGAAAAGTATATTCCAAAGAGGGTGGGAGCTAGTACACAACCTTGCTTAACTCCACTCTTGATTTCAAACTCTTCAGAAGTTGCACCATCAAACTTGATTATACCCTTCATGCCTGTGTGGAACGATTCCACAATGGACAGAAGAGTTGGTGGGCAGCCAATCTTCTTTAGTGCCTTGAACAGACCCTCACGACTGACCAAATCAAATGCCTTTGTGAGGTCGATGAAGGCAATAAACAGTGGTTGATTCTGTTCACGGCATTTTTCTTGCATTTGTCTCAATGAGAATATCATATCAATGGTAGACCGGTTCTGTCGAAAGCCACACTGTGATTCGGGGTAGACTTGATCTCCTAGGACTTGAAGTCTGCGCAGAACAATTCTGGCAAATACTTTTCCAACAATACACAGAAGTGAGATACCCCTATAGTTGTTGCAGTCGCTCCGATCGCCCTTGTTCTTGTACAGTGTTATGATGCTTGAATCTTTGAAATCCTGTGGGACTTGTCCTTCTCGCCAGCATAGCTCTATTAGCTGGTGGATCTGTAGAGTGAGTGTGTCTTGCCCACTCCTGATAACCTCTATTGGAATCCCATCCTTACCTGGAGCCTTGCCAGATGCAAGTTCATTTATAGCACACTTAACTTCTGTTATGGTGGGAAGTGTGTCCAGGTGGTCAAGAGTTGGTAGAGCCTCTATGGCGTTGAGGGCATCATCCGCTAGTTTGGTCTCACTTGAGTAAAGCTCCAAATAGTGCTCTACCCATCTGTCCATCTGCTGTTTCTTATCAGTTATGATTTCTCCAGTCAAGGTTTTCAATGGTGCACTTCTTTTGATCATTGGACCACATGCTTTCTTTATTCCTTCATACATGCTTCTGATGTTTCCCTTATCACTTGCGATTTGAATGGACTCACATAACTTGATCCAATAATCATTTGCACACTGCCTGGCAGCCTTTTGCACATCCTTCCTAGCTTGCTTTAGCTCACTCAGAGTGTTACGCGTTGGTCTTTCCTTGTTTCTTAAGAGAGCTATCTTCTTCTTATCAATCAAGGGCTGCAGAGTCTGGCTGTTTGCCGCAAACCAGTCCTGCCTCTTATGATCCACAGTGCCGTAAACCCTTACGGCAGTTTTATAAAGAGTTTCCTTAAGTTGACCCCACTTTTCATTTACTGTACAATTTTCTGGTGTATCAGTGAAAGCGTCTTCAAGTTGCTATTAAAACTGAAATCACTTTTCAGGATCGTGAGTGTTAATAATATTAATCCTGGGGCTAGATTTGTGTTTAGCTGTGTAGATTCTCTTTGGTCTCAGTCTAACCCTTGCAACAACCAAAGAATGATCCGTATCACAGTCAGCACTGTGGTAACTTCGAGTCAATGATATATGGTTCAGATGTTGTCTCCGTGTGATGATGAAGTCCAGCTGGTGCCAATGGCCGGATCTTGGATGTTTCCATGTGACCTTATGCAGCTCTTTTGTTTTAAAAAAGGAGTTTGTAATACATAGGTCATTTCTGGTGCAATGCTCCAGCAGCCTTTGCCCATTTTCATTCATGCGACCGATGTTGTATTTTCCAAGGCACACTGGCCATGAACTCGAGTCCTTGCCCACACGAGCATTGAAGTCACCGAGCATATAAATGTAGTCAGATTTTGGAACTGCCTTGATCACGGAGTCTAACTCCTCATAGAACGAATCCTTCACATCATCAGAGGAATCGAGTGTCGGTGCATATGCAGTAATAATGGTGGCAAAACCACAAGAGGTTGCCAAGCGCAGGGATAATAGTCTTTCATTTCCTCCTGCTGGAATTTCAATCATTCCCAGTAGCGAATTCTTCACTGCAAAGCCCACACAGTGTTGCCTTTTTTCTGCCTGCCCTCTACCCTTCCAAAAAAAAGGTGTAATTGTTTTCCCTGAGTGACCCTTCCTCAGCGAGGCGAGTCTCCTGCAGGCCAGCAATATCAATGTTAAGACGATTGAGTTCGGCATCAATCACAGCCGTTTTTCTCACATCGTCAATATTGGTCAAGTCAGTGGAAAATCCTGGACACATGGTTCTCACTGTTCCAGGTTGCAAGCCGTAGCTTGAGGTTTCTATTGTTCTTTTTATTAGTACCTGGTGCATTGGTTTTACAGCCTGCGATTCAGATTTTGTCCTAGCCCCAAGCACCCATTGAAGCAGGCAGGCTGTGGCGGATCAGCACCCAATTGGCCGGGGGCTGCCCAGCTTGAGGCGGGCGGTAGCTGATCAGTGACACCTGTAGGTGTCTCCCACCGTCAGAGGCAACGCGTGGCGCCCCATGTCTACGCCAATTGACAGGGACTTATAACCCGTAACAGTTGCCTCTCGCTTTGATTCCGAGACCGATTAAGACCAGGGATGGAGTTATTGCCTCTCCATAGCACAAAGCCTGGGCTAAAATATAGAGATCATGTGTTGCCCATGCAGCATGATCCCTCTCTCGGCCTGCCTAGTTCACTCCAGAGGAAAGGTAACACCTCTACATCTGGAACAAGACAAGCTGCAGAAGCTGTCGGATCAGCAAAGCAATGCTCTAACTGTCCGCCTGTCGGAGCTTCGATCCTAGACCAGCCGCCAACCAAGGCTTAGGGCCTGGTATGCCCTGCCATGATATTTTGCCTTTAAGTTGCATTTCCTCGCACCAGGGTAAGGCTTGTGTCCACCCAAATGCGCTCTTCCGCCCGAAGCCGTTGGCACAATGTGGGGTGTCGGGTTTGGTAAGCGCCGCCCAACATTCGGCGCTGACAGAAAGCAGGTAGTACCGTCTGCTGTTATACTTATACGGTAGCTCAGTCATACCTGACACCAAACTAACTAACTAACTAACTAACTAACTAACTAACTAACTAACTAACTAACTAACTAACTAACTAACTAACTAACTAACTAACTAACTAACTAACTAACTAACTAACTAACTAACTAACTAACTAACTAACTAACTAACTAACTAACTAACTAACTAACTAACTAACTACTAACTAACTAACTAACTAACTAACTAACTAACTAACTAACTAACTAACTAACTAACTAACTAACTAACTAACTAACTAACTAACTAACTAACTAACTAACTAACTAACTAACTAACTAACTAACTAACTAACTAACTAACTAACTAACTAACTAACTAACTAACTAACTAACTAACTAACTAACTAACTAACTAACTAACTAACTAACTAACTAACTAACTAACTAACTAACTAACTAACTAACTAACTAACTAACTAACTACTAACTAACTAACTAACTAACTAACTAACTAACTAACTAACTAACTAACTAACTAACTAACTAACTAACTAACTAACTAACTAACTAACTAACTAACTAACTAACTAACTAACTAACTAACTAACTAACTAACTAACTAACTAACTAACTAACTAACTAACTAACTAAACTAACTAACTAACTAACTAACTAACTAACTAACTAACTAACTAACTAACTAACTAACTAACTAACTAACTAACTAACTAACTAACTAACTAACTAACTAACTAACTAACTAACTAACTAACTAACTAACTAACTAACTAACTAACTAACTACTAACTAACTAACTAACTAACTAACTAACTAACTAACTAACTAACTAACTAACTAACTAACTAACTAACTAACTAACTAACTAACTAACTAACTAACTAACTAACTAACTAACTAACTAACTAATTAATGATAACAGATTTGATCGGATTTATTGCACTATATTATTTGGTGCGCACGGAAGTGTGAACTTTATTAATACCGCACATAAAAGTAAACATGGCGGCACCCACCAGTGTACTCCCTACCAACAAATGTGCCTTATAAATACAATACTGACAAGTCACGTGCATCGAGCATTAATTTTGTCCGTGAGAGGATTTGTATTCCTTCAATATGTCGTCCACCGCCACGAGAATGGACAAGGAAGACCATCCACGCGTTTACTCAACAGTAAATGCCTTATTGTGGTTATGTATGTTGGTGTTTGTGGCGATACCGTTTGGACTTGTTAGCGCCTTGCTGCTGGTGGTGATGCGGCCGATTTCCATCATCTTCCCCAACAATGAAGTGATTGAGACATCAGATTTCCTCGAACTGTGCCAGTTCATGCCCGAGATCTGTGTAGCTCATCTGCTGGCTGGAAATGACTTTATTAAGTGTATACAAAGTAGAACCATTCTGAATGCTGGCACACCTGTGTAGGTGAGTAAAGTTCAGTAAAGCAACGATCTTTTCTGTTCATAGTAAAGTACCCTGTGTCCTGGAAACACCCGTTTAGGTGAGTAAAACAACGATCTTTTCTGTCCTTAGCAATGCACCTTATGTCCTGGGCTATTCCGATTCCCATAATCTACCCCATCAGTGAAGTGAAGGAGACATCAGATACACTTGAACTATGCCAGTCCACGCCGGACATCTTATTAGCTCATCTTCTGGCCGGAATGACTTTATTCTGTGTATAGAAAGAAGAACCATCCTGAAAGCCGGTACATCTGTGTAGGTGAGTAAAACAGCGGTCTCCCACACAATATACCGCATGTCCTGGGCTATTCTTCGTGTGTATCGATCCCTGTGTAATGTAGGATTGTACTTCTTATGTTTAGTCCGATTATTGTTTACTAAAGATCTCTTCTCATCGCGGGGTAGTGGGTTAGCTCCACACGCGGTTCAGTTAGACTTACATTTTCACTTCTCGTCCTTGACCTGGGGACGTCAATTACAAGTGTATCAGAAGTCGGAGAAGGGTTCGCCAGATGGCGAGGTACACTGGTAATAGGGATAGCTGACCCTTACGCAAAAATCAGTCCAGTGAACTCACTAATAGTGACGACGCTCGAGTTTAAAGCCAACAGTCAACGAACTCACAAAAAAGGAACAACTAAAGAAATCCGACATCGCAGCTGTTTTATACAAAGTGTGTATATGTGGCCCCTGTAAAAGTGTTACACCTGTGATGGTGTTATTGTTTTTATGGCCTCCTCTCTCACCCCTGGGGGGGGGGGGGTGTCATTCTGGGACTGAAAGAGTTAAACAGGTAACATTCTGTGTAACTCCTATGTTTAATCCCTGCTTTACTCCTCTGTTTAATGCCTGTGTTTAACCCTTCTGTTTAATTCATCTGCTTAACTCATTGTTTTTTTTTTATTTTCTCTGTTTAACTCCTATGTTTAACTCCTATGTTTAGCTCCTATGTTTACTTCTTCTGTTTAATTTCTATGTCTAACTCCTTTAAGTTCCATTTGGGCATTGGGTTGGAGTCTTTTGATAATGACATAATTCTTGATCTCTAATAATCGACATTATAGCATTCACTACATCCCACAGATGACCCGTCTGTCTCGGCAAATCTATAGTGTAGATACGGCTCGTTCCAGTAACACATTTGACGTAGCCTCGTCTATTAGTCCTCTCATACGTCGCCCTGTGCTGGAACATAACTTAAATCCAAATACAAACATCCTTAACTGATTCAGTGCCGAAGAATAATATATCGCCGAATATGACCTACTATTTGGACAGAATGACGATATAACGCCATACTAGGGTCATCGTGTTCCGCAATTTCCTTAGTTATGAGGAGCGGCTGGTCGAGTGGCAAAGAATGCCGGGTTCTCCTTCAGGAGACCGGGGTTCGAATCCTCGGTAAGGTGTGGATTTGTTTTCTGTCAGAGGCAAAACCAAAACCCTAACCTGCTCAGTTCGCGGCGACTGCACTAGCCAGGCGGCCTTAATTGCTCCCTCAAGTTCAAGATCCCCGTCCTACACCGCAAGGTAATACAGGCAATAGATGACAGTTTTTGACAATGAACATTATAAAGCTTGTTCATTTGACTGTTTACCATGTGGTTGTGTAAACATACTTTTTGTTTGGCTCTCAAGCAGTTAAATATGTTGCTTCATTTCTTATTGCATCTTCGGCTTGCATCGTACTTAGAGATTCTGCAGAATGTCTGCTTCGCCCTTCGTGAATTGTCCAAAACTACTGGCGTTCTTTGAAACGTCACGAAAGTTAGGAGAAAACAATAATGGAGGGGTATATGCCTGAGAAGAGAGGAAGAGGAAGGCCAAAGGGAAGATGGGTGCAGGATGTGGCGGATGATCTCCAGATGGTGTATCGGACGCGGGACATCTTGCTAGTGATCGAGAGATTTTCCGGAAGGTTGTTATGGGAGCGAGGTTCTGCAAACCACAAACTACTGAATGAATGAATGAATGAATGACTGGCGTTCTAGGCGCGAGCAGTTCTCACCGGTTACCTCCCCCTTCACCATGGCCAGGACAGTGTCTCTGTGAGCCTGAGTAAGAGAGACATACCTACGTATGGTACGCACTCATGCCACATCTGTCCATCCTGAACGTTACGCAGTATTACGAAGCATTACCAACCTAAGCAATCTTTTCCCTTTCGCTCGCTTTAAACTCGGACTTAGTCCACACACTGATCTCACCGCCCAAGTGGATGTATGACGTCATTAGATACTAAAATTTGCAGAGCACGCGTCTACCTCAGAGTTAACGCAAACACACAACATCCACCTACCTCAGAGTTAACGCAAACACACAACATCCGCCTACTTCAGAGTTAACGCAAACACACAACATCCACTGCACAGTGAAATTAGGAAGGTGAAGGGCAGCAGGTTAAAAAGAGGACGGTCGTGGATGGGTCAAGCCGAAGACATTCTTCAACAGGTGTGTTCACTGGAGGACTTAGAAGCTGGCAAGGAGTGGGTACAAGTGCCGACAGATTTCAGTACGTCCTTTTTAGTTTGCATCCAACTAGACAGAAAATGAAGACAAGAAAATCCGTCTGCTGTGGAGGCGGAAGTAGAAGCGTTGATTTTCGTGAATTCGTTAGACTGTGATGCTGTCATATACACAGATGGGTCGGTTGTCAGCTCATGGGCCTTTAAGGCGCGGGCCGGAGGGAGAATGGTGAAGGAGGACTCTGGTGCTTTTGTTGAGACCACAAGTAGCCTGACTATGGAAGTCATGGCAGTAAGTAAAGCAATAACATGGCTCGAGACACAGACATTCAATAGGGCATGTTTCCTTAGCGACTCAATGAGCATGCTCAAGAGGATAGAGATGGGTTGGATCCGAAGAGAATGGTTGCTGTCTCTGGAGCGGTCTCGGCTGGAAAGATTAGTTTCATCTTCGTGCCAGATCATGCGGGAGTACAAGGAA
>JACEFZ010011125.1:0-73110 GCA_014155875.1 Cepaea nemoralis
TGCGGGGGTGATGCTGTACTTGAACAAATCAGCTGGAAACAATATATACGCCTCGAAATTAAAGTGTAACACAAGAGTATTAAAAATTCATAGGACGAACACAAAAAGAAGAAGATCTATCCCAAGAAATGTCAATATTACAGAAGCTTGGTTATTAAAAGAAATACAATTGTGGAAAATTAAAACTTATGGGTAGGTGGGCGGACATGAATTACTTTCTTACAGCCTAGTGTACTCTGCAGCACACTACTGTACTTTGCCTACTGTACTCTCTCGCACACCACTGTACTTTCCTACAGCCTACTGTACTCTCCCTCACACCACTATACTTTGCCTACTGTAGTCTCTTTCACACCGCTGTACTTTCCTACAGCCTACTGTACTCTCCCGCACACCGCTATACTTTGCCAAATAGTCTCTTTCACACCACTGTACTTTCCTACAGCTTACTGTATGCTCCAGCACACAATTGTACTTTCCTGTCGCCCTCTCTGACATAGGTGTTAACGTCTTTCCCCATAATCCCGTAGATGCTCGTGAGTAACGCATCTGTGCGAGAACCGGCAGCGGTTCACCCCGCGCTGGTAACTTACGGGGATTTGTGAGCCGGTCGCTCAGAAAGCAATGGCAAACTACTGAGCGTAATCTTGCCTAGTACATTAACAGCAGCTGACAAATGCTGGTGTTAACTGCAACGTCCTGTAATGGATATGCAACATTAAAAAAAAAAACTGCCTACTGTATACGCCCACACACCACTGTACTTTCCTACAGTCTACTATAGTCTCACTCACACCACTGAACTTTCGACCGCCTATTGTACTCTCCTACACACCGCTGTACTTTCCCGCATTCTCATGTATCATCCTGTTTTCTGCAATACTGCTTTCTTAAATTCAACTGTAGAAGCCTGCGTGGCAGGGTGGTTAAACTCGATGTGCTCTGACATCAGGATAGTGTGTTCACTAAACTCACCGGTCACATGGACCGTTGAATTTGCGTTCAGAAAGCAGTGGCAAATTATTTAATGTAAAACTGCCTATAAATTCAACCTGGAGTTAATCGCAGCGTCCTGGAGAAAACAAGGAACATTATAAACGGTTAATTAACATTAATTGTAACTGCTCTTCTAAATTATATTGTGGTCTACTTTACTCTTTTCTTATTTGTATTAGAATCTCCTCTCAAATTCTACTTTTCTGTTGCCCTATATTCTACTATAAACGTCTCTCATATTCTACATTACTATTCACCTATCTTCTGCTATATACTTCTCTCATAATATATATTACTGTTCCCCTATATTCTACCATACATTACATTGGCACCTTTCCGTCTTGACAGACGATAGTTTGGTACATTGTGTTCAAAAAGGTTTAATAACTGTCATATGGCAATAACTAGGATCCATGGCGGTGGCGAGTGTGGCTGGTAAGGCCAATTCTTGCTGCAAATGTTTGCCCACAGTAGGTGCATGTGAAAACATGGTCATTTCCACCATTTTGCACCATCTTTCGTCTCTCATGCTCTGTGTGTGCTTTATCTGCAATCATTTTCTCCTTTGTCTTTATTCCATTTCTGATAGTTGCCCTCCATGCAACACGTTCAGCGGCGACGTGCTCCCATTGTGCATTATCAATGCCTGTATCAATCATGTCCCGCTTACACACATCTTTGTTTCGTAGTAGAGGCCGACCCTGAGATCTCCTACCCGTCCGTATTCTACCATAATCTCTCATATTCTACAATATTTTTCACCTATATTTTACTATAATCTTCTCTCATATTCTACACTGCAGTTCCCCTATGTTGTACTATAATCATCTCTCATATTCTTCACAACAGTTTCCCTATATTTTACTATAATCTTCTCTCATATTCTACACAACAGTTTCCCTATATTTTACTATAATCTTCTCCCATATTCTACACAACAGTTCCCCTATATTCTACTATAATCTTCTCTCATATTCTACACAACAGTTCCCCTATGTTGTACTATAATCTTCTCTCATATTCTACACTATAGTTCCCCTATGTAGTACTATAATCTTCTCTCATATTCTACACAACAGTTTCCCTATATTCTACTATAATCTTCTCTCATATTCTACACTACAGTTCCCCTATGTTGTACTATAAACTTCTCTCATATTCTACACAACAGTTTCCCCATAATTTACTATAATCTTCTCTCATATTCTACACTACGGTTCCCTATATTCTACTATAATCTTCTCTCATATTCTACACTACGGTTCCCCTATGTTGTACTATAATCTTCTCTCATATTCTACACTACAGTTCCCCTATATTCTACTATAATCTTCTCTCATATTCTACACTACAGTTCCCCTATGTTGTACTATAATCTTCTCTCATATTCTACACTACAGTTCCCCTATGTTGTACTATAATCTTCTCTCATATTCTACACTACAGTTCCCCTATGTTGTACTATAATCTTCTCTCATATTCTACACTACAGTTCCCCTATGTTGTACTATTATCTTCTCTCATATTCTACACAACAGTTTCCCTATATTCTACTATAATCTTCTCTCATATTCTACACAACAGTTCCCCTATATTGTACTATAATCTTCTCTCATATTCTACACTACAGTTCCTCTATATTCTACTTTAATCTTCTTTCATATTCTACACAACAATTCCCTTATGTTGTACTATAATCTTCTCTCATATTCTACACAACAGTTCCCCTATTTTCTACTATAATCTTCTCTCATATTCTATACAACAGTTCCCCTATATTCTACTATAATCTTCTCTAATATTCTACACAACAATTCCCTTATGTTGTACTATAATCTTCTCTCATATTCTACACAACAGTTCCCCTATTTTCTACTATAATCTTCTCTCATATTCTATACAACAGTTCCCCTATATTCTACTATAAATCTTCTCTCATATTCTACACAACCAATTCCCTTATGTTGTACTATAATCTTCTCTCATATTCTACACAACAGTTCCCCTATTTTCTACTATAATCTTCTCTCATATTCTATACAACAGTTCCCCTATATTCTACTATAATCTTCCCTCATATTCTACACAACAGTTCCCCTATATGCTACTATAATCTTCTTTCATATTCTACACAACAGTTCCCCTATATTCTACTATAATCTTCTCTCATATTCTACACAACAGTTCCCCTATATTCTACTATAATCTTCTTTCATATTCTACACTACAGTTCCCCTATGTTGTACTATAATTTTCTCTCATATTCTACACTACTGTTCCCCTATATTCTACTATAATCTTCTCTCATATTCTACACAACAGTTCCCCTATGTTCTACTATAATCTTCTCTCATATTCTACACTACAGTTCCCCTATGTTGTACTATAATCTTCTCTCATATTCTACACTACAGTACCCCTATGTTGTACTATAATCTTCTCTCATATTCTACACTACAGTCCCCTATGTTGTACTATAATCTTCTCCCATATTCTACACTACAGTTCCCCTATGTTGTACCATAATCTTCTCTCATATTCTACACTACAGTTCCCCTATGTTCTACTATAATCTTCTCTCATATTCTACACTACAGTTCGCTTATGTTGTACTATAATCTTCTCTCATATTCTATACAACAGTTCCCCTATATTCTACTATAATCTTCTCTCATATTCTTCACAACAGTTCCCCTATATTCTACTATAATCTTCTTTCATATTCTACACTACAGTTCCCCTATGTTGTACTATAATCTTCTCTCTATTCTACACTACAGTTCCCCTATGTTGTACTATAATTTTCTCTCATATTCCACACAACAGTTCCCCTATGTTGTACTATAATCTTCTCTCATATTCTACACTACAGTTTCCCTATATTCTACTATAATCTTCTCTCATATTCTAAACTACAGTTCCCTTATGTTCTACTATAATCTTCTCTCATATTCTACATTCATTCAGCTCAGCAGTCAGACTTGTGCAAAGATATAATCGCATTGAGCCGGGAGTGCAGGGAATGGCCAGCAGGGGCCACGGAAGTGGAAATCCGGCAACTAATTCAGGATAATGCTCGCCCGGGTGATGTGATTATATACACAGATGGTTCGGTTTTGAGAGGCAGGAGAAGAGCCTGGAGGTTCTTAGCAAAAGCTAATGGTCGCCATTTGATGCAGGAGAGCCTGGCATATGATACCACAACATCTAGCTAAAGAATGAAGGTGGAGGCGGTCAGTGCAGCTTTCCGCTTCATGGAGAATACGACACACACACACATCGTGATTGTAACTGACTTAGAAAGCATGCTGAGTAGGGTGAGGACAGGCAAGCTTCGTGCAGAGTGGCTTGCTTCGCTTCGGAAGTCATGGGTGACAAGCATCGTCTGGATCTTTTCTCCGGGGCATGCTGGTGTGCTGGGGAATGAACAGGCGGAAGATTGGCTGGCTCTGCAAAACTTGGTGGAGTATTGATGCATGATAAGGAAGACGTGGTTGCGGCCTTGTGGTAGCACGTGTACACCTAAGAGGAGCAAATGGATCACCATGGTCTGGCAAGAATGCGACAGCGAGGGCTGACGAGGGGATCCGACCGGCGATCGACGCTCAGAGGAAAGGCGAGACGGACATATAATCAGATTGCTACTGGTACTATTAGTGTTGGAACTCTTCGCTGGCTGTTGAGGATGGGGACAAAGCCCTTATGGGAATGCCCCGAATGCTGTGATGTCGGTTCCTAAATCAATCAATCAATCAATCAATCAATCAATCAATCAATCAATCAATCTACATTCATTCATTCATTCATTCATTCATTCAGTAGCATGTCCTTTGCAGAACCTCGCTCCCATAACAACCGTCCGGTAATCTTCTCGGTCATAAGCAAGATGCCCCGCGTCCGATACACCCATCTGGAGATCATCCGCCACATCCTGCACCCATCTTCTCTTTGGCCTTCCTCTTCCTCTCTTCGCGGGCATATATCCCTGCATGATTCTTCTCTCGAAATTTCATGACGTTTCAAGTAACTAAAATATTTCAATGTTTTTTGTTTTATCGTATGTAGTAGCCAACCTTCTTCAATATTCATATCGTGTCGTATGGATTCATTTGTTATTTTATGTATCCAAGATATTCTTACAACCCATATGCTCCATTTATATTCAAGGTATTGATGCGATGTTCAGCTTGTTTAGTAAGTGTCCATGTCTCACAGGATTATGTTGCAATGGGAAAGATGCATGCTCTTAAAAATCTAATCTTTGTAGTTCTATCTGTCCCCCTCCACAATTTATTCAGTTGTTTAGTTTTTGAAGAGCAATATTCTACATTAATGTTCACCTATTTTCTACTATTATCTTCTCTCATATTCTACAATACTGTCCCCTATTTTCTACTATTATCTTCTCTCATATTCTACAATACTGTCCCCTATTTTCTACTATAATCTCTCAAATTCTACTTTACGTCTCTAATATATTCTACCATTCTTCCCTCCCACACTCTACTTTACTGAAGTACATTCTACCCTACTCTCGTATTACGTTTCAAATATTCTCACTGGCGAGTTTCCCAGCCTGGCCTTACGCAATACGCTGGCTCCGCGGCCTCACTGTGGGTGTACACGCGTGGGTGGACAGACGTAAAGTTCGGGGTCACAATTGAAGAGTGTGACCTGGTTGTTTTGTCGTTAAAAACCAAATCTTAAAAAAAAACAACATATTTTTGAAACGCCGAAATTGCGTTGCGAAATGAGGCATTGTGTTTTCATAACGGTTAATAGTTAATTCTTAATCGACATCACAGCACTCCGGGTAAATTCCACAGGGGCTTCGCCTCTTTCTTCCCTTTGCTTATATGAGTGTAAATTAACACCGATAGTTTGTTGTCCACGTTATTTCCAGGTTTTCCTAGTTGTTGGTATTTTCTTAATAGCACCATTTTGTATTCGCATTGCATACCGGGATATTAAGGAAACCAAAGAATATTTTTGTTATGCCGCTCGCCCGTATTGAACCCAAGTGTGGTCCGTACATGTGATACTGTTTCCAGTTCAGTGGATTGATTTTGCATAGAGGTAGCTTTCCCTATTGTCAGTGTCCCTCGCCATCAGAATTCAGAGGAACCTGTAATTAACGTTCTGATGTCAAGGAGGAGAAATCAACAATTTTATCCAACTAACCAGTGTAGGCCGGCTTCCTAGCCTAGAGGTTAGCGACATTTCTCCGTAATATCGTATACTCTCGTAAGTAACGTGACGACGGTGAGAATCAGCAGTGGTTCGAATCGCGTCGATAACTTACGGGGTATGTGAGCCGGCCGCTCAGAAAGCAATGGCAAACTACTGAGCGTAATCTTGCCAAGAAATCAACAATCAGCTGAAAGATGCTGATGTTGACAGCAATGCCCTGTAAAGGATATGCAAACACATTAAAAAAAAAACCAGTGTAAGGTTTGAACCCGCTGCCTTTGCAGCAGCACACCGGAAGTGTAAGAGCAAGTGTTCTTATCCATACAGCCATGCTGACCTCCCAAAGAATATTAACACTTAATTTTACAATTTATTTAGTAAGAAGCGGATAAGGAAGGTTGGCGTGTGACAAACAAGCCCATCTCGTATGACAAATTATCTACAAAATCTGACAATAAACAATCAACAAGTTTACAGATAAGGACAGAAAAACAAATTAGTCAAGCAAGATGTAACGGGGAGGGGGGTGGGGTGGGGGTGATTCTTTAGGGAGGGTCTTCTGTAGGGAGTATCTACTATAGGGAGGGCCGTCTACATGGAAGGCGTTCTATAGGGAGGGTTTCCATAGGGAGGGTCTTCTTTAGCGTAGGTCTTATTTAGGGTGGGTTTTCTATAGGCTGGGTCTTCTTTGGGAGGGTCTTCTATAGGAAGGGCCTTCTTTAGGTAAGGTCGTCTATAGGCAGGGTCTTCTATATGGCGGGTCTTCTATAGGGAAGGTCTTCTATAGGGTGGGTCTTCTATAGGGAAGGTCTTCTATAGGGTGGGTCTTCTATAGGGTGGGTCTTCTATAGGGAAGGTCTTCTATAGGGTGGGTCCTTCTATAGGGAAGGTCTTCTATAGGGAAGGTCTTCTATAGGGAAGGTCTTCTATAGGGTGGGTCTTCTATAGGGAAGGTCTTCTATAGGGTGGGTCTTCTATAGGGAAGGTCTTCTATAGGGTGGGTCTTCTATAGGGAAGGTCTTCTATAGGGTGGGTCTTCTATAGGGAAGGTCTTCTATAGGGAAGGTCTTCTTTAGGGAAGGTCTCCTATAGGGAAGGTCTTCTCTAGGGAAGGGTTTCTATAGGGAATGTCTTCTATAGAGTGGGTCTTCTATAGGGAAGGTCTTCTATAAGCAGAGTCTTCTATAGGGTGAGTCTTCTATAGGGTGCGCCTTCTATAGGGAGAGACTTTTATAGGGTGGGTCTTCTATAGGGAAGGTCTTCTAATGGGTGGGCTTTCTTTAGGGTGGGTCTTCTATAGGGTGGGTCTTCTATAAGGCAGGTCTTCTTTTGGCAGGGTCTTCTATAGGGTGGGCCTTCTTTGGGTTGGGTCGTCTTTACGGAGGGTCTTCTATAGAAAGGGTCTTCTTTAGGGATGGTCGTCTATAAAAAGGGTCTTCTTTAGGGTAGGCCTTCTTTAGGGAGGGTCTTCTATAGAAAGGGTCTTCTATAGAAAGGGTCTTCTTTAGGGCGGGTCTTCTTTAGGGCAGGTCTTCTTTAGGGAGGGTCTTCTATAGAAAGGGTCTTCTTTAGGGAGGGTCTTCTTTAGGACGGGTCTTCTTTAGGGCGGGTCTTCTTTAGGGCAGGTCTTCTTTAGGAAGTGTCTTCTTTAGGAAGTGTCTTCTTTAGGGAGGGTCTTCTTTAGGGCGGGTCTTCTTTAGGGAGGGTCTTCTTTAGGGAGGGTCTTCTTTAGGGCGGGTCTTCTTTAGGGAAGGTCTTCTTTAGGGAGGGTCTTCTTTAGGGCAGGTCTTTTTAGGGCAGGTCTTCTTTAGGAAGTGTCTTCTTTAGGAAGTGTCTTCTTTAGGGAGGGTCTTCTTTAGGGAGGGTCTTCTTTAGGAAGTGTCTTCTTTAGGGAGGGTCTTCTTTAGGGAGGGTCTTCTTTAGGAAGTGTCTTCTTTAGGGAGGGTCTTCTTTAGGGGAGGGTTTCTATAGAGAGGCTCTTATATAGAGAGGTTCATCTATAGGGAGGGCCATCA
Source organism: Cepaea nemoralis (assembly GCA_014155875.1). Lineage (NCBI taxonomy): Eukaryota > Metazoa > Mollusca > Gastropoda > Stylommatophora > Helicidae > Cepaea > Cepaea nemoralis. Next base: position 8,202 of record JACEFZ010011125.1, read on the forward strand.
GCAAGAAGGGGAAGGGGAGGGGGGGGGGGGGGCTAAACTCCAAGGAGGGTCATCTATTAGGAGGGGATTCTACAGGGAAGGTCATATACAGTGAGGTTCATCTACAGGGAGGGTTAACTATAGAGATGGCCTTCTAGATAGAGGGTCTTCTATTGGGAGGGTCTTCTATTGGGAGGGGACTCAATAGGGAGAGTCTTTTATAGGGAGGATTCTTTACAGGAAGGGTCATTTACAGGGAATGTCTTCTATAGGGTTACATAGTGAAGGTCTTCTCTAGGTAGGGTCTTCTATATGTCCCTCCCTGTAGTTTGTCTATAGGTAGGGTCTTCTATATGTCCCTCCCTGTAGTTTGTCTATATGGAGGGTCTTCTATATATCCCTCCCTATAGTTTGTCTATATGGAGGGTCTTCTAAATAGAGGGGATTCTACAGGGAGTATCTTTTACAGGGATGACCTTGTATAGCGAGGGCCTTCTATAGGGAGGGTGTTCTATTGTGAGTGTCTTATATTTGGAGGTTCTTCAGCCGGGATTAAGACACGAGTGTGAGGAAACCGTAGGGCGTTTGGATCGCCGATTTACGTCCGAGCAATGTGGGATAACACCCGGTGCAATGAAGCCGATCCTTTGGCTTTGTAAGCCCTTTTAATGAATAGAAGAAAATAAATAGGGCATGGGCTAGGAGAAATCAAATAGAACCCAGAGGGTAAACAAACTAGAGAGAGGCATAAGAACACTTGGGGAAAATAATTAAACAGACAGACAGACAAAACGACAGACAGATGCATGGGATGGTGGGTGGATGGCGAAAGAAAGAGAGTGAGGGACTGAGAGAGAGAGTGAGAGAGAGTGTTGGAGAGAGTGAGAGAGTAACGTGAGACTGGGAGAAAGTGAGAGAGACTGTGAGAGAGAATGAGAGAGAAAGAGAGTGAAATAGAGTGAGAGAGTGAAAGAGAGAGAGAGAGAGAGAGAGAGAGAGAGACAGAAAGAGACAGAAAGACTTAGCCTGAGTTGGTGCAAGGTCAATGCCCCAAAATTGAAGCCAAGTAAACTCCGCAAGAATGTCAGAATGAAACAGACATACCAACCGACCAAAAGACACAGGTAAACAGAATAAATTAACAAGGAGACTTATAAACACAAAAACAAAGCAAACTCGGAGTGTTGGAAAAGAGCTGACTTGAAGAGTGTAGTAATTAAATTTGTTGGCAAAAAAAAACAAAAAAACGAACACCCAATTTAATCAATTAGACAGCAGCCAAATTAGACAGAAATTAAGAAAATTATTGAGAGAGAGAGAGAGAGAGAGAGAGAGAGAGAGAGAGAGAGAGAGAGAGAGAGAGAGAGAGAGAGAGAGAGAGGGGGAGAGAGAGAGAGAGGGAGAAAGAGGTGAAGAGGGGGAAAGATAGGAGGGAGGAGGGAACGATGGAGTGAGCTGGTTAAACGGGGCAAACATATATAAAACGTGAATGATTGGTTATGATAGACACAGAAAAGAGGGGACAATCGTTGGAATAAATAATAGTACAAGAATATTACACGTTTTAGTGTAGATAAAACGGGCTTAGGGGAGGAGGGTGTGGGAGGGGGTTGTGGGGTTGTGAAGGGGGAGAACAGAGAGAGAAAGAGATGGAGAGTAAGGGGAGAACAAAGAGAGGACACGAGAGAGAGAGAGAGAAAGAGATGGAGAGAGAGGGGAGAACAAAGAGAGGACACGAGAGAGAGAAAGAGATGGAGAGAGAACGAAGAATAAAGAGAGGACACAAGAGAAAAAAAGAGAGAGAGAGAGAGAGAGAGAGAGAGAGAGAGAGAGAGAGAGAGAGAGAGAGAGAGAGAGAGAATGGATTAAGTATACTAGTAACGGCCTTATACAATAAAATATAATTGAAAAAAAAGAGAGATAGACACACAGACAAACTAGAGAGAGAGAGAGAGAGAGAGAGAGAGAGAGAGAGAGAGAGAGAGAGAGAGAGAGAGAACAGAGAGAGAACAGAGAGAGAACAGAGAGAGAACAGAGAGAGAAAGTGAGAGCAAGGAGAATAAAGCAAGTAAGAGAGAGAGAAAACGAACGAACGAACGTACGAACGAACGAACTTTATTTTCAAAGGGTAACAAATTGGGCATGCAGGCCCGTCTTACATTCGGTACTTCCAATCACTCATCTTTTGTTCATCAGTGCATAGTGCATTCACACAGGGAAAAAAACATTGTCAAATGAATGTTGTAAACATAAATAATGCATGTTACAATGTTATAAGACACATCCCCCCCACCCACCCACCCATCCACTATCCATCCGCGTGTCCCCCACACACATCCATCACCCATCCACACACATACCCACAGGCACATACATTCCCCCATCAATCCACCAATCCCCCAACCCAAACATCCCACACACACCCCCACATACACCCTCCCCCCACCTACACACACATCTCCGCAAACATGCATGCATCCACCCATCCATCACCCACCCATACATCCCCCACCTTCACACATTTCCCCACACACACGCACACATCCTCCACCCATCCCATAACCTATCAACACTCACCCACCCAAATATCCTCCACCACCCACCCGCACACCCCCAACCCCTCAGCCAAACACACATCCCGCAACCACATATCCAACACCCACACACACATATTCCCGCCAACTCACATATCCCGCACCTACCCACACACAAAACCCGCACCCACCCACACATCCCCCACTTACACACATATCCCACCCACACAATCTCCCCCACCGACACATCCCGCTTTCACACACATCCCCCACCAACCCCAACCTACACACACTCAACCTCCCACATATCCTCCACGCACCCACTCGCCAACACCCCCCCCCCCCCCCCCGATCTCCAATCCCCAATCACACATCCCTTAACTACACATTTCACCATCCATACACTCACACACACACACATCCCCACACCCATAAACATATCCCCACCCACCAACACATTTCTCATCCAAAAACACACACCTCCCAACCACACACACACCCCACGACCCACATATACCCCACCCACACACACATCCGCCGCTAACACACTCTTCCCATCCACACACACACACATCCCCCGCCATACACTCATCTCACACACACAGAGAGAGAGAGAGAGAGAGAGAGAACACAGAGAGAAAACACAGAGAGAGTGAAAGTGAGAGTAGAGAGAATAAAGAGATTAAAAGAGAGAGAGAGAGAGAGAGAGAGAGAAAGAGAGAGAGAGAGAGAGAGAGAGACAAGGAGAAAGAGAGACAGGAAAAGAGAGACGGACAGACAGATAGGCATACACAGACAGAGAGATACAGACACACAAAGATAGGCACACGCTCAAATAGACACAGACCACAACAGACCGAGAAACACAGACAGAGACACATAGAGATATACAGATAGAGATACACACAGATACACAGACAGAGATACACAGATAGAGATACACAAGGATACACAGACATAGATACACACATATACACAGACAGAGATACACAGACAGAGATACACAGACAGAGATGCACGCACAGAGATACACAAAGATACACAGACACAGATACACAGACAGAAATACACAGACATAGATACACAAAGATACATAGACAGAGATACACAGACAGAGATACACAAAGACACACACACAGAGATACACAGACAGAGACAGATGCACAGACAGAGACAAATACACAGACAGAGACAGATACACAGACAGATACACAGTCGCAAAGAGACCCATAAACACACCATGAGAAACAGTGATACGCAGATAGAAACACACAGACATAAACAGATACATACAAACCCAGACAAACAGACTGACACACGCACACGCGTACATTCAGATATACAGACATACGCGCATATGGGGATAGTCAGTTAGATAGATGAGTAGACATATAGACAAACAGACAGACAAACTAACAGAGAGACAGAGAGACAGACAGACAGACAGACTGGTAACATTTAGACATATAAGGATAGACACATATATATAAAATTAGACAATCAGACAGACAGACAGTTGGTTTACGGGTTTGGTGAATGGATAAATGTATACATGTCAACGAACTGTAGACCAAGCGGGTGTGAATCTATTGTGAGATGTGAATTTTAAAATGAACATTTCGACAGACTTGACCTTCCAGCCTTTCATTAACGTCACTTACTCACAAAGACAAGAGGAATTACCGCACAAAGGGGAGCACATTAAGACATTGTCCCCAGAACAGCGAGGTACAATGACGTGACATTCGTCCCTGATTAACTGAACGCTTTTTTTTTTCCTTCTTCTGCTTTTAAATCTTGAATTTTTTTTTTGGAGGGGGTGGTGGGTTGCAGGATGTAGACAGTTGATATGTCTCTATGTTTATCTGTTTGCTCGATTGTCTGTCTGCGTGTCGTTCGATCTACATGCTTAGTATCTGACATTTTGAGTGTATCACACATGTCTGTCTGTCTGTCTGTCTGTCTGTCTGTCTGTCTGTCTGTCTGTCTGTCTGTCTGTCTGTCTGTCTGCTTGCCTGCCTACCTGCCTGCCTGTCTGTCTGTAGGTAGGTAGTAGGTGTGTGTGGGTGGGCAGGTGGGGGGAGGCGTGAGTGCGTGCGTCGGTGCGTGTATCGGTGTGTGTGTCTGTGTGTGTGTGGGTGTGTGTGTGTGTGGAGGTGTGTGTGGGTGTGGGTGTGTATGTTCGTGTGTGTGTGTGTGTGTGTGTATGTATGTACGCGTGTGTGTCTATGTTTCGGTCGATCGGTCGGTAGGTAGGTATGTATAGAATGTTGTGATGCCATGATCCATATATGTAATATGAAATATATAACCGTGTTACTTAGTTGCTTATCCTTTTCGGTAAGTTTTCGCTCAGTAGTGTGCCATTGCTTTCTGAACGCTCCTACCAGTGACAACCAACGCAAGACGATCTGCAGCCAAAACGCCTGCAGCTGTGTATGGAACGCGGTATGCAGGATTACGAATTGTGTCTATAACACTGTGGCCATAGAGGCGGGCTATAACCTAGTATGTATGCAATGTCCACGTGCTTTCATTGACTCTTTCCTCGTTGTCAATGTAGCAGAATTATCCAAGCATAAACAAGAATGGTCATAGAACCTGATCAGGGAAATGTAGAACCGACACGGTTGCCTGAATTTAATTAAGCCAACACAAGCAACAAAGATTCTAGACCTAACTGGCCACTCCCTGAGTCAAGAAAAATAAATATATATCTCAATGTTAATTCTTTTAAAAAATCTAATTCCATTTTAGAATTTATACACAATCTCTTTTGTTTCTCGTGTCCAATCTTGTTTTTGTAATGAGAAGATACATTCGGTAGAAAGAAATGCAAATAGATATGTATGGTATTCATTGATTCGTTCAGTAGCATGTCCTTTGCAGAACCTTGGTCTGAAAATAACCTTCCGGAAAACTTCTCGGTCATAAGCAAGACGTCCTGCGTCCGATACATCCATCTGTAGATTATCAGCCACAATTCATGGTATGGATAGATAAAAATGAATTTAATTCATTTATAAACAAAGACTTCACTGGTATGGCCACCTAGTGAGAATGAACCCATTGTCGCCAGCAGCAAGAGAAAATGGAAACAACAAGGGCATAAGGCAGGGGAAGACCACGAAAAAGATGGATCGACGGAGTCATCAACTCACAACATCTCAGCATACCAAGAGACCGAGCGAGCCCTAGTTCGTAAACCAATCATCAAACAAGAATGCATCACCAAACGGCATAGGGAAGTAAAGGCCACAAGAAAGAAAGAAGATATATAAAAATACAGGGCCCTTCTACACAGAGTGTATTTTTAATGACTGTGCAGTGTTTGAAAATATTGCCAGTCCAAGTTTTCTATTTACCTATTATGTTGCAAGAACTTTACAGAGGGTGAATACAAAACTTGGACCGGCAATATTTTCAAACACAGCACAGTCATTAAAAATAACCCTATACAATCTCTAAGACGCTTTGAACATATGGTTCTACACCCGTATTTCTATAGACCAATCGGTACTAGGTGGCTGGTGTGGTCAGTGTTTTACTTTCTAAAACATTTTCTGGCAACTAATGTAGGCTGGGTTACTTTAAAAAAACATTCGAAAGCATCTCGGTGCGGGTTCGATCCAATGACTATGGAGACGGCAAGTAAAGGTGCATAGGTAGATTGTGAAAGGTAATTACCTTAACGAGGAACAGATGGCAGAGTGGATAGAATGCCAGGTTCTCCTTCGGGATACCCGGGTTGTTTCTAAATATCGGTGGTCATGATATACCAGAGATTCGATATGCTGATGATACAGTATTGCTATCCACAACACAGACTGGTTTAGAAAAATTAATAACCCCAACCCAATTGAATAGTGAACACCACAACTTATTTCTTAACATAACCAAGGGGAAGACCAAGAAGTAAATACCTGGATGACTTGGCCACGTGGCATGGTCGAGACAGGAACACGAAGCTGATCCACGACTCTGGTGATCGAGTGAGATGGCAAAACATGACCGCCCATGCTTATCGGCATGGCACATGATGGATGGGTGGATCTCAACATAGCAAAAACAAATATAATGCATACAGAGAGACCTACTATGGAGAAAGAAATGATTGTTCATGAATAAAAATTTGAGGTAGTGGAAAATATCGAATATCTTGGGTCATTGATTACGAACAATGGTGACGCAATTAAAGCAGCTACAAGACGAATATCTATTGCTCTTCAAAGACTAAAACAATTGAATAAATTGTGTAGAGGGACAGACAGAACTACAAAATCAGATTATTAAGAGCATGCATCTTTCCCATTGCAACCTACGCCTGTGAGACCTGGCACTTACTAAACAAGCTGAATAGAACATAACTGCCTGTGAATATAAATGAGTTCTAAGAATATCTTGGATAAAGAAAAGAATAAATGCATCCATACTTCAAGTATGTTGAAGAAGGTTGGCTATTATAGACCATAAAACAAAGAACATTGAAACATTTTGGTCACTTGAAACGTCACGAAAGTTTGGAAAAAAAATAATGGAGGTGTATATGCCTGGGAAGAGAGGAAGAGGAAGTCCAAAGAGAAGATGGGTGCAGGATGTGGCGGATGATCACCATATGGGTGTATCGGACGCGGGACATCTTGCTTATGATCGAGAGGTTTTCCGGAAGGTTGTTATGGGAACGAGGTTCTGAAAAGGACATACTACTGAATGAATAAATGAACCTGTATAGTAAGCGGTGATTACACTAGCCAGGCGGCGTTAATTCCTCGGCTCAAGACCCCCTGTCCTACACCTCAAGGTACTATAGGCAGTAGATGGCAGTTATTTTGACAATTACATTATTTTATTTCAACGATCACTCTGATAACACACGTATATCTCCATAAGTATTCCAGTCTAGTCCCATAGCTCATACACAGCGGGACTCAACCGAGTGTACAAACTCTCTAATACCGACAAGGATTCTGATGCGCGTACACTGTTGTTGAACGAGCTGTAAATATTCGTGTTATGTCTGCCTGCCTGTGAACTATCAGCCTGTCTTGTGAACTTTCTGCTCTCCCGTTGTGAACTGTCTGTCTGCATGTCTGTGAGCTTTCTGTCTGCTTGTCTTTTTGGCAGTCCAGGAATTAACTGTAAACTGTCTGCCTGCGTGTCTTTCTGTTCTTCGGTGAATTGTCTGTCTATATGTAAACTCTCTGCGCTCCAGTGAACTGTATGTCTATATGTAAACTCTCTGCCCTCCAGTGAACTGTCTGTCTATATGTAAACTCTCTGCCCTCCAGTGAACTGTATGTCTATATGTAAACTCTCTGCCCTCCAGTGAACTGTCTGTCTATATGTAAACTCTCTGCCCTCCAGTGATCTGTATGTCTATATGTAAACTCTCTGCCCTCCAGTGAACTGTTTGACTATATGTAAACTCTCTGCCCTCCAGTGAACTGTTTGACTATATGTAAACTCTCTGCCCTCCAGTGAACTGTTTGACTATATGTAAACTCTCTGCCCTCCAGTGAACTGTTTGACTATATGTAAACTCTCTGCCCTCCAGTGAACTGTTTGACTATATGTAAACTCTCTGCCCTCCAGTGAACTGTTTGACTATATGTAAACTCTCTGCCCTCCAGTGATCTGTCTGTCTATATGTAAACTCTCTGCCCTCCAGTGATCTGTATGTCTATATGTAAACTCTCTGCCCTCCAGTGATCTGTCTGTCTATATGTAAACTCTCTGCCCTCCAGTGATCTGTATGTCTATATGTAAACTCTCTGCCCTCCAGTGAACTGTTTGACTATATGTAAACTCTCTGCCCTCCAGTGATCTGTATGTCTATATGTAAACTCTCTGCCCTCCAGTGAACTGTTTGACTATATGTAAACTCTCTGCCCTCCAGTGATCTGTATGTCTATATGTAAACTCTCTGCCCTCCAGTGAACTGTTTGACTATATGTAAACTCTCTGCCCTCCAGTGAACTGTTTGACTATATGTAAACTCTCTGCCCTCCAGTGAACTGTTTGTCTATATGTAAACTCTCTGCCCACCAGTGATCTGTATGTCTATATGTAAACTCTCTGCCCTCCAGTGAACTGTTTGACTATATGTAAACTCTCTGCCCTCCAGTGAACTGTTTGACTATATGTAAACTCTCTGCCCTCCAGTGAACTGTTTGACTATATGTAAACTCTCTGCCCTCCAGTGATCTGTATGTCTATATGTAAACTCTCTGCCGTCCAGTGAACTGTTTGACTATATGTAAACTCTCTGCCCTCCAGTGAACTGTTTGACTAAATGTAAACTCTCTGCCCTCCAGTGAACTGTTTGACTATATGTAAACTCTCTGCCCTCCAGTGAACTGTTTGACTATATGTAAACTCTCTGCCCTCCAGTGAACTGTTTGACTATATGTAAACTCTCTGCCCTCCAGTGAACTGTTTGACTATATGTAAACTCTCTGCCCTCCAGTGAACTGTTTGACTATATGTAAACTCTCTGCCCTCCAGTGATCTGTCTGTCTATATGTAAACTCTCTGCCCTCCAGTGATCTGTATGTCTATATGTAAACTCTCTGCCCTCCAGTGATCTGTCTGTCTATATGTAAACTCTCTGCCCTCCAGTGATCTGTATGTCTATATGTAAACTCTCTGCCCTCCAGTGAACTGTTTGACTATATGTAAACTCTCTGCCCTCCAGTGAACTGTTTGACTATATGTAAACTCTCTGCCCTCCAGTGAACTGTTTGACTATATGTAAACTCTCTGCCCTCCAGTGATCTGTCTGTCTATATGTAAACTCTCTGCCCTCCAGTGATCTGTCTGTCTATATGTAAACTCTCTGCCCTCCAGTGATCTGTCTGTCTATATGTAAACTCTCTGCCCTCCAGTGATCTGTCTGTCTATATGTAAACTCTCTGCCCTCCAGTGATCTGTCTGTCTATATGTAAACTCTCTGCCCTCCAGTGATCTGTATGTCTATATGTAAACTCTCTGCCCTCCAGTGATCTGTCTGTCTATATGTAAACTCTCTGCCCTCCAGTGAACTGTTTGACTATATGTAAACTCTCTGCCCTCCAGTGAACTGTTTGACTATATGTAAACTCTCTGCCCTCCAGTGAACTGTCTTGACTATATGTAAACTATCTGCCCGTCTGTGAACTGTTTGACTATATGTAAACTCTCTGCCCTCCAGTGATCTGTCTGTCTATATGTAAACTCTCTGCCCTCCAGTGATCTGTCTGTCTATATGTAAACTCTCTGCCCTCCAGTGATCTGTCTGTCTATATGTAAACTCTCTGCCCTCCAGTGAATCTGTATGTCTATATGTAAACTCTCTGCCCTCCAGTGAACTGTTTGACTATATGTAAACTCTCTGCCCTCCAGTGAACTGTTTGACTATATGTAAACTCTCTGCCCTCCAGTGAACTGTTTGACTATATGTAAACTCTCTGCCCTCCAGTGATCTGTCTGTCTATATGTAAACTCTCTGCCCTCCAGTGATCTGTCTGTCTATATGTAAACTCTCTGCCATCCAGTGATCTGTCTGTATATATATAAACTCTCTGCCCTCCAGTGATCTGTTTGACTATATGTAAACTCTCTGCCCACTAGTGATCTGTATGTCTATATGTAAACTCTCTGCCCGCCAGTGAACTGTCTGACTATATGTAAACTATCTGCCCGTCTGTGAACTGTTTGCCTATATGTAAACTCTCTACCTGTCTCTGAAATGTTTGCCTATATGTAAACTCTCTACCCGTCTGTGAACTGTTTACCTATATGTAAACTCCCTGCCCGTCCGTGAACTGTCTATATGTAAACTTTATGCCCGTCTGTGAACTGTCTGCCTATGTAAAAACTATCTGCCCGTCTGTGGTATGTCTACCTATATGTAAACTCTCTGCCCACCAGTGAGTTGTGCGTCTATATGTAAACTGTATGCCCGTCAGTGAAGTGTCTGTCTATATGTAAATTATCTGCCCGCCAGTGACCTGTCTGCCCGCCAGTGAACTGTCTGTCTATCTGTATGTGAACTGTCGGCATGTCTGTGAAATGTCTGCCTCTCTGTCTGTGTATTGTCTGCCTATCTGTATGTGAACTGCCTGCATGTCTGTGAATTGTCTGCATGTGTGTGGACTGTCTGCCTCTCTGTCTGTGAACTGCCTGCTTCCCTGTCTATGAACTGCCTGCATGTATGTGAACGGTCTGCTTCTCTGTCTGTGAGTTTTCTGCGTGTCTGTGAACTGTCTGCTTCTATGTCTGTGAACTGTCTGCTTGTCTGTGAACTGTCTGCTTCTCTGCCTCTAAACTGTCTGCCTGTTCTTGACCAGTCTCTATCTCTTTCTGAAATGTCTGCCTATCTATAGATTGTTTTCTTGTCTATCTGTGAACTGTCTGTATGCATGTGCTCTCCTTGCCCATCTGTCTTGTCTCCTAGACACACAAATCTACGTAGAACAACTTCACCACCACTATCCATATTATTCCTCCCAATCAATCTTTCATCTCCAATTTTTCAATTAATTATCTTTTTTTTCTTCGTTGTCTCTCGCTATCTCTCTCCCACGCATTCTCTCTCTATCTCGCAGTCTCTCTCTAACACTCTCTCTCTCACTCTCTCTCTCTCACAAACACACTCTTTCTTGCGCGCACACCCTCTCTCTCTCATACACATTCTCTCTCCCTCGCTCTCTATATCTCTCTCACACACGCACATACACATACACATTCTCTCTCACACACACACTCTCTCACTGTCTCTATTTCTCTCTGACACATACACACACTCTCTAATCTCTCTAATGTATACACACACACACACTCTATCTATCTCTATACAACATGCAAACTCTCTCTCTCTCTCTCTCTCTCTCTCTCTCTCTCTCTCTCTATATATATATATATATATATATATATATATATATATATATATATATATATATATATATATATATATATCACGCACACACTTCCTATCTTTCTCTCTCACACACTCTCTATCTTTCCCACATACATTCTCTCTATCTCATCTATCTATCTCTCTCTCATAAACACGCTCTCTCTCTCTCTATCTTTCTCTCTCTCTCGCCATCTATCTATTTCTCTCTCTCTCTCTCTCTCTCTTTCTCACACACACACACACATTCAATCTCTTTCTCACTCTGTCACGCACACACTCTCTAGCTCTCTCTCCCTCTCTCTTTATCTCTCTGTCAAACAAAAGCACTCTCAATCTCTCTCTAAATACATACACACACTCTCTCTCTCACACATATCCACTCTCTCATACACACACACACACACAAACTCTCACATACCCAATATCACACACACACACACACACACACACACACACACACACACACACACACACACACACACACACACACTCATCCTCTCTCTCCCTTCTCAGCTTCGATAGACATAAACCTGACGATATATCCCCTACAGAAAACCCAGTGTCTTCCGGTCGCCAACATGGCTGTTAGGCGTTGAAACGTTAAGGCCTGTGGTGTGTTTATGCTTGCAGCTATGGTTTGCAATCGCATTTTCCACATGTTGGACTGGTAGTGCATGGTTCCGTCGTCCTGCTACAGAGTAAGTGCGTGGGCGACACTGTGAGCTGTGAAATTCGCGGGGAATGCTTTTACATCAGTCCTGTACAGTGACCTGCATGTTCGCAACAATGGCTACCGGCTGTTGCTGAATTGACTGATTTGCCTTTTCGGTTCACGAGTGCCTTTTTCAGGAGACTCCCGGGAGTCGGCGCTGAAGCTGCGGAGTTCATACTTTATGCGACATTTTCGGCGGGTCGCCTTGCGGTAAAAGACCGAGCCATGTGAGAAAACCCGGGTCAATGAGGTCTTTCTGGTGACTGCCGAGTCCATCGACGATGAGCTGTGGTTTTCATGGATTAATTTTCTGTTGGCATTCATGGCGGCGGCATTATGCACAGTGTACCTGTGCGGGCTGTTGGATTGCCGGGACCTCTGCCTGTTCCACTTTTCACATTGGACAGTGGGGAGCATTTTGTGTGATATTCACTGACACATGGACGGAGCATAATGGGGAGTTTGCTTTTTTTAATGCTTTGGAGTATTTACTAACTAACCCAGTGTCTCCACCTATACACACTCTCTCCCTATTTCTGCCCTCTCTCTACATGATATATCCCCCATAAAAACCCAGTGTCTCCACGTATACATACTCTCTCCCTCAGTCCTCGTTTCTCTACACCAGGGGTGTCAAACTCAATCGCTCAGCGGGCCAAAACTCAAATGACACTTAAGCTTGCGGGCCGAACAGGATAAACATTCAATAAGCCGAAAATGAAACCTTTTTTAAACATAAATATAAATTAAAACAGAAAAAAGAGCTTTGCAGTGTCAGTCGTGTCATTACTTTCATCGACAGCAAGGGAGAATGCAACAAAGTCTTTGCCTTTTTCGATCAGCTGTGTTTTCACATCAGTGGCCATCTCACAAACCCGATCAACAACCGTATTTCTGCTAAGGCTTACCTTTGCAAACATCTGCTTTTTGTCTGAACACAAGACGTCACACACTTTCATCATGCAGCGCTTCAGAAACTCTCCTTCTGTAAATGGTCGGCCTGATTTTGCGATCTCCTCCGCCACAATAAAACTTGCTTTCACAGCAGCTTCAGTTTGTGATTTTGCTTTGGTGAAAAACATCTGCTGTGATGTTAGATGCCTCTTCAATTCTTCTACTTTCTGTAGCTTCTGCTCTGCATTCAGGCTGTTTAACTTGTTTTGATGTTTAGTCTCGTAGTGCCATCTCAGATTATATTCTTTGATCACAGCCACATTATCTCCACAAATTAGACACATAGGTTTACCACAAATATCAGTAAACATGTATTCAGCCTCCCAGCGGCTTTGAAAGGCTCTGTTTTCAGAATCAAGTTTTCTCTTGGTCATTTTAAAGGCTAGTTCTTGATTTAAAAAAAAAAAAGATTGTGCGTCTACCGACATACGCTTAATTGATATCAGGTTAGCAGTAGACGGAAAAGGTGATGTAATACCCGGGCAGTACACTACTTTCATTTCTTATGCGCCAATCCAAAACAAGCAAATGAACGTTACTATGTCACTATGACGACGAACATCCACTCACTACAAAACTATTATTTTTGCTTATTCTGATCGAAGAGAGAACGCTCTCAGGTAGCCTATCATTCGGCAAGGATGCTAATTAGGGAATTTGATTTGCACTTTATATTGTGACCATTAAAAATATTTTTGCCTAAAATTCTCTCTCGGGCCGAATATATTTGTACGTCAGCCGAGACCTCTCGGGCCTGATATGATTGTTCGCCGGGCCTAATGTGGTCCGCGGGCCTTGAGTTTGACACATGTGCTCTACACCATATATCTCCCATAGAAAACCCAGGTGTCTCCTCCTATACACACACTCTCCCTCCCTCCCCCTCTCTCTACACCATATATCTCCCATAGAAAACCCAGGTGTCTCCTCCTATACACACACTCTCCCTCCCTCCCCCTCTCTCTACACCATATATCTCCCATAGACAACCCCAGTGTCTCCTCCTATACACACACTCTCCCTCCCTCCCCCTCTCTCTACACCATATATCTCCCATAGAAAACCCCAGTGTCTCCTCCTATACACACACACTCTCCCTCCCTCCCCCACTCTCTACACCATATATCTCCCATAGAAAACATCCGTGTCTTCTCCTATCTTCAATCTTCCACCCAGCTCGAGCTTTCTTGCTTGACTGCTTCAAACCAGCCGCAAATGGAAACTTAATACCCGTCGTTCTACACTCTTAATTACCCCGGCACCAACCCACCGCACGTCAACTCTAGTTCAACACAGTATCAATAACGTAACAAAAATTAAGAATTCAAACTGTATATTCTAACATAGCTAACACAGGGTGTTTGTTGTATAATAGAGTGGCCTTTGAAGAAATGAAGGTTGAGGCGATATTCAATTTGGATTGTGTTGATAATTGTTAACTGTGTTGATTGTGTGAGATGATCAACCATGACCACCCACGCTTATCGGCATGGCACATGGCGATTATTAACTTGCTCTTTTTTTTTTTAAATAGAGGTTCACGATTCTCTTTAGCCTTTTCCGGCCATATCATACCACCCAAGACCTACTGTCTAAACAGCAATTTCAGTGACATTATTGTAAACAGCGTAACCTGTTTTGATCCACATATATTCCTCAGAAATGATCAAAACCAACACTGTTTTGATCCACATACATTCCATAGAACTGATCAACACCAATCCCGTGTTGATCTACAGACATTATATAGAACTGATATAGACCAATCCTGTGTTAGTCCACATAAATTCCACATAGCACTGATCGAGATAAAACCTATGTTGATTCACAGGCATTTAATAGAACTGACCAAAACCAACCGACAGTCATTCACAGATCTGATCGAGACCAACCTTGTGTTGATTCATAGACATTCCCGAGAACTGACCGCGACCAACCATCTGGTGATCTACAGATATTCCCGAGTCACGATCGAGACCAACCCTACGTTGAACCACAGACATTCCAGAGAACTGATTGCTTGCCTGCTTGTGTTCGTTGGCTTGAGCTCCAACGCGAAGTCCTGTATGTCGGATGAAAGCATCCTGTTGTCCAACATCAGTGTGATGCCATACAGGACCTGAGGTTTGCGTGAGTATCCGTTGTCCCATGTCTAGCTTATTGGTGTGAAGACTGGTGGTTCCTCGCCGTACAGGCAGACACTCTCCGACTTCGGAGGAATCGGCGATCCTACTGACTTTAGCCAGGACCCCGAAGGGACCTGTTGCCCAGGACGCTCGACGAGGACGCGTCAATAGGTCTTGGCCAGTATATAACCAGGCCCTGGTGCCTTGGAAACACCACTGCGTCCCATTCCAGAGAACTGATCATGACCAACCTTGTGTTTAACCACAAACATTCTATATAACTTATCTAAACTAACCCTTTGTTGATCCACAGTCATCCTCAAGAACTGAAGGAGACCAACCCTATGTTGATTCATAGTCATTCACAGATATTATCGAGACCAACCCTGTAAATGTGAACGTTTTGCAGGTTCTCTTCTGCTTCTACTTGGCGAGATCGTCTGTTATGTCTCCTATTGAAGACTACAGGGAGAGCCAACCGCTGAAACCATGGGTTGTTTTTTTTTTCGTTCGCTTGCTTTTAACTCGAGTATTTTACGCTGGACTCATTTTTGCGTGTGGGACAACTTTCACTAATAGAAATGTCCCCCGCCATCCGATGAACCAACTCCGGTTCTGAGGTACTTGTAATCTACGCCCCCAAGTCAAGAACGAGAAGTGAAAAGTTTAGTCCAACTGACCGATGTAGGGAGATAACCCTCTACCTTGCCATCTGCACCCACCGCAAGTTTAAGAGCTTACGCTCTAACCTTTCGGCCACGCTACGTCTACTGTAAAAGTTAATTTATTTCTCTTGTTTGCCCGTTGTATCACTTGGGCGATCCCCATAGGGCCACAGTTCTCAATTATTCACGAGGAGAGAGTTCAGAAGCTGGGTAAATAAGACAAGGAAATGCTGTCTTCAGCGGTTGTGTGTGGAAACGGCTTGACTGAATTGTCTTTAAACTTCTCACTCACCTTAACTCGGGCTGTACTGAGTCACACAGTTAATAATTACAAATGTTATTACCAAGTGCTATTGCTTATACTTCTACTTCTATCACTCTACTCTTTCATTCGTTATCCCTGCGTTGAGTTACATTGAGCTAAGAACCGACATCACTGCACTGAGGTCTTTGATATACGCGCTCGTCCTCTCGTTCAACAACCAGCGAAGAGTCACACTACTAATCGTTCCCACCGCTATCTGATTGTATTCCCTCGCTATCCTTGTATTCCCTCCCAGTTTTGAGTGAACATCTGCCGATCCCCCGCAATATCATTCATTCCAAATTCGGATTCCCAATCTATTCCCCCGTCTTCTCCATCTGGTCCCAGAGACGCTCAACCACCACTCCCTTGTCTATAGGTAATCTACCACCAAGAGATGCATTCCCTGCCAGCTTATCAGCCTGTACATTCCCACGCACTCCCGCATGTCCTGGGTAAAAAAAAAATCAATATAATTCTCACAATCTGTGACCTCTGAAGCGAGGATAGCCATTCCACAAGAAACGTTCTTTTCTCCACCTTTCTTACAATACCACTTGAGTCCGCGATGAAGACAATGTGTGTTGCAGTAGCCTATTCTAACCAACGGAATACCTCTGTTACTGCTTCCACCTCCATTCTCATCCTGGAGGTCGTAGTTCTTTATCCCAGATTGGGGCGTAAACCTTCAGCCAGCTCACTTCATGAGTTCCTATCCATAGCTATACCATGAAGCTCTGCCAATGTCCTCTTCATATAATAGAGGGCTGAGTGGTCACGAGGTATGGTGCCCGCCTCGAGTGCTGGGGGTCCCGGGTTCAAGCCCCGGCGAGGGACGGCTTTTTTTCACGTGGAATCCCAGTAACACAATGTCCCCTGGCCTCTGGGTAGTGAAATCCGACGCTCGTGTGTATAGTTGCGACGTAATAAATCCCTTGGCAATTGGAAATCGGAAAAAGAGTAGCCAAACGGCAAAATTTCGAGTTAAAAATCTACCCAAAGTATTTCAGGATCCTGGCCGGTGCTACGGAGTTCGTGCACTGAGCTGCGATTCTCAGGACTCAGACTTGAGTAAGGAGTAGAACGGAGCACTTATGGGTTACACCCGTGTGCCGTGATGTTGATCCGTCGACTAAACTAAACTAACCTCATTTCTGTTGCAACTTCTATGCTCCGTATGTTTTTACATCTTTCTCTTTTACTTTTGACTTGTAGATTCGAGGAAAAAACTGTTATGAATATCCTGTTCCCAGGTTTTCTCAGTATAAATCCTTTCAAACGTCTTTTCTTCAGCTCTTGGTTCACTAGTACAGGGTATATTTTTAATGACTGTACAATGTTCGAAAATATTGCCGGTCCAAGTTTTGTAACTTGGACCGGCAATATTTTCGAACATTGTACAGTCAGTAAAAATGCACTCTATACTTGTCTAGTTCTCTCCATGAGCTCCACACTGGTAATTCTGTCATACATTTTGTTCCGTGTATTTTAGGCAGGACCAATTAGTGAAGTTTGTAGATCATTTGTACTCGTTTGTATTATTCTTCACGTTTTGATCCATGTAGTACTACTGATTTAACATTACAATTAAATACGCTAAGGTTGCAGCTAAGGTTAATTTCGTTTGTCTTCCAAACATTTCCTTGTGCTTATGAGCTCCTCTAGTCTTCTTATTTTTTATGACTGTACAGTGCTTGAAAATATTGCCGGTCCAAGTTTTGTATGTAGTTATTACGTTCCATGAACTTTACAGAGGGTTAAAATCAAACTTGCACCGGCAATATTTTCAAACACTGCACATTCATTAAATATTCATCCTATATATTTTTATATTGATATCTGTATCTGTTCCACCGTCTTTGTCTATGACTGGCACCTTACCGTCTTGACAGACGATAGTTTGTAAAATGAAGTTATACCTCTCCATAACACAATACCTGTGCTGAATTTAGAGACCACATATTGCCCATGCAGCATGATCCCTCTCTCGGCCTGTCTAGAGTACTCCAGAGGAAAAGTAACACCAATACGCCTGGAACACGACAAGCTACAGAAGCTGCCGAATCAGCAATGCAATGCTCTAACTGTTTGCATATTGGAGCTTTGATCCTAGACCAGATGCCAACCAAGGCTTAGGGCCTGGTCTGCCCTGCCATGACAGTTAGTCTTCAAGTTGCTTTTCCTCGCACTAGGATAAGGCTTTTATCCTCCCAATTGCGCTCCTCTGCCCGAAGCCGTTAGCACAATGTGGGGTGTCGGGTTTGTAAGCGTCGCACAACATTCGGCGCTAACAGAAGCAGGAAGTACCGACTACTGTCATATGGTAGCTCAGTCATATCTAACTAAGATCTCTCATACACTCTAACGAGAGTTCTCTTTCTGGGTGAACTTCTATCACAATATCTTCATTGATCTTTCTAACTTTCCATTGTGTTCTCATTATTCTTCTTTTAAAACCACATCTCCGCAGCTTCCACCTAATTCATCACGTGGCTGATAATTGTCCATGATTCGTTTTCGAACATCATGACTGGCTGAATATAACTTTTAGGAAATCTTATTCTCGATTAACAAAGATAAATTGCAGAGAAGCGAAATGCCACTGTTACTTGATCTATTCTACATTTAACTTTCTGAACACATCTTTTATCATTATAAGCAAGTGGAGCAAAATAACAGGTTCATGAAAATATGAGCACAACCTACGATGGGTGACGTTGTAATATTCTGTTATGATAATTTGGCTGTGTGTCCAACGTGTGCCGCGTGGTTACACACCCGCTTCACACGCCGGTGATCCGGGGGTTGTTTCCGGATCCGGTCAGGGATATGCACTACTGACGAGCTCAAACGAGGGCGAAACTCTAGTATAGTGCTTCCATATTGACGTGGATAGGCCTTAGGTTCATACCAGAATACGATCAGCGTTGCCAGTAGTGGGTTGTGCTCAATATTTAAAATTATGAGATTGTAAAAACAAGTAACAGTAATTGAGACAGTAGGTATAATCTTGTAGAACACAATAGGAACATCTCTTTCAACATACAAATTAGTTACGCCTGACTCAAGGTGGCTTTGAGTTAATGAGAGACCAGACTACTAAAGATAGACAATGTTAGATAGGTAGAAGGTCACGAACGATGATAGTTATCTGTATCTTTTCTCTCGGTATCCATTCAGCCATTTCTCATATCTTCTCAATCCTCCCGTATCTCGCTTCTATCTCGCTTTCACGTTCTGCTCTACTCTTGTTTGTTTTCTCATATTTCACATCTCGCTAACTCCCGTTCTCTTTTACAATGGGGCTTTAAATGGGAACTTTAAAAGTGTGATAACAATTACAATAACCATGCCATTGTCTTGTAACTTCTCAATATTGTTGTTAAGGATTTCAATAGTGTTAAGCACGTGACATCACAGTGCAGACAAACACGGTGACCTCATAAGGACAGTCTAAAGATGGCCGTCCAACTTTTGACATACACCAAAGAGGAGCAGCGTTCTGTTATCCGTTTTTTTTTGGTGGTGGTAAGTGAAGTGTGAAACCAACAGAAATTCATCGGCAAATGAAAGTCCAGTGTAGTGATGCATGCATGTCAGTACAGCAAGTGTATGAGTGGAGTTGGAAGTTTCAAAATGGCGTGACTTCTGTGACAGACTGTTTACGACCGAATATTATTATTATTATTATTATTATTATTATTATTATTATTATTATTATTATTATTATTATTATTATTCAACTTTATTTTAAAAGGGTCACAAATTGGGCACGCAGGCCCGTCTTACATTCGGCCCTTCCAATCACTCATCTTTCGTTCATCAAGAGCATTATACATTCACATAAGAAGAAAAATAAACATTATGAAATGAATGTTGTAAACATAAACAAGGCAAATTACCATGTTATGAGGCCCATCTCCCACCTACCCACACATCACCCCACCCACACACACCCCACCTACACACACACACACACACACACACACACACACCCAGGGACACATACATACCCCAACAACCACCCATTCCCCTCTCGCACATCCCCCACCCACACACACTGCCCTCACCTGTTCCCCCATCCCAAACACACTCGCCACCCACAAACATCCCCCACCAACCCACACATCCCGCGCCCACCCACATACACATCCTAACCCACACATCCTCTCCCCACCCACACCTCCAACCACCCACCCCCCAGCTACAGCTCCATCGATCACATATTCCCCACCCACGCACACAGATCCCCCACCAACCCAATCATAGCACATCCACTCACACATCCCCAAACCATACACACACATCCCCACCAACTGACATATCCCTACCCACACACACAGACATTTCCCTAACCACCTATACATCCCCAATCCACTCACACACACCCCACCACCCACACATACATCCTCCACCCACCCACACATGCTCTAACCCAATCTCCCACCCCACTCATCCCCCACCCGCACATCACATACATCCCCTATCACGCAATATTCCCAACCCACTCACCACACACACATATACCTCACCCACACATCCCACACCCACATACCACGACACCTCCCCACCTACACACCAAACAATATCCCCCACCCACATACCACACAATATCCCCACCCACACCCATACAGATACCCTCACCCACCCACCCTACATACCCCCACACACCCACTACACAAATCCCCTTCCCACACACACACATACCCCACCCACACACCACACACATATCCCCAACCAACACACCACACACCTCTCCCCAACCACAGACACATTCCCCACCCATCCACCAACACACACTCACTCACCCACACATCTTCCACTACGCACCCACACACCCACCCCCAACCAAACATCTCTCGATCACATACCCCTACCCACACACATCCTCCACCCACTCACGCATCCCACCCCGACACATACACATCCCTCAATCACCTACACATCCCTAAGCCACTCACACACACGCACCCACACATTCCTTATCCACGCACACGAATCGGGTAAACGAGTAGGCACCCCAGAGTCGACTGCAACCGTTGAAACCCTCGTACAGGAAATCCGCCTATTGACTGTGAATGACATTGCCGCACATCTTGACATCAGTCAAAGTTCAGCACATTACATCTTCCAAGATGTGCTACAATACCGCACAGTGTCTGCAAAGTGGGTGACACAGTAGCTTTCTCCAGAATTGAAACAACAGCACATTGTTGCTCGCCAAGAACATTTGCAGTGCTTTGCAGAAGAAGGCGATGGTTTCCTATCAAAAATTGTTACTTGAGACGAAATTTGGGTTCACTACCACGAGCCGGAAACGAAGAGAGCGAGCAAAGAATGGCTCCAGTCCTCCTCACCGAAACCAAAGACGTTACCTATGTAGTCATCTGCAGGGAAGGTTATGTGGACTCTCTTTTGTGATGAACGAGGCGTTAGCTTAGAGTACTATATGCCAAGAAGGAAAACTCTCACAAGTGATACGTTTACACATTTTCTTAGGAATCACCTTCGACCCGCAAACAAATTCAAACGACGTGAACTTCTAAGTAAAGGAGTCATTTTGCAATCGAAATTGCTCGTCACTATACTGCCCGTGCAACGGTTGAAACCATGGGACACCTCCATTATTAGTGTGTACCACATCCCTCATACTCGCCAGATCTTTCCCCAAGTGATTTCCACCTGTTTGGACAACTCGAAGACACTTCGGTCCGATGAAGAGGTACAGCGTACAGCAGGTGGTGCATGAGTGGTTACACAGGTGACCACGATAATTGATTTCTACAGGAATCCAAACACTTTATCAGCACTGGAAGACTTGTATTGAACGCAGTGGTTATTACATCGAAAAATGAGACATTTGTTCTTTACTTTTTATAATATATTCAACTAAAAAAAAAAAAAAAACAATCAGTAACACCACGCATTTAAGGTGTTCATTTGAAGCCTCCTCGTATTTTCTTTCTTTCTCCTCACACCCTAACCCCTTACTCTCTCTCTCTCTCTCTCTCTATCTCTCTCTCTCTCTTTCTCTCTCTCTCCCTCTCTCTCTCTCTCTCTCTCTCTCTCTCTCTCTCTCTCTCTGTTTTCCTTTCTCCTCGTTCTTCACAATCTCTTCCCGGTCTCATCTTTCTGTTTCGCTCAACCTCGCTAGCACTCTCCCTAATCTGTAGCTGCAATCTCGCATTTTCTTTACAAGATAGGACAAGACTAGACACGCGTAACTAGACTAGACTATACCTCTTTTCCATCACTACAATCTTTTACACTCTCTCATTATCTTTCTTCTCATGACAAAAAAGACAAGGGAGTATTAGAGAAGATAAGATGAAGACCAGACCAGACCAAACCAGACCAGATAAGACCAAACCAGACTAGAGGAGACTAGACTAAACTAGACTAGACTAGACTAGACTAGACTATATTACACTAGACTAGACCAGGCTAGACCAGGCTAGGCCAGGCTAGCCTACACTAGACTATACCAGACCAGAAAAGACCAGACCAGAAAAGACCAGACCAGACTAGATTAGACTAGACTAGACTAGACTAGACTAGACTAGACTAGACCATGGTATTCTAACTAAACACGGATGTGATTAACCAGGGCATCACATCTGACCTTGGAACGTAAGTTTACCCTCTCTCCACCCCTCCGCTTTGCAGTAAGTGTGGATGGGGAGGAGGGGGGGGGGGACCCACCATCCATGCAGAGCTAGACAGTTGACACGGAAAACGTCAAATATCCTGTGCTTAATTATGTGCAAACTCAATATGATAAAATATATTCAAACTAGTCTGAGGAAGGAAACAAAGATCGGCCAGTTTACTTTGTTGGAACCATAGCTCATGGGGTTCCCTGTGCCGCTTAATTGTTAGTTGCATGCTCTTTTATAATACGTTGCAATCAACACCAAAATTTATTAGGTGTTTGATTTACTAGGCAATGTTAGTTCAGTTGTTTTTCATTGCTTTCTGAACGGCCGATACCTTATACCATCGAAATCAATGAAAAACAATCTGCTTCCTAATTCCCCGCAGCCGATTTGGAACCATCTACTCAAGCTATGAAATCTTTAAGCGGAAATTGTTTCGAACTAGCTTCAGGTCGACCAGATAAACCATGTGTGTAACCAAAAAAAAAAAAATAGTTTTTGAAGGAACGATAGCCAACGTGATTCTGACCACTTAAATCATAGAGTCTTGATTGGTCTACATCCTACGAGAATCAGTTCTGTTGTGGATGTAACTGTATAACTCTGCTAACTTCCCTCTATATATTCATATCTGAATGTTTGCACACCTTCGGTCACACGTTTCTTTTATGGCACTTTTACAGCTGAATTGGAATCGATGTTTGTAGAAAAAGAGCACTTTTCAAAACTGAACTGAACATAGTTTTTGTGCCTTCATGACAACGAAGGAGTTGTGTTTTAATATTATTTTATATTGTTATGTGTTTTTCCTTAGATCTATCTGTGTTGCGCAGTCCCCGAAGAAGACTTATATAATCGAAACGTCGTTTGTTGTACCCTAGAATACATATTTGAAAGTTTAATATTTTATTATTGCATATTTTTTATTGTCTCTTGTTTTGGTTATTTTCACTCTGTGATTCTTGTTCATCTTTATGGAGTCCGTTGTAAGTTATCTACACAGTGACCGTGTTTAGTATGTCTCATCTTTTCGCAGGATCTTCACATACCTAACTTTTTTGTATTTCACAAATATTTGGGCTGGCACCATTTAGTAAATGCTTATTCAGCTTTTCATCTTTGGCATGCGAGGTAGGTTAACAAATTAGTTGCAGGGCGTTGCAATTAACCCTGGAATAATGTTGTCTGTGATTTTCTTTAAAGACAATTTTATTTTCAGTAGTTTATCAGTGTCGGCGTCTGTGATTTAGTGGTCAGTGACAGCTGTTTCACAATTCCGACATACTGCTTCGAAGTCAGCAGCAGGAGATTTGGGAGTCGGCCGCTTGGCGTTAAGTTTGACAATGATATGTGCCAATACATTTGATTAACCAAACAAGAATGGTGTAATAAGACTATATACGCCGGCTGGGATGATGAATAATTAAATACCATGGGATGATTAATCGTCTTAAACGACATACCGTTTCTGCCAAAAGATTATATAAAGTAACGGGTGTTTGTAAAGTCTCATTATACTTTGTATTTAGAACAAATTTGAAAAAAATGAAGTACTTGATGTCATCAAAACAATGTGCTCCACAGTCCATTCTGAACGAATATGCAGCGAATGGCTGCAGTCTGCTGGAATAATTCTTTGCACTCCAAACAAAATGGTGTTATCAACGGAAGAAAACAATTTTTATTCAAATGTGTTCTACATACAAAGCGTAGTGAGACTTTACAAACACCCTGTAGTTCTGCCTTTGTAACCTCCTTTAATTAGATATATAACACAGCATGTCTGCTATCATATTAACAACTTTCAAGTCATAACTGTGACACTCTCCCACTTCCCATTTTCCGCCATCCAGTTTTGTTTGGACCAAACCTACGTTTTCTTTGGCACTGAATCTGTTAAGGTGTAGATGGGAGCACTCAAGACATATCAGCGGTGCCATTACGATGAACTTCACTACAGACTGCGCATCTACCGTTCAGAAAGCAACGGACTGTGAAATTGTCCAGAAAATTACCAGCAACCATAAATCCTGGGGTTGATTGCGTTATCATGGAAATAACATATAACTAACTAGTATTGATGGATGAACGACCGAAGCTCTTATCATTGTATAAATCAGTGTTAAGCGGTCTCCTTCCAAATAGCCTCTGGCTGACTTGAAGTCTGTATGGTGGGACTTTAAAACTGCGTTCATTATCCCAAAATGTACAGGCAGCAAAAATTATAGGTTTTACAGGTGTGCATTGCACCGGGTTCCATTCCATGTACTTCGGTTTCTTTCCGCATGGTGAACTGCCGAAAGCGTCGCACAAAGCATGAACACCCTAGTTCCAACGACGACCCCCATGTGTGTCCGAGAAAACTGCACTCGTGAATAGAATGACAGGAATGAAACCAAAACCTTCGGAGCGCGAGGCTGGAGGTTTAACCACTACGCCACGGTGACCCCCACAATGGTAAATTAGAAGTATGACTATGTCTTGCTTTCCCTGTGACCGCCGGCAAGACACGGGCGATTTATACAACTAACATTGACACATATAAATTATTTAACTATCTCTAAATATTTCATGGTTTTCAAATATATGTAGAAAAACGTATGGATTACGAACTGGTGTACAAGTTAGAAAAAGCACTGATTACGAACTAGTGTACAGGCTAGAAAACGTTTGTACAAGTTAGAGAACGTATGGATTACGAATTGGTGTACATGTTAGAAAACGTTCCGATTGCGAACTGGCGTACAAGTTAGAAAACGCACGGATTACGAACTAGTGTACATGTTAGAAAACGCACGGATTACGAACTAGTGTACAAGTTAGAAAACGCACGGATTACGAACTAGTGTACAAGTTAGAAAACCCACGGATTACGAACTAGTGTACATGTTTAGAAAACCTACCGATTGCGAACTGGTGTACAATTAAATAAACAGCATGGGTTACGAAACGGTGTACAAGTCATGAAACAACACTGATTACGAACGGATGTGTACATCAGTAAACAGCACGGGTAACTTACCGTACATATTTTCGTACAAGTTGAGAATCTTTTTTCTTTGAAACTCTGTCAGTGTCGACATTTTGAACCGAGTAGGAATACGCAGATGTTGCTAATTAAGGATGTTATTTGCGACAAGTGTTAGATAACTGTCCTCTTTTCTTGCTGGCGAATTGGAGGAGTAAACAGTTCGTTTTCTGTCCAGCCTTTGCTGTAACCTTCGTCCGGATTAAGAACGCGTGCGGACTAGTCTGCAGAAGGATGGAAGTATGCTTAGCTCTCTCTTGAGCTGGTGTCTCCTTACAACTCTTTAGCTTCACATCGACAAGCGGATTCTCACAGGCCCGTTTGTCCACGATCGAATCTCTCGCTGGTTTTGTGTCTTTCTCTCTTTTCTGTCTACTCGTTTGCAGTCTTTCAGCCGCTCGCTTTCTTGTTTATCAGTTGCCAGCAAATGCGTTTGTTGGTGTATTTAGAAAATCATTTACATAGCGTTAGCTTCCCCCGCTGGCAAATCCAACCTCTCGCGCGCTGTGTCGTGCAACCCAACCCACCTATTATCACCTGTCGTTTGGATCAGTCGTCATAACATGTTGGGTGGTTGCTTGTCAATCCGTTGAAAGAGAGGGAGAATAACTGCTTAAGTTCGATGTATTAGTGTAAGGTCTATACCCCGAAAAAGGAGTGCTTGTAATGAAGTGATGTTGGTGTGGAAATTCTTAACAACCCGGTGTCAAATTAACATAATCAAAGGGAACACTTGTCATGCGTATACGGGCCCGCTTAAGCTAGAACACTAGTTGCTCGGTGTAAATGATCGCTAAAGCTGGAACAATAGTTCTGCGGTGTATATGACCGTTTAAGCTAGTACAATCGTCATGCAGTGTACACACTCCTTTGGTCTAGAACATTTATCACATGGCACAGGTAGGCCAGAACAATGATCAAATAGTTTATATGATCGATTGTTCTAGAACAATAGTCAAGCAGTTTATGTTCCTGTTTGGACTAGAACAATAGCCAAACAGTTTATATTCCAGCTTGGACTAGAACAATAATCAAGCAGTTTATATTCCTGCTTGGACTAGAACAATAGCCAAGGAGTTTATATTCTCGCTGTTACTAGAACAATAACCATGCAGTTTATAATCTCCTATGACGATGACAAATAGTTACCTAGTTGCACAGGTCCGCGTGGCATAGAACACTAATACGTAGTGTACAGGCCAGCTTGAAATAGAACATTTTATCACGGAGTTTACAAGCCCGGTTGAATTAGAACATTTTATCACGATGTGTACAAACCCGATTGAATTAGAACATTTTATCACGGAGTGTACAAGCCGATTGACCAAGAGCATTTACAGCGCTTTGCAGAGGCCCACATGACAGAGTCGCTCAATGCTTCGTCTGGAACGATCGTCCGGAGATGTACAAGCTACGATGTCCAACTCACCCGCTCATGTATGTTTCTTATAGGTTCTGTGTTACACATAAATACCAGTTGAGGAACCCAGTCGATGACATATCTTGGCGTGAGGCTTGATCGTAGCCTGTCCTTAAGAGATCATGTTGATTATGTCATAACGAAAGCTCGAAAAGGTTTGTCAGCGATGAGAGTCATGGCGACTGCCAATATCGAGCAAAGACTGCTAATACTTCTGTTCCAAGGACTGGTGCCTTCACGCATCGAGTATGCCCTGACCATCCTCACTGTCAGCCCTACACAGATTGGAAGACTTGAAAATGTACAAAACTAAGCCGTGCGCATCATTTTGGGCTGCACGAGAGATACCAACTGTGTAGCAATGAGGTACCCCCTTGACTTCCCGACAATGGAACACAGGATCAAGATCTGGAGAGCTCGTGCATACTTAAAAATAAGTGCAGATGAGCAACACCCTCTGCGTGGCGCTATATTCAGAGAAAATGGTGACAGGCTAAAGAGGGGCAAATTATGGATGGGTCGGGCGGAAGATGTCAGACAGGTCTGCAGTGTTACCAGTATCAACCCCGGCAAGGAATGGGTGACGGCGCCTCCAGCTTTTAATTGCACTTTATCCTGCATTATCACACTCGACAGACGGTGCAGAGATCAGAACCCTGCCGCTGTCAATGCAGAGGTTAACGCGCTCATCTATGAACACTCAGATAGCCCCAAAGTGCTCATCTATACAGATGGATCTGTTGTAAAGCAGCAGAGAAGTGCGTGGGCATTTACAGCCATATCAACGAGCCGAACCGTTCAAGAATCCAGTGGTGCCCACTCTATGACCACGAGCAGCATGACGATAGAGGTGATGGCAGTTAAACAGGCTTTCATATGGCTGGAATCACAGCATTATACCAACGTGTGTGTACTAAGTGATTAAATGAGCATGATTCAGAAGGTCGAAGCTGGATCTGTACGTAGACTGTGGACTGAGTCGCTGCGGAAGTTTGTTGTCCGTATAGTCACCTTCATCTATGTCCCGGGACATGCGGAAGTCGAGGGAAATGAACGAGCTGATAAACTTGCTGGCTCTGCACCCCCTGTAGATGGCCAGCCCATGGATCGTGCCGATGTTGTTAACGTCCTTAAAGATATGGCGAGAACAGAGGACTTTGAGGTCAGTGAATCCACATCGCTGTCCAGGATGAAAGACTTGGGAGTAAGAATTGGCACGGCAGGCGTGAGACGGGAAAACGAGGTGCCTCGTCAACCAACACAGAACTGGCACTATTAGCCACCGGACGCTGATACTTATGTTGGGATGGGGGGGGGGGGGGGGGGAAGAGAGGATTTGAGAGCCTATGGACCTGTCCAGAGTGAAATGAAGATATGAAGATACCCCAACTGATAACTGATAACTGAACTGAACCAATTTGGGAACCCTTTGGGGCCACTAAGACAGTCCATAAATAAATATGCACGTGTTGTTTGGAGCTCATAGAACTAGGGGTAAGAATTAGAGACTAGAGGACGCACTAAACAACATAAAACTTGAAGGCTATAGTTACCGACCGGGATTCGAACTCCTCACCTTCAGATGACGACAGCGCTTAGCTGCAAGAAAAAAGTGTACTTCAACGCATGACCAGCTAGACACCCCATCTGTGGGTAAGGGTGGTAGCGTAGTAGCTAGACGTTTATCTGCCAGCCCGGGGCTCATGACTTTCAATTTGCATCCACTGAGTGCAGACTGGGCTATACAAATATATGTGCAGCACCGGATGTCCTATGCGCCTTACAGGTCTTAGTTGCGTCCTGTACAGGTCTTACATGCGTCTTGTACATGTATTACATGTGTCTTGTACAGGTATTACATGCGTCTTGTACAGGTATTACATGCGTCTTGTACAGGTATTACATGCGTGTTGTACAGGTATTACATGCGTCTTGTACAGGTATTACATTGTACATGTCTTACATGCGTGTTGTACAGGTATTACATGCGTCTTGTACAGGTCTTACATGTGTCTTGTACAGGTCTTAAATGTGTCTTGTACAGGTCATACATGCGTCTTGTACAGGTCTTACATTGTACATGTCTTACATGCGTCTTGTACAGGTATTACATGTGTCTTGTACAGGTCTTACATTGTACATGTCTTACATGCGTCTTGTACAGGTCTTACATTGTACATGTCTTACATGCGTCTTGTACAGGTATTACATGTGTCTTGTACAGGTCTTACATTGTACATGTCTTACATGCGTCTTGTACAGGTCTTACATTGTACATGTCTTACATGCGTCTTGTACAGGTATTACATGTGTCTTGTACAGGTCTTACATTGTACATGTCTTACATGCGTCTTGTACAGGTCTTACATGTGTCTTGTACAGGTCTTACATGCGTCTTGTACAGGTCTTACATGTGTCTTGTACAGGTCTTACATGCGTCTTGTACAGGTCTTACATGTGTCTTGTACAGGCGTCGTTTACACGCGTCGTTTACATGCGTCTTGTACAGGTCTTACACGCGCCGTTTACATGTGTCTTGTTCAGGTCTTACATGCCTCTTGTACTGGTCTTACATGCCTCTTGTACTGGTCTTACATGCGTCTTGTACAGTCTTACATGCGTCTTGTACAGGTCTTACATGTGTCTTTTACAGGTCTTACACGCGTCGTTTACATGCGTCTTGTAGAGGTCTTACATGCGTCATTTCGTGATCTCGCATACCTGCGTTCGAAACACAGCTGCGCGACACGTGGCAGCAGACAGTTGCGTTGGTTTTTTTTACGAAATAGTATGGATGTCGGTCGTTCAGAAAGCAATGGTAAACTACTGAACGTAAACTTGCCAAGAGATCACAAAAGCAAAAAAATGCTGGTGTTGACTGCAATGTCCTGTCAAGGATATGGAACAAACTAACTTCATTATTCACATATTCATTTTATGTGATACATAACTATGCGGTATACCCCGGACGAGATGCAACGAAATTTACTAGGCAATAAACCTTGCAATATATTTGTAGGACGATCTTTAGAGTTGGCGACAAAAATTCTCTCCCACCTTGTCATTACCATCTGCTATAGACTACTTGATGTAGATGAGAGCAAGGAGAGACCATCTCTTAGACAGAAGCAGGCTTTCCATAAATCTTCACCCAAAATGGGGCTATAGGATTGGACATCAAATGTCTGCAGCAGATGTGGCCACGTTTTGGGGACTCACAGACTGGAGGTCTTATGGAAAGTAGGCTACAAAGCTGGTTGGCTGTGTGGAAGTTACAGAATTTGAGAAGTGATCGGATCAGTTGACTGTATGTATGTCTGTGTGTCTGTGTGTCTGTGTCTGTCTGTCTGTCTGTCTGTGTAAGTGTGTATGTGTGTGTATGTGCGTACGTGTGTGAGTGCATGTATGTATGTGCATGAATGCATGGATGGATGAATGGGTGGTGGGTGGGTTGATGGATGGAGGGAGGGAGAGATTGAGTGAGGGAGCTCGAGGGAGGGAGCTCGAGAGAGGGAGGCAGGTGTGTTGGTAGGTAAGCATGTACGTGTGTATGTGTGCGCACGTGCGCGGGCGCGAGGCGCATGTGTCTGTCTGTCTGTCTGTCTGTCTGTCTGCGGTCGGTCGGGCGGGCCTGCCTGTCTGTATTCCTGTGTGTATAAGTAGGTAAACAGGCAGGCATGCAGAGGCGATGACAGCGAGTGTGGGTGCTAGGTAGGCTGTCTCAGGCTGGTCTGTCTGGCTGTTAGTCTTCGGTCTGTCTTCTGTGTGCCTGCCAGTGCGCGTGCAAGCATGAGGCGTGCTCTTTTAAAATAAAATCAACTTTAAGAAGTAAACATGGCTTATAACTAACATAATATCTGGAGAAGCTAAAATATTTTGGCCATACTTTGGTCACTGTGGCCTGGTAAGAACAACGAGAGAAGGCATAATACCTTTAATAACGGGCAGGTGATCGACCCACAGGAAGTTGGACACAGGCCGTAGATTTGTATGAGGGAAGGAGAACTGGAAAGTGACTGAGAGTCTATCCGTCTGGCCAGGATTAGAGCGACTTTCTGCAAAGAAACTGCCACCTGATGATGATAGTGCCAAACGCAGCTTCTATGTCACGTGACATGCTGGAGTTATCGCTGGAATTATCCGCCAGCCGCTTTGTTGGAATCATACACGCGGATTTGGAGGTCAGTATGGCCGAATGGAAAAAAAAAAACAACAACTCCTGTTCTTAAACATCTGGTGTACCGATGCCAAGGTAACGGGTTCAACCCCTACACCGGTCATCAGTTGGATTAAAATGTTGATTTCTCGTCCTTTACTTGGGGACGTAAATTACAGTTACCTCTAAAGTAGGAATGGGTTCGCTGGATGGGAGAGAGACACTGGTAATAGGGAAAACTAACCCACAGGCAACAATTTGGCTAGCGTAGTAGATGTATTAGCAGGTGTATGGACTACGCTTGAGTTCAAAGCGAGAGAGTGAAAAAAAAGGGGATTTCTTAAAAGACGTGTCCTCTCTACAACAATGATACAGACGGGTAACTCGTATAGTTATATTTTCATTAATTTTGTGTTTCTTGTTTATGTGTTGACGAAGTCTTTAGTCGAAACTTCCAATTTATTATTTGTGATAGTGTTCTAGTAAAGGTTACTGTCTAATCCTCGTGTTTGTGTGTGTTTCATTCACACTGGAGTTACTGTGGTAGTCTAAACTGTTTTACCAATTGACACTGGATGGGCAAATATAGTTAGTATCACACCAGCCACCATTTCCTCCTCGTTAATGTTTTGGTAGCTCAGTTTTATAAGCCTAGATCGACCGCCGAGTTATGTGGGCCGCAAGATTGCCACCTTTAAAGGGAATTTTAAACCAAGAGCACTGAACCGGTGGCCAAATACGCCACACCCAGTGTACAGCCTGCAGATTTTGTGTTACTGAGAAACCGTTACGATACTAATTTTCTGTTGCTGCAGTCAAGAACAGTTAAACTGTAATCGATATTACAACCAGGTGATGCAGGATAGCCGCTTTCTGAAAATTCCAAAGCGATGTCAACCTCTGTTACAATCTTGTCTGCTTCAAAATAATAAGCGAAAGTTGTGTTTTGCCATATTTCGCATATCTTTTTGCTTAAATCAACTATGGTCTATATTCTTTTCTTGTTGTCATCGAAAATGCCGCCTTATTGTTATTCCTCATTAGAATAGGTAGTTTCTAGACCAATGGTTCTCAACCGGTGGGTAATACCCGCCGGGGGCGGCGGGGGGGGGGGGGGGGAATTTAGGGTTTCCGGTGGTAGGGGGTGGGGGGTGGAGAATTACTATTATTTCAAGATCGCGTTAATACAACAACCAATTACTTGATATTGTTTTCCCCTCCATAATTTAGGGTTCTGTACTTCTCGTCCTTCTGAAATGTGTTTTATAATGTAAGTAGACCAGCAAATCACGTTTTATGTAGACGTCTAGACTTGTTCTAATGTGTTGTTAAATTCAGCTTCCATTTTTACATATACTGTGTAGGGGAGGGGAATTTATAGGGAGGAAATACGAAAAGGGGGGGGGGGGAAATCACATTCTGAAAATATGGTGAAGGGTTGCATGGACCAAGAAAAGATTGAAAACCACTGTTCTAGACGTTGTTTTCTGAAAAATGTAGGGCCGGATAAGAAAGGGCAATGCTGCCGCCAGACGTGGCAGCCTCGAAACAGTGATAGTTAGGCTGGACCTGGGGTGTGGAGAATGGACAGCGAGTGTGACAGAGGCATCGATACAACAGCTGATAAATAACAACTAATGCCCACAAGGTGCAATAATAAAAATAGATGTGCCTGTAGTGCGATGGAAACGGAGTGAGTGAAGTTTTTATTGCAAATATTAAGAGACGTTATATGTAAAGGAGATTTTGGCGTACGAAATAGTAACTTCCAGCATGAGAATAGTGGTGGAGGCTGTAACGGCGGAGTTCAGATGGCTGGGTGTATTGTGTTTGTAACAGGTTAGCAAATCATCATGTGATGTATAATGTAAACTGATATGTGTCGCGAGAATTTGCCTGCATCGCTCAATAAATCGAAGATCAAGAAAATACAATATATTCTATGTCGAAGGTATGAGGGTGTTCGAGGAAATGAACAGTCTGACATACTGGCTTACTCAGCACCTTTGTAGTCTTTCATAGACTCGTAGCAATGCCAGGATTAATTTGTAACTAGATAGACAAGTAACACCAGCGATAATTTGTCTTGGATCTGCTTGTGGTAATCTCAGAGTTCATTTTGAGTGTTTTTTTTTGGGTTCGTTTGCTTTGTACTCAAAAGTAGTCCATACACGTACAACAACAACAACAGCAACAACAGCAACAACAACAACAACAACAACAACAACAACAACTACTACTACTACTACTACTACTACTACTACAACTACTACTACTACGACTACTACTACTACTACTACTACTACTACTACTACTACTACTACTACTACTACTACTACTACTACTACTACTACTACTACTACTACTACTACTACAACTTCTACTACAACTACAACAACTACTACTACTACTGCTGCTACTACTACTGCTGCTGCTACTACTGCTGCTACTACTGCTACTACTACTACTCCTACTACTCCTACTACTATTACTACCACCACCACCTTCACCGCTGCCGCCGCTGCCGCCGCTGCCGCCGCTGCTGCTGCTGCTGCTGCTGCTACTACTACTACTATTACCATTAGGGAGTGCACTAGGCCTATTCCTTGTTTAGGAGTCGGATAGCTTTCCCTATTATCATTTCCCCCCCCCCCCCCCCCCCACCATCAGGCTTTACCACTGTGATTTCTGAGGTACTTATAACTTTCGTCCACAAGAATTCAGACTTTAAGCCCAACTTATCGGTGTGTGGTTTTAACCCACTACCCTACCATCAGAGCACCGGAAGTTTAAGCCCGAGCGCTTTGATTTGAGACGGACTTGTAATAATGCAAGAATTTATCTTGACTTAAGACAGGCTTATAATATAGCGAAATTAATGAGGAGCTCTTGAAACACACTGGTATTTGTAGAAGACAAGATAATTAGATTATGTTTCTAACAAAGAATATTTATACTGGCACCTTACCATCTTTACAAACGATAATTTGTTACATTGTACCTTTAAAAAAAATAGCACAATAACGTCAAGGCATGGCGGTAGCGATTGTGACTGATCAGAAAAAGTCGCGCTTTAAATGTTCGTCCACAATAGATGCAAGTCCTTTGATGTCCTACCGTCATCCACCCTCTTGATGTGTTCTATCCATCTATATCGATGAAGAAAGAGAATGAAACAAATAAAAATATAAAAATCAGAGACACGACCCAATCTGTCCAATACTTCACTATTTGTGATTGTGTCTTGCCAATACCAAGTATTCTTCGCAGACACCGCATTTGAAATAAAGCTGTTTAATAAACGTTTCTCTTGGTGTGAGTAGGTTGACAAGGCTTTGCTGTCATAAAGAAGAGTATTAAGGACACAGGCTTGGTCATCAGTTCTTTTGTTTTGGCAATGAGCTTCCTGTTCTCCCAGACTCTTTTTTAACACATTCATTTGTTTTGCTGCCTTACCAATTTTGAATTCCTAATCTAGGGATACCGGTCTCCCTGGCCGAGGAGTTAGCAGCTTTCTCCGTAACCCCGAATACTCTCATGGTTGACGTGAGCGCACGAGGATTAGAAGCGGTTCGAGTCGCGCCAGTGTCTTATGAGAGTATGGAGCCGGTCGCTCAGAAAGTCGTGGCGTGCTAATGAACGTAATCTAGCCTAGGAATCAACATACAGCTGAAAGATGCTGATGTTGACCGCAATATCCTGAAACAGGATGGAAACGGGGGGAAAAAAATCTAGGGATAATTTAATGTTTACCTCTGATCCTAGATATGTAACATGGTCTACTTTCTCCAGTTCGGTGTCGTCAGTAAATAATGATGGCCCACCATGTGTACCTTGTGACATAATCTGTGTTTTCTTTTTGCTAATTGTCAAACAAAATTCAAAACAAGCATTGAAGTATGCAGATAGTAGACGTTGTAATTCTTCCTCAGAGTGGGTCGTAACTGCAGCACCATCTGCAGAAAGCAACTCTCTGATCAGTACCCCGCTAAATTTGGTCTTGGCCTTCAATCTCTGAGCATTGTAGAGGCTGCCATCTGAGCGTGAGTGAATGTATATACCACCATCCTGATCACGAAAGGCATATTACAATAGAAGTGATAAGTATATTCCAAAGAGGGTCGGAGCAAGTACACAATTTTGCTTAACTCCGCTTTTTATATCAAACTCTTCTGAAGTTGTTCTATTAAACTTGACTATACCCTTCATGCCTGTGTGAAATTATTCCACAATGGACACTAACACACAAACAAGGAGACAGACAGACAGACAGACAGACAGACAGACAGACAGACAGACAGACAGACAGACAGACAGACAGACAGACAGACAGACAGACAGACAGACAGACAGACAGACAGACAGACAGACAGACAGACAGACAGACAGACAGACAGACAGACAGACAGACAGACAGACAGACAGACAGACAGACAGACAGACAGACAGACAGACAGACAGACAGACAGACAGACAGACAGACAGACAGACAGACAGACAGACAGACAGACAGACAGACAGACAGACAGACAGACAGACAGACAGACAGACAGACAGACAGACAGACAGACAGACAGACAGACAGACAGACAGACAGACAGACAGACAGACAGACAGACAGACAGACAGACAGACAGACAGACAGACAGACAGACAGACAGACAGACAGACAGACAGACAGACAGACAGACAGACAGACAGACAGACAGACAGACAGACAGACAGACAGACAGACAGACAGACAGACAGACAGACAGACAGACAGACAGACAGACAGACAGACAGACAGACAGACAGACAGACAGACAGACAGACAGACAGACAGACAGACAGACAGACAGACAGACAGACAGACAGACAGACAGACAGACAGACAGACAGACAGACAGACAGACAGACAGACAGACAGACAGACAGACAGACAGACAGACAGACAGACAGACAGACAGACAGACAGACAGACAGACAGACAGACAGACAGACAGACAGACAGACAGACAGACAGACAGACAGACAGACAGACAGACAGACAGACAGACAGACAGACAGACAGACAGACAGACAGACAGACAGTACGAACGAACTTTATTTTCAAAGGGTAATAAATTGGGCACGCAGGCCTGTCTTACATTCGGCCCTTCCAATCACTCATCTTTCGTTCATCAGTGCATAGTGCATTTACATAGGAAAAAAACACATTGTCATATGAATGTTGTAAACATAAACAATGCATGTTACCATGTTATGAGACAAATCTCCCACCCACCTACCTATCCTCTATCCATCCGCGTGTCCCCCCCCCCCCACACACACATCCACCACCCAACCATAAACATACCCACATGCACATACATTCCCCATCCATCCACCCATCCCCCAACCCACACATTCCACACACACACCCACGTACACTATCTCCCCACCCACACACACATCTCCCATCCACCATACATCCACCCCACACACATCCCCCACCCGACCACACGCAAACCCAGGCACACATGCATGCATCCATCCATCCATACCCACCCACACATTCCCCTACCTTCACACATACCCCCACCCACACGCACACATCCTCCACCCATCGCATAACCTACAAACACTCACCCACATATCCTCCACCACCCACCCACACACTCCCAACCACTCAGCTAAACACACATCCCCCAACCACATATCCAACACCCACACAAACATATTCTCGCCAACTCACATATCCCGCACCTACCCCCACATAAAACCTGCACCCACCCACACATCCCCCACTTACACACATCACCCACCCACACAATATCCCCCACCCACACATCCCACACCCACACACACATCCCCCACCCACCCCCAACCTACACACACTCACACATCCCCCACCACCCAAACCTACACACACTCACCCTCCCACACATCCTCAACACACTCACTCGCCACCCCCCCCCCCCCCGCGATCTTAAATCCCTAATCACACATCCCGTAACTACACATCTCACCACCCATACCTCACACACACACACACACATCTCCCCACCCATGCAAACATCCTCACCAGCCAACACATTTCTCATCCAAAAACACACACCAACCACCCAAACACACCCCTCACCCCCTCACCTACATATACCCCACCTACACACATCCGCCTTCCCACCCACACACACATCCCCCACCCATGCACTAATCTCTCACACACATCCACCCACTCACGTACTCATCCATCAACCACTCACACCAATACATCACCCACGCACCCATCAACACATGCATCTCTCATCTACCCTCCCACCCACACACACCCCAACCACCCAGCCAAACACACATCCCCCATCCTCACATACATCCTTCATCCACCCGCATATCCCACACCTCCCCCATCCCTCACACATCTCCTCTCCCACACAACACCCCACCCATAAAAGCATTCCCCACACACACATATTTCCCCACATGCATTCCCCATACACATCCCCGCCCACACATCTCTCATTTACACACACATCTCCCCACCCATCCACACATCCCCACCTACAAACATCCTCACCACCCACTCATACATCCTCCAACACTCACATTTACCCAATCCACACTCACACACTCCCACCCAAACAGACATATCCCATTCAGACACCCCCGCAACCATACCCACACCCATTACACACCCATCCCCCAAACCGCACAAATCTCCCACACACCCATTCACCCACCCAAATACACATTCCCTACCCACACCCCCAACCCACCAACACCCATATACTTTCAACCATTCTCCCAAATATCTCCACCCACACAGACAGACAGACAGACAGACAGACAGACAGACGGACGGACGGACAGACGGACGGACGGATGGATGGATGAATAGATAGATAGATAGATAGATAGATAGATAGATAGATAGATATATAGATAGATAGATAGATAGAGACACTAATAGCGAGAGCGAAAGACAGGGAGAGTGATTAAGAGCGAGAGAAAGACAGAGAACGAGCGCAAGAGTGAGAGCGAGAGAGAGAGCGAAGGAGAGAGAATGAGAGAGCAATCGAGGGAATGAGATAGCAAGGGGTCGAGAGAAAGAGAGAGTAAGCCAGATACAGAGACAGAGAGAGATGGAAAGAGAAAGAGAGAGAGGGAATGAGAGCGAGCCAAAGATAGAAAGATTGAGAAAGGAAGAGAGAGAGGGCGCGCGCGCGCGAGAGAGAGAGAGAGAGAGAGAGAGAGAGAGATTGGCAAAGAACTAGTGTAATATTTTGGCAAAGAACCAGCGGAATATTTGAAAATAAACAGTTATTCATTGGCTAAAGCAGTACACATTATATGTGTATGATAACATTAACGGAAACTATTTTAACGCCAAGATTATTAACTCCCTCAGAGACCTCGCGTGACCTTGCCTATGACAGGTGAATTATTAGTCACGCGAAATTGATTTTACAGAAATAATAAAACCCTCATGAGACTTGTCGTAGAGCAGCATGGACAATTTGAGGAGGAAATTAAGTGGCGAAAACACGCCTAGCAAATCTGAACAATGTATAAACTGAAGTTGTAGCTATGCAATAGCTCAATTTCAAGTGCCAGCAATGCTTGCGTTGAAGTTGGTAAGAGATCTGCACCCGAGACTTGCAACACAATTATATATTATGTTCCAGCAAGGTTGTATGTACAACTGGACAGATTTCAGAACCAATACGCAAATAAGACAAGAGACTAAGCAAGATATTGTATCCAACTTTACAAGAAATTGCATCGGCCATGTACTCAGAATGGAGAAGGAAAGACTCCTGACCGAGCCCTCATATGGTCACCAGTAGGGAAAAGAAAACGGGAAAGACCAAGAGAGACCCTGCGGAGAACTATTATCAGAGAAGGCTTATTCAATGGCCAAGTGAACATCCAAGATCTGCAACATGTAGCAGCGAACCACCAGACATGGAGAGCCCTTTGCGCCGACTTAGGCTCAAGAGGAAAGACTAACTACTAACAAACGAATGCTGTATGTACAATCTGGTTTTCAGCGCAATGTTTTTTTTCTTCATTTTAGTGTAAAATCTGGTTTTGCATATTTCTGTATTAGATTACGTTTGCTGTCAAAATATGGCAGATGGGGCTGGTAATAAATTATGAGTAAGGCAACTCTGTATTTATTGCAATCCCAAGGAAATCAGGAGCCTTGGAGTGTGACCAACATAGAACAATTAGTATAATGAGTCACATCACAAAGATTTTGCTACCAATTATTATGCAAAGAGTGAGGAAGAAAATACAACCTGAAATAGGGGAAGAACAATGTGGGTTTGTAGAAGGAAATACAAAATGAACTAGGGGAAGAACAATGTGGGTTTGTAGAAGGAAAGGGTACAGTAAATGCTGTGTATATGCTGCGAAGTTATTGAACGTGCTATAGAAGTAAACAAGGATATACATCTTTGCTTGATTGACTACACAAAGGCTTTTGACAGAGTTAGACATGTCAACATGATGGATATGCTTGCAGATCTACAAATTGATGGGAAATACATTAGACTTATAAAAAAACATATATTGGAAACAAGAAGCTGCAAAAAGGATTGATACTGAAGTGGGACAATATCAGCCTATTAAGAGAGGTGTTAGGCAGGGATGTGTAATGTCTCCAGAGCTTTTTTCCCTACACAGTGAAAATATTTTCAGAAATGTAGAAGATATAAATGGAATCAGAATTGGAGGACGAAACATCAATAACATTGGATATGCAGATGATACAGTATTGATTGCAGACAATGAGCAAGATCTGCAACAATTAGTAGATGCGGTTGTTGTACACAGTGAGCAGCTAGGGCTGGAATTGAATTGTAAGAAGACACAGGTTATGGTCGTCACTAGGAAGAACGAAGTACCACAATGTAATATACAAGTAAATGGGAATATTCTTCAACAATTGAATCGGTACAATTATCTCGGAACAGTCATAACATCTGATGGGAGATGCCTTGAAGAAATTAGAACAAGAATCGCCATGGCGAAAGTAGCCTTTAGCATGATGAAAAACATTCTGACCAATAAAAAGATGTCAAATGAAACGAGAAAAAGAGTGTTTAGGGGATACATAGAGCCTGTTCTTTTGTATGGATGTGAAACTTGGGAAATGTGCAGTCAAGCTGAAAAACATCTGATGGCTGCAGAAATGTGGTTTCTGAGGAAAATGCAAAGAATACCATGGACAGACAGAAAAACCAGTGACCACGTACTACAGGAGACAAATGAAAATCGTAAATTGATTAGAGAAATTGGACGTAGACAGTAAATATTTTTTGGACATATTATGAGAAGAAATGGATTGGAGAACTTAGT
Source organism: Cepaea nemoralis (assembly GCA_014155875.1). Lineage (NCBI taxonomy): Eukaryota > Metazoa > Mollusca > Gastropoda > Stylommatophora > Helicidae > Cepaea > Cepaea nemoralis. The sequence continues at coordinate 48,959 of JACEFZ010011125.1, forward strand.
GACAACTGGCAAGATCGAAGGGAACAGACCAAGAGGAAGACCGAAAGGAAAATACCTGGATGGCTTGGCCACATGGCATGGACGAGACAAGAACACTGAGCTGATCCACGACGCTGGTGATCGAGTGAAATGGCGAATCATGACCGCCCACGCTTTTCGGCATGGCACATGAGTAGTTATATATGTTGCATACACCCCCCCCTCCCCCCGAAATAGAGGAGCGAGAGGAGCGCTCCTCGAGGAGCTCGAGGAGCGCTCCGTGTGGAGCTTGTTGAGTGCTCCTCGTGGAGCCGGTTGGTGTCTGGTGGTGGTGGGAGTATGTGGTGCACGTGGAGTGTGTCTTTGGCTTGTTAAGCTCGGTATTTTTGGCGGGTAAAAGTTAAAAAATGTACTAAGAATCGGGAGGAGCGGGTTCGTCATGTGTGATGGGTCTTATCATGTGTGTGACCGGGTGGATCGGAAGGAGCCGTCGTAAATAGTAAGAGCAAAGAAGGTGGTGCCGTCCCCCATGTAGGTGTCACCTGACCAGTCAGCACCCGAGTGACCACGAGTCCGATCATGGGTGTAACGAGTAGCGGGGTATCTACTGGCGCTAACAACGGACAACCGACTGAGTCCTTAAAATGTCAAAACTTAAAAAAACACAGAGATGTACATGCACAATCTGGGACAAAAAAATCAATACTGATTCTCCTAACAACTAATCCAGGGGATTATCGTCGTCGTAATGAACTAGGTTGGATATTACTGGTATAAACCGGGGCGAGCGAGCGCAGGGGCGGGCGCGGCGGGGTGGTCGCGGGTGGCCGGAGTGGGGGGGGGGGGGCGGTCGCGGGGCGCGGGTGGCGGTCGCAGGTTCGAACCCCATAAAATACGTCGCATAGGTAGGTAGGGGGTCATTCGTAGTCATGGATCCTAGATGGAAACATCCGTTTACGTCGATGATTGCGGGTCCAACAGGATGTGGTAATCCGTTTTTGTACAACAGTTCCTGGCCCATCTCGCAGACATGGTCGACCCGATTCCAGAGGAGGTTATATGGTGCTATGGGGAGTGGCAACCCATGTATGAGACTATGAAGGGTGTCCAATTTAACGAGGGACTGCCTGACGTGGAAAAATGGACAGGGGATAGACGGCGATTAGTGGTTATAGATGACCTAATGTCCGAGACAGATGATAGAGTGACCAAACTATTTACTAAGGGTAGTCATCATCGTAATCTCAGTGTCATGTATATAGTTCAGAACCTTTTTGGTAAGAACAAAGAACAAAGAACTATCAATCTGAATTCGCATTACCTAGTGGTGTTTAAAAATCCTCGAGACGGGTCGCAAATAGCCAACCTGGCCAAACAGATGTACCCAGGCCGCGTGTCATATGTCCAAGATAGTTTTAAAGACGCGACATCGACGCCACACGGGTATTTGTTATTCGACCTTCGACAGGAAACACCGGATCAGCTCCGTTTACGCAGTCGTATATTTCCTGACCAGCACCAAGTTGTCTACGTCCCCAAGTAATATGTCCAACCGAGTGAAACGGCACGGGCCAATGCTGCGGTTTCTGGGTGAGGCAAAGCCAGCCGCAGTAAAGGCCGTAATTAAAACGGCTTCACCGGATCTAGTCCAATCAATATGTGAATGCTGTCACAATGTCTTAAAAGGGAATGATCCCCTGACACCGAGTCAGAAGCGCCGGCTGCAGCGACACAAAAACAGTCTGAGAGCGCTAACGGGTAAGAAACTGTCGCTCAAGAAAAGGAAACAGATCCTGCAACAAGGTGGTTTCATAGGTGCCTTACTCGGCCCAATTTTAAATGTGTTGAAAGGCATTGTGGGATTGTAATGGCCAAGAAAATGCTCCTGATCGACCCTCGGCTGCTAGAAAGACCCTATACACCACCCGACACACTAAACGATAGCCTGCGTGACTTGGACCACCAAATGCGCCAAGTCCTGGAGAGTGAAAATCTGCCACCTCGTGAAAAAGCCCGAGTATACCAACAAACCTTGCAGCGATATCTGAATCGACTAGCCTTTAGGCCTAGTGGATATCAAAGAACAAAAACCCGAAGTCAGCACTTTACCCGAGACAACCAGTCAAATAACCGAGACACCTAGTCAGCCTAATCAAGTAAGCGAACCCAAGAGTCAAGTAACTGCCCATACTCCAATAACACCCAAGAGTCAAGTAGTTGAGACCACTCCAGCGTATAAGCTCAGACGAAAGAAGAAGCCGAGTAAGTTAACTACGCCCAAGTGGGAAAATGGCCGCGCAATTAAGAAAGTATTACTACGATCCCCAGCAGCCGGGAGCCTATGGCGGGGCCGCAGCCTTAAAAAGAAATTCTAAACTGAACGCTAAGCAAATAGAGAATTGGTTACGGCATCAGGACACGTATACTTTGCATAAACCGATTTATCGGCGTTTTCAAAGACGCCAGACCATAACCGGTGGGATAAATCAACAGTTTCAAGCCGACTTGATAGATATGCGTCTATTACAAAGATACAACGATGGATTGTCGTATCTAGTGACCTGCATCGATGTGTTTAGTAAATATGCCTGGGCCATCCCGATCCAGAAGAAAACGGGGAAAGCGCTGGTGGAGGCTGTGAGTAAAATCTTTGGTGATAGACAACCGGTAAACTTTCAGACCGACAAAGGGTCGGAATTTGTCAACCAGACCTTCCTAAAATATCTGAAAGACCGAGGTGTGCATTTCTTTACCACCGAGAATGAAGACGTTAAGGCCTCTATAGTGGAAAGATTCAACCGGACGCTTAAAGAAAAAATGTGGCGGTATTTCACCAAGACTAATACACTGCGCTACGTCGACGTCATAGATAAACTGATCCGCAACTACAACGGTTCATATCACAGAAGTATTCGCATGGCCCCCCTACAAGTCAACTATACTAATCAAGAAGAGGTGTGGCATAACTTGTACCAAAAGCCCGACGTGTCAAGAAAAGTATATTTTACAGAAGGGGAGCGAGTCAGACTGGCTCAACCCAAACAACCTTTTAAAAAGGGCTATGTGCCGTCGTGGACAGAAGAATTGTTTACCGTCAGTCGTATAAACCAGACCAGTCCGGTGACGTATGTGCTAAAAGACGATTCGGGCGAAGAACTACGAGGATCATTTTATCGAGAAGAGATCCAACCAGTCGGAGATAAACAAGTGTATCGGGTTGAAACCGTCTTACAAGAAAGACGAAGGAGAGGTCGTGGTAAAGAGTATTTAGTGAAATGGTTCGGGTATAATTCGTCATTCAACAGCTGGGTCTCAGACCTAACTAGATACCGAGGCTAATGGACGAAGACATTGCGGAAACTACTGTACTGCGCCCACAAAATAACCCACCCAGCGAAAGAACCTCGTTCTGGTCGTTTTTTTTGTCAACGGGTGCCGCGAACAGAGATTGTCTTCTTCTGTCAGATGGTCGTTATATACACCGTTATCGGCGTATCACTATTCAATCTGAGTCGCGGCAGTGCCGAAGCATCTGAGGGTAAGCTGTGGATTGCGCTAATGAGTAGTTGTCTGGGTTACATGCTACCTAATCCTAAACTATGAGCTTCTATGTGACATTACCGAGCAATGCTTCACCGAATATGTTTCCCAACAACAACCCGGGTCACTTTTTCGACAAATTGCCGCAGACTATTGATGTGACCAAACAATGCGAAGTGGGTTTGGCCGAAAGTCAGTTTCCCAACTACTACTGCAATGTGTTAGAGAATGAAGTGTGGTTTATATACATACCACCCCAGGGGAAACATCCCATAAGAGTGGTGTGTCCACCGGGCATGTACAGCTCACCAGCTGGTTTTATAGAGGAACTGAATCGACTAGTGAAAGGGGAGGAAGAGCGTGACAGGGTGCGTCCAGATCGGTTAGTGAAAGAGCCTGATGACAAGGTGCGAGTCAGATTCTATTATAACAAGGCCTTGAAGAGAGCCCTCGTGAAACTATTCGAACCGGGGGCCACTGTTAAATATAGCGAGAGATTGAGAAGCATTTTAGGTTTTCCCTCTGGCAAGGTGACGGACGCCAACCCCCTAATGGAAGACGAGGTGGTGGTAGAACTGAATAATGACATTCAAAATGTCTACGTCTATTGCGATCTTATAGCCGCGAGACCAGTCGGAGACGCCATGGTCCCACTACTAAGGACTGTCCCGATCTTGGACCAGCGCTCAGCCTCGGTATTTCGCATCTATGACAAACCACACTACGTGCCATTGAGTCGGTACTCTTTCGACATGGTGGAGATCCTTTTAACCACTGAGACGGGGACAACGATCTCATTCACCAGCGGAACTTCAGTGCTGACGTTACATTTTCGCACGCGGAAACATTCAGACCTAGAATAATGGTGAAATACGTGGCGTTACGTCGAAGTCCCAAAATATACGAGGACTTTTACTGCAACCAAGCTGGCCATGGCATGCCAGTGTTTGTGGGTGGCAGGAGTCAGAGAGGTCGCGGTATCGGCAGTTTCTTCAGTGGACTTGGTCGCACAATTCTACCCAGGTTAAAGACAGGTGGTAAGGCCTTACTCCGAGAAGGTCTAGGTACAGGCTTGAAAGTGGCCCAAGACGCTCTAGCTGGTAGGAACGTTGGAGAAGCCTTTAAAGACCTAGCCAAACAAGCCGGTCAGCGTTTACTGCAAGGCGCAGCCGATCATGTTAGCCAATCGGGTAGCGGTATTAGAAGAAAAAGACGACCAGCGCCACCTGGTGAGCCGAGTAAACGTATAAAACTAAGTGTTGGTCCTAATCGGTCTCATAAGAAGAAGTATTCGGATATCTTCGCATGATGGCTCTGATTCACCCCAACTCTTGTGAGTGTCTGCATTCTGGTTTGGATCTGTTTAGCGTGCCGCAGACACAAACGGCTGTAGAAGAGGGGCAGTGTGTGGAGATACACCCGCTCGCATCTCTAGCACCAGGAGCACCTATAGAATTTACTATATCTGGCGCCAGTGAAGAGTATCTAGACTTATATAATACCTTCTTACACATCAGAGCTAAAGTCACACTACCCAACGGCGATAAACTACCACCCACAGCCGAAGTGGCCCCCGTCAACTATTACTTACACAGTCTGTTTTCACAAGTGGATGTCTCACTCAACGACACGCTAATCACCCCGAGTGAGAACACATACCCATATAGAGCCTATCTGGAAGCCACACTGAATCATGGGGAAGAAGCAAAGAAGAGTCATCTCTCAGCCGCCCTCTATTACTACGATACAGCTAAATTTCTCGATGAGACTCAAGGCGATAACAACAAAGGCCGAAACACCCGACGACAACTAGCCAGCGAGAGCCAAGAAATAGATATGATGGGTCGACTACACGTCGATATCTTTGCGCAAGACCGTTACATGATAAACGGTGTGGATATGAAAATTAAGCTGACTCCATCGAAAGCTACCTTTAACCTAATGGCCCCCGACGACACCTTTGCTTATTCATCCGTTATAACACATGCCACACTGGTGGTTCGTAAAGCCAAACTAAATCCAGCCGTCGCTCTCGCCCATGAGAAAGCCTTGATGAGAGCCAATATGAAGCTACCGATCAAGCGTGTGGCGCTGAAAACATTAGCTATCCCCCAAGGGATGTTATCTCACACTCAAGATAATCTGTTTATGAATCAAACACCCACCCGTATCGTGGTTGGTCTAATAACATCAGCCGCCTTCAACGGTACTTTCAAAGCTAATCCTTATAATTTTCAAACCTTTGGGCTGACGTATCTGAACGTAACAGTCGATGGGCGATCTGCCACCAGCAAGCCGTTAACGATAGACTATGAACGTAATCAATACGCACGAGCCTTCTTTGGCACTAATCTAGCCATGGGTCTGGTGGGCAAGAACGCCGGTAATTCCATTGACTATATGCAATATAAAAATGGGTATACTCTGTATGCCTTTGACCTGAGTCCCAGTTTACTGGACGGAGATCAGTTTGAGATGCCGAGGGCTGGTCCCCTAACCCTGGAATTTAAGTTCAACACACCCACCCCAGAACCATTACAAGTTATCGTCTGCGCCGAGCACGACGGGATAATTGAAATATCCAAGACCAGGCAAGTGCTAACAGATTATGCTTCATAATGGACACAGAACAGATTACCAGTCTACTTCTAGCGGATAGATATGTTCGACGGGTCCAGGTCAGAGTATGTGCTCGTGATCAGTTACCTACACAAATAGATAGAACTAAACCAGCTGCTTTGGTGATAAACACTGACCCCAGTGATCAACCTGGGTCCCACTGGATCGCGCTGTATTACGATGGGTTAGGCAAATGTGAATACTTTGATTCGTTTGGGCTACCACCCTTACACGCTGACATAAGCAAGTTTATTGAGAAGTATTCACTCAGACCACTAATGTACAACACCCGGGTCTTACAAGATGTAATAAGTAACACCTGTGGCCTGTACGCTATCTATTTTCTCAAGCGGAAATGTCGAGGGTGGAGTATGCCACATATTCTGCAGGCGTTTTCAAATAAACAACGGGTCAATGACCGGATTGTGGGTCGATTAGTCATCTTTTAATAAAGGTTAACCACCTGTTACCACAAACCTTAATGTAGGTCGAATGCTTCTGGTTATGACTCGTTGAAACCGGTTTATACGTGGCTAAACGACTGGTATATAAACCCGTGGTTGAGACCAGTCGCACACCGTGAACCGAAGACGACTAAAGAACTCAAGACTGTACCAGCTAACTCCGTCTATATGACTCGTTTCGGTGAAACAGTTCGACCCGTGGGGGACGGCGTCAAGGCAGTCTTTGTCTCATCCTTCATAGGTACGACTACGTTGCACATACGCCGCTTCTTTGGTGAGTCTGATAAAAAATACCCGACCAAGATGGATCTGACACTTACTCGCCAAGAATACGAACAATTGATAGCGATGCAAAGTGGGATTCTAGCTGATTTTGATAGACTCTCATCCATTCAAGGTGCTAACGGTGTTTAAACCAAGCCCGTTACTAATCAAGTCAAGCCAGTCACTAAGAATGTTCAAGCCAAGCCAGTCACTAACACTGTTCAACCCTACCAAGACAGCCAAGTCACCAACACATATCAGGCCTACAATAATCAACCCAGTTACCAGGCAGGTGGTGAAGCCGAAGACAACCAGGTGTTTGATGAAGCCGACAACAGCCAGCTGTTTGATAGTCAACCAACATACAGTCAGATGTGTGATCAGAGCCCACCAGCCCGGAGACCAGCAGCCTATGACTACTCAGACAACTGTATACCATGGGTGATCCAAGAAAGAAAATTAAAACAGAAAAAAATGAAAATCTCTTTCTTTGTTATTTGTTTTGTATCATTTTTTGTAAACATTTGTCCTTTTGACATTCTTCTGGTGTACTTGGCTCGTTGGCAAATATTTGTGTATTTGTAGTTTTGTGGTATTGTACTTGTGTATGTGATTCTGTCTCGCTATAGCATTGTGTGTTTGCGTATTTATTCTTGACTCTCTGTTCCAATGTGTACTGGCGTTGCACTGTGTGCATGTCTCGTGTTTTATTGTCTGTTTGTGTGTATCAATTGTTCCACAGCCAATATTTAAGTACAAATCAGCAGCCACGACAACCATGAAGACAACTGCACAAGAACGATAACAGACCAACGAAGATGAATGCAAGACAACATACACCACAGAGACACGAAGACTGCAAGACAACAATGAAAACAATATATAACCGACATGAAAATAAGACACATAACAATGAAACACGATAACAGCTCTTCAATAAAAAAAAAAATCAACAAAGTCATCAATATAATAAATTATTTATTAACCCTCGATAGGGTACACATGTAAATGGATGGCAAGCAGTATTCAAACACATTTTATTAATACATTTCCATATAAAAGATAGATACAAAACGCTGTTTAAATTTGTATTACCACATGCTTACTGGGTACAGTTCAATTTTGCGTTACCACACGCACACAGTTCCCTCTAAAAATATTTCATTCTGTGTATTACACCACACGCACATTGGCTGCATAGTTCAGTGACACAAGCACACATGTCTAGGCAGGCCAGAAGAAAAAAAAAATTCAAATATTTTATTAACACTTTGGCAAGGTAAAAACTGGAGTCATTTCAATTATTAATCCATACACACATTATTTAGTGGTGGAATACATTAGTAAAAATGTGATTCGTATATAAAAGTAGAAAACATGCGTATAAAAACATGACATATATGTACACGATTATTTTCCATATAAAAGTATGAATTACAGGTACAAAATTATTATCCATATGAAATATAAGTAACTGGCCCTTGTTTCGCTAGTGTAGTGTTGTGGGGTTAAATGTTGAGTGGTGAAGTGGTGACATTGTCTGCGTGTACTTCTCGTGTATAAATAGGATAGAGAGTTTCTGTGTTGTGTGTATGTATAGATGGCAGAGTTTTATATTTTGAAACCTACATTTGTTCCCCCAGTCGCTGTCTGTGTGTCGAGTACATGTAAAAATGTCTGTTTGTCTAGGTGGGTGTTGTGTTGTTTGGTGAACCCTTTTGTACTGGTTTTATTGTAGTCTCCAAAACAGTGATATGTCTTACTACACAAGGACACCATTCCAGTCCCCTCATATTCTAATTTAAATAAACCCGGGGTTCTCCTTTGATAGGCTCTAACATCCTTACAGGCCTGACATATCTCATCATTAACTGTATGTTTGGGGCATGTCTCAGATGGGAACCAAAAATTATAGACCTTATCGTATTCTTCTCGTAGGTGTGGTCTAACTGCTTCTACTAGTGTGGGTGTGCTAAGTGCTAAATATAAACTACCCGTGTCCATTTCCCATAACTGAAAATCAGTCCTATCAATAAATATGTCTATGAAATCATAATAAAACTCTAACATTCTCAACTTGGCATACTGGTAAACGAAAAAACCTATCTGTAAAGGGAGATCCCACACTGTCCTCTTTTTATAACATTCAACCTTAAAAACGTCGTCGGTCAGTTGTGTCATTTTTTTGAACAGGGGATTGTTCACTAACTTTTTCGTATCAGCACCCTTACATTACGATACGTCTGCATGTTTGGCCTTGCTGGTTAGGGTTTTACCAAAAGCGGCGTTACCCAACAACTACATTGTCTCGGCCTTAATGGTCGGACCATCAACACTGTCACCTTCTCTTCTGGCATCAGACACCTTATCCCCAAACACTTGGAAGAAGCTAACAGGCGTATACTCAATAATCTGGTATATGTTTGTGACCACTAGACCATGTCCCAGGTACCATTTTAATAATGGTGTGGCCAACAAGATTTTTTCCCCGCTATAGCTACCTATAAGTGTCCGTCTGGCACTTGTCAGCAGTTTATGCGACTCGGCATACTGCCTCATAAAGTCACCTATATGTTCTCTACCCACCTCAATGTTCTTGAAGATGGGTGTCATCTCTGAGAAATGGTCTTTAAGGTCAGCTGGCACCTCGATATCACATTCGACTAACCCAAAGAGTGTCTCGGCTTTTACAGTCTCGAGAATCTTCTCTGGGGTTATGGGGAAACGTTGAAACCAGGGTTTGGCGGTTGGGAAGTTCGTCTTCATGAAATGTTGTATGTCGCTGTCAGTCTTTTTTAGCGTTTGCCATTCACACTCCCACATTTCTTCTACACTAACCTTAGCTTCTTTAACTAGATAGTCATGTATCTGTTGTGTCTTGGCAAATAAGTCTGTCAACTTTTTGTTGTTTACGGGGTTAACGTCTCTATTCTTGGTCAAGGGGCAGTCGGGGTGTCCGTGAAATAAACAACCATGGAATTGGTAAGCTGTCGTATTCTTCTTATCCCAACCATCTACTCTAATATGCCTATTACCCAACGCCATTTCACCCCCACTAAACTGTGTTTTCAACTCTATCTGATTTGTGTGTTGTACCCACGCTAACCATTCCCTACTCTGTCGTGCAAACCTGTTAATCTTGGGTGCTCTAAACCCCTTGTCTGCTTTTCTAATCGTCGGGAAATCTGTGGGCATTTTTTTCATAATAGCTCACAGGTAAAGGGCATTAACGTCATAGCCTTTTACAGTCTGTACTGGTTTATGCTGTCTACCTCTAATGTGTGGTATGTCTGCTTCGTGGTGCCTATGAAAGATTATTGAGGGACCCCCTACAATATTATTTCTAATGGTGTCATGAACTTCTTTCTGCCGAATACCACATAACGAAAATGAGACGTCTTTGGGGAGGGTCCTAAACAAATACTTTAAAGTAACCCCGGGGACAGAAATGGCATCCTTGAACATGTCTACCCCTAACTCACCATAAAATGTAACCTGTTTTTGTAGTGCGTTAAGAAAGGGACCTACATCTTTGTTGTTGTACCAGATTAGAAAATATGCCATAGTGGTCATCTGGTACTCGCCCCAGACCTTCTGACACTCCTGGTACTCTTCGTCTGTGATGTTAGTGTTTTTAAGTTTGGAAAAAAATGCTGCGTGTGGGGGTAACTTTGTTTCTTTTAACTTATCTAAGTGTGTGATGTATTCATAACAAAAATGGCCTTTTGTCTCGGGAACCTTGTATGCGGCTAAGTATTTGGCATAGCTGAACCCTGGCGCTAAATAGTTGCTAATATCTAAGAATTTTAGCTGTTCAGTGGCGATGCACATAAAGTTATTGTTTCTCTTCACTAAAAATTTTAGAGGGACCTTTTTAGCACACTAAGCAAGTAAATATGGTTTAATTATATTAAGATCATATTTCCCCGAGTTGAATCCTATCACAGGTAATACTTTTAGATAAGCATCAAGCCTATCAATTAATTTGGTTTCCTGTCGTTCCTCTAATTTTCTATACACCTTATCGAAAGACACCCGTAGTTCCGAATACGCTGACTCGGCGACTTGAGTCAGATACTCAAGCATTCGGTCGACTAACTGCTGGGGGTCACCTGATGTGATAAAGCATACAGGCGAATCCAGCCCGGGGACATTGGAAGCTACTGAACAACTAAGTGGGATGTGTTTTGCTAAGAATTTCGTCGATTTGGTTTCCCCGGGCAGAGACTTACTGTCAAAGTAACATTCGTAGTCGAATGTGGCCCTGAATGGGTATACATAGTTAGGATCTACTGGAAGCCCGTGCTCTTACAGTATTTCGCAGATGGTCTGCGGTGGATTATAGACCCCGCCTTTATACCATTCTTTTGTCTTACCCCCATTACAGGTATTACGGTGTCTTTCCATCTTCCACATCACATTCCATAACTTCCCACATTTATCACAGGCAATGGACCGAGCTACCTTATTAATATCCTCAATATACATGAAGTGGTCTTTAAACAATAATAGTCGTAATGTATCCTCATATTTCCCACTACCTCTAAGTTTGGGGACCAGGGCCTGGGTCTCATTGAACTCAAATATATCTATATTAATACCAAAACATTGTTCTAAATTTGGGATGTCAATTAGTTTAACTCTGGGAAAATTAACAATTGAAGCTATACTTTGATGTGTTCGCCACTGTTCAGTTACATCCCGTGTGCGTTTCCTAAGGGCGCTAATTTTCGCACCTCTAAATAACGCCAGGGCTCTAAAGAAGCAGAAATTATCTGAGTATGGTTTAGAGTATTTGACATCACGTTGCAGTGTGTTAATGGATTTATTTTGTGTGATGTGTGTGGGAATGTCAGACATACAGCAACCTATGGGGAACTCGGGGATATGAAAGATGTAAAATGAGGTGGCCGCTACTGTTTCTATAGTATACTTTGTATTTGGGCGTTGTTGTGTAGTGTAAGTATGAATATCGTGTTCGTGTACGGTGTTGATAAAAGTGTCAAAGTCCTGTCTGTTGTTTATTACGTGTGGGACATCTAGTACAGAGGTGTTGTTTGAAGAATCGTGGAAGAAGTGATAGTCTTGTGTCTCTCGATGTCTTAGGACTGAGTGGTGGCTAAGGTTTATCTTAAAGCGACTAGTTTGAGTGTTGAAGAGTTTGTTAAAGGTAGAGGTCCAGTTGATAGGGTGCATTGTCTGTGGACTAATAAAGAAGGTGTAGACAGACAGGTGCTTGTTGATTTTGTGGTGTGTTTTGATGGCTTCCCAGTTGGCCCTGTATGTCTGTTGTAGGGCTGATGGAAGTGTGTGTAATGAATATAATTCTTCAGCTTCTAAAATAGCAGCTTCGTCGTCTACTAAATGTTCTAAAATATTTGTGTCGTGTTTCTGTTTTTTAGAACTGCGTGTCTGTGTTGTGGCTGGTCTTTTGCGTGATGATGATGATGATGATGATGATGATGATGATGATGATGACGACGATGATGATGATGCGAGTGTGGTGTCCATAGGTGTTGTCTGTTTTGTGTCACTGTGTGTACTATGTGATGTGTCCATGGGTGTTGTGTGGTATGTGCGTATGTGTCTTGGTATGTTGTCCTTTCTACTGAATGGCTTGCCGCATATAGGACATGAGTGACTTTATACACTACTGCCATGAACTGTGTGTTGATGCCGAAGCAGATTGCGCTTTTCTGTGAAAATTTTCCCACATGTGACACACGGGTGGCTTTCTTTCTGAGGGGTCGACATGCTTCTGGTTGACAATACGGTAAAAACTGGTACCAGTGTGATAATATCAGATTTTATTTTACACACAAGGATACGTGTTTCGTTTCTCTTGTGCCGCCTTGACTACGTACATTTGTGAAAACCAACAAAACCAAGAAAACCGTGAGTGATCTGCAATATTGTGTTATTTTCATATTTTAAATGATCTACTTAATGATAGCATCATGTGTGTGAGAGAGATATACTTTTATTCACGATGCTCCATGACCACAGTGACATATGTAAGGTTAATATTTATAGTCAATATGACATGAATCAGTTTTATTTTCTAAATTGAAAAAGACACATTCAATATAATTTGACACATCCTGTAGGCATTATATTTGATGATGTCAATATTGAAGCACTTAGGCGAGGTGGGTCAAGTTTTGTTAACAATGAACATGAACGACGACATGCTATGGTTGAGTGAAATTAACCGACAGTTGGGTAAATAGAACCAAAATAGTAAAAAGATAAACTTCCAATTAGTACAGAAGTGACACCAACCATCAGTGTCTATAAGAAAGAGCGAGAGGGTCCTTTGTTGTCTTCATATCACTAGTCTGTGACCTATTACCCTTTGCTTATTACTATCAGAGTTACCAGTATTCACACATACGTGTACACATACATATTTACACACACACACACACACACACACACACACACACACTCGTAAACATACATATACTTATATACAGACATGCATATACGCAAGCACACACATACATATATACGTATATACAGACACACACACAGACATACAAACAGACAGACATACACATACATATATACAGACATTCAGACATACACACACCTATGCCCCACTGTCATATATTTTTGAAGGGAGTTGGAGATCACTGTAGTGCACGCCCCATCTCAAACAAAAGAAGTAGAGCCCCATCCTCTTCTATCTTCAATAACCCCAGAATATGAACCTTGAGTTATCTGCAGGCCTCGTTCTATTAAGTATGTCTAGGAGATATAGATTATGGCCCTGGTGAGAATAATGATTACTAACTGGGATTCTGCCCCTTCTCCAATGAATCTTTAGCTCTGGAGCCCCCTTTTATTTTATCAAATCTGAGGAAAGTCTGGAGAATTTTCTCAGCCTGATTTAGATGAAGAAAACATGGATGTTGAGCAGTTGATAGATCGAGAGTCTTCTCTCCCCCATTTTAATAAGTCATTATGAGTTAATTTATTTTTAAACAATCAAACACATAATCAATCACATTAGATTCTGACAACATGATGTACAAAGAAGCTGTTGACTCACAGATAGGTTTGAACTGAGAAATTAACAGAAGGTCAATTCATGTTAATCATTTATTGACTGGGCCTGAGCCTTCTGGTCAGTACATACATCTCTATTGTGATTTACACAAGATAATAGAAAAGTTGCAAATTGGACCATTGTCCCAGACAATCAATCAAGCATCAATATATGAGATGTCAACAAGTGTGAAACATAGTAAACATTTTGATGTTGTACATATTAAGTGTGATGGTAATTCAACAATTAACTATCAGTTTCCTGAAATTGGGTGTGGTGTCTACCAATTTAGAAAGGTAACCTGGTGACTGGAAGAGTTGGTAAGCCAGGGTCCATTGACTGATGGATCCACTCCAGGTCTGCCCGTATAGCTCCTCTGAAGGCCTCCCCATACTTTGCTCATAGCCAAGTCCTCTTCCATCTCACTTGTGGTTCATCTCTTTCCCTCGGCTTCTCTCTTTCAGGTCTGATTTATGTGGTTAAGTTGCTGATGTGTTGGGTGGTCGTTGGTATGTAGCCACCAAGATCACTGATGAATATTCACATATATATGTACATTCCTACCAATACAATCTTTTAAAAGTAGGTAAAAGAAACCTAAATTCCTGAAGTAGGAACTAGTTCCCCTCCCCTCCTTTTCTCTCTAAGCTAGTGTTGGGTTAATTTGGGGTGGTCAGAGTTTAACACACGGTGTACGCCTTGTCTCAGTTGGTACCTGCTGTATGTAAGTTCTCATTTGACCTGGGGTCAGTGAACGTGTACAGTACGACAGTGACAAGAGTGAGAATATGTCAAGATGCATGTAAATAAATGACATACATTTATAACATTTCTTCCACTCAGTGGTGTTTATCGCGTGTATAAATAATTCTGTGTTTTCCCAATTAACTTCTTCTTCTTGTGTCTAATAACTCTCTCCCATTATCTGTTGTTGTTGAGTGTTGAGTGTTGAGTGTTGGGTGGTGTGGAGTTGTGTGTTGGGTGGTGTGGTGTTGTGTTTTCAAGTTGTGTTGAGTAATGAGTTAAGTTCACTGCGCGTGATGGTTTCCGCGAAGCACAACTTTCTCATGTAATGCAGTTCATGTGTGCCTTTATCCAATTAAAATTTGACAAAAATATAAATATTTATTCCGTCAAACCCTATTGAGTCAATAGATAAAGGAGAAAGGAAAGATTGATTTCTCTTTCAGCTTTCTAAATTGTAAATAGGCATAGATAAGTCTGTTTTAGAACAAGGCACTTGCTCTAGTACACGAACTGTCATTTTAACTGTAGATAGTGATAGCATCTTCAACAGTGTTGCTAACAAAATGCACAAGATTGCTTTCAAATCATCACTTCTCACAGTTGTTTAGAATAGAATGTAGCAGTATAATGCCTTCTTAAAGTTAATAATTATCCTTAAGAATATCAGAGATTGCAGTTTCATCGAAGCCCGGGAACGGCTCTGCGTCGTTAGAATCTACAGTCGAGCATTTTTACATTTCAGAGGTTTTAATTAATAATAATACATTTCAATTGACATCACAAACACTGGATACCATTCTTTTGACACTTGACACATCTGGTTATCAGTTTAATCTAAGGCCTAACAAGCTCACATGGGATCCAGACATTTTGCTTTCCCTAT
The DNA here is from genome assembly GCA_014155875.1 of Cepaea nemoralis. Lineage (NCBI taxonomy): Eukaryota > Metazoa > Mollusca > Gastropoda > Stylommatophora > Helicidae > Cepaea > Cepaea nemoralis. The sequence continues at coordinate 64,506 of JACEFZ010011125.1, forward strand.
TGAAAATTCTGGTCACACAATCTTCTCACATCTGTTCATGAGGCGGGTTTCAGAAAAGAGTGCGGGCTTATTAACATTTCTGATGAAATATTACCATGTGCTAATCATGCTTTGGCGCGAAAGCGGGTCACATGTCCCTTTTCGTCCAATGGTCTTCCGAGCTTTGTCTGATGCAATTTTTCTAAGAATCCACGTCATCTGTCACTTATGCAGTTCCAGTTTCGATGTTAAGTTTTAAGTCCTAGTCTCCGTTTGCGGTTGTGGAGTCAATTTCTTTTAATGTTGTTTCCTCTTTTTGCGGCAGGTGTTGGTAAATGAATAATGGTGGTTAGCGTTATGCTACATGGCCCCACTCCAGATTGTTCTATGGTATGGAACTATGTTTCCAACATTTTCAGTTATCAAGCTGTTCCCATTTTTCCTCCCTGGTATTCTCTTCTGCATCTGATTGACCTGGTTCATCAGGCACTGGGTGTCGACTCAGGAAGTCCGCTCCCACATTCATTTTCCCAGGAACATATTCAACCTGGAACGAGTAAGGTTTAAGAAGCAGCGACCACCTCATAAGTCGGGCATTCAGAGTCTTAGATGCTGCGAGAAACATGAGTGGTTGATGGTCACATTGCACTGTGAAATGTTTGCCATATAGGTATGCTTGAAATTTCTGTACACTCCATACGAGCGCAAGACATTCCCTCTCGATAGTACTGTAATTTTTCTCTGCTGCATTCAATTTCCTGCTAGCATAAGCTACAGGGAATAGCTCTGATGGTACATCTCCCTTTCTCTGCAACAGCGTTGCCCCAATTCCTATGTTACTGGCATCGGTGCGCAGCACGAATGGTTGGTCGAGGTCTGGTAGATGTAAGACTGGATGAGCAGTTAATGCCTGCTTTAGTGCTGTGAAAGCTCTCTCACAGTCAGCTGACCAAGTGACTTTCTCTGGTTTCCCCTTTTTGGTAAGATCCGTTAAAGGTGCTGACAGAGTATTGAAGTCCTTGATGTATTTTTGATAGAATCCACATAAGGATACAAATGAACTTACATCCTTCTTTGTTTTTGGACGAGGTGCTCTCTGGAGTTTGTCCACATTTCCCTCTTGTGGAGTTATCAGTCCATGAGATATCTTATGACCTAGAAAGTCCAATTCTTGGAATCCTATCTGACACTTCTTTGGTATAGCCGTCAATCCAGTTTCTCTGAGGCGCCGGAACAAAAGATGCAGGGTTTCTACATGCTCTTCAAATGTTTCAGTGGCGATCAGGATGTCATCCATGAAGTGACTGATGTCTGGATGCTGTAGTGGGTCAAGTAATTTTCTCATCATACGTGTAAAGACGCTGGGAGCATTACTTAATCCGAATGGAAGAACGTTGAACTCATAGTGTCCTCCAGGCGTGCTGAAAGCTAACCATGGTCTAACTTCCGGTTTTACAGGAATCTATTAATATCCCTTACTGAGATCAATCCTAGTAAAGTACTTAGCTCGGTTGAGTGCTGTGAAGAGTTTATTCTGATCAGGCATAGGTTCTGCTTGGAATTCAGTAATAGCATTGAGCTGTCGATAATCGATGCACAATCTATATTCTCCGCTTGGCTTTCTCAATAAGACGACGCTAGCACTGTAAGGTGATTCAGATGGTGAGATTATTCCTGCGGTGAGCAGCTGTTGTATTTCTTCCTCTAAAGTCTTTTGCTTTGCATAAGGAACTGGGTAAGTCTTGATTCGCACAGGCACTGTGTCATTTAACTTCATGTCAAATTCCTCCAAATCAGTTCTTCCTGGCTTATCAGTAAGTACTTCTGCATATTTTGCCATAAGTTCCCTAATCTGCTTTTGCTGATCCTTTGTTAAGTTGGGATTGATTTCCACATCCTTAAAGGTCTCTTTGGCTTGCAGTTGGCCCTCGACTCCCATTGTTGATCCTTCTTCGACTTCAGTAGCCACACTCATGGCCATCAGATGTGCAAGTTCGGTGGTTGAGGGTCTTTCATGATATTTCTTCAAGAGGTTTATGTGAAATACTTTCATCTTGCCTTTGACTGAAATTCTGTAGTTGGTACGTGAGATCTTCTCCGTCACTACATAAGGTCCTCTCCATCCTATTTGCAGCTTATTCTGACTGGTTGGAAGCAGCAACATCACCTTCTCTCCTACCTCTAACTCTCTATCCTTTGCCTTGCGGTTGAAGTTACGAGCAATTCTTCGTCTGGCTTGACGTAGATTGACATTCGCTTGTTTCCAACTGTGTTGTAAACGATTTTTCAACTCGGCAACATATGTAGATGCAGTCACGACTGTATCATCTGTAGTATTATCAGTCCATGTTCGAAGTAACGCCTCCAGTGGTCCCTTGATCGGTCGTCCAAACAACAATGTGGCTGGAGCAAAACCTGTTGAGTGATGGGGTACTTCCCTGTAAGCGAATAAAGCTGCGGGTAAATACAAGTCCCAATCCTCTGTCTTCTCCTGGGCAATTTTACGCAGGATACTAATCAATGCCCCATTCCACCTTTCCACAAGTCCATTTGACTGAGGGTGATATGGTGAACTGAAGATATGGCGTGCATGAAAAAGTCTGAAGGTCTCTTCCATGAGCTTACCACGAAACTGTGAACCGTTGTCCGTCAAGATCCTTTGTGGGAATCCTAGACGTGTGAATATTCATAATAATGCATCAGCGACGTGTTTGGAGTCACAGCTGGGCATAGGAACTGCTTCGGCCCACATGGTTGTTGTGTCCACAAGCGTTAATATGAATCGGTTTCGCCTCTTTGTTGCTGAGAGAGGTCCGATTATGTCTACAGCCACTTTCTCAAATGGAATTCCAGTGATTGGCGATTCACCCAACATTGCCGATAGTGTCCGGTGTTTTGGTGATACTTTCTGACACTGTGGGCATGATTTTACAAACCGTTGTATGTCTGAGTTCATCCCTGGCCAAAAGTAGTGAGTAGTAATCCGCTGTGTAGTAGCGTTGATACCCATATGCCCACTGAATGGTAGACTGTGACCCATCTCTAAGATCTGAGTCCTGTATGTAGTTGGTACAACAAGTTGATTAAACTCTTGTCCAGCTCGTCCTGCTTTTCTGTAAAGAAGTGCTGACTTCATGAACAGATCACCTTTACGTAGAGGTAAATGTGATTTTGGCAGTTTTCTGAAGCAGGGTTCCAATGTGCTGTCGGCTTCTTGTGCCCTCTTCAGTTCCTCCGTTGGAGGGATTGGCGTAGTTGTTTCTGGAGTTTTTGTCGCCTGGGATCGAGTGGTCATGGTCGCCATCGCCACAGGTTGAACAGGTTCTCCTAGAACGATAAATCTACAGCCAAGGATTACAGGATATATCGGATCGTCCAAGACTGCTGCCATGATTGTCCCGGTGACATACCGCGAGGCTATGTTCACTTTTGCCACTGGAAGAGACATATTTGTTGAACTCTTCAGTGGTCCCTGTAATTCCACTATTTCCTCTGTCACCTGTTCAGGGTGAACTAAGGATGATGAGACAACACAGTCATATGATAATCCAGTATCATATAAACAGGTCGTTTCGAATCCATTTAGCAAGATGGATTCCACAACCGGAATACGAGATGATGTGTCTTGATGAGGTGTCTGTTTGGACGTTTCACCAGTGCTCACTTTTTTCTCTTTTCGGTTGGCCAAACAGGCCGCTGTGTGTGGAGGTGGCTTTTTCCTGCAATTCTGAAATGTGTGACCTCTAATTTTGCAATGGGTACAGAATGGTTTGTCCTCCTTCGGCGCTGTTTGGACTGAGTTTTGAGTGTTTTTCTGGGATTTCCCCTTTTTCCCGGTGGCTACAGTGTTTTCACCCTCTTTTGGCTGTGGAGTTTTGTTTTGAGAGGGGGTGTTGTTCGAACGTCCCTTTCCTCCCATCTCCTTCTGAGATTTCTCAAATCTCTCTGCCAGGATGATTATAGTTTCCAGGCGGTCAGCCCCGTTTTGGGTTAAGAATGCCTTCATTTCGTTCTGCATTTTCCCCTTGATCTGATCAATGATGATCATTTCACGGAGTCCTTCAAAATTTTCCTCAAATCCTCCCAAGCAAGTCCATCTTTGTATGTATGACTTCAGTCTTTCGACTAGTTGCGCGTAACTCTCACCCGGTTCCTTCCTTGCGGCTTTGAATCGAGACTTGTAAGAATCCCCGTCCACTTCGAATCGGCTCAAGAGTGCCTTTTTCAGTGTTTCGTATTCTTGTTGTTCCTCACGAGTAAGTCTTGAGAACACTTCATACGCCGTGGATCTTAAGGCCTGCGCTAACTTCGTCGCCCATCTACTTTCTTCAAGCCCACAGCTGACAGTCATTGCCTCGAAGCGTGATAAAAATCCTTCGATGTGGTCAGTCTGTTCATTAAAGGGTTCCAGAGGAAATGACATAGCTCCTGAATTAAGGTTAGAGACGTGAGGAGGTGGTTCTGTCACTGGCGATCCTGATGAGGTTGAGGGTGTAGGACCACTCCCTTTCTCTATTCTCCGGATCTCCACTTCAATCTCCATTCTCCTCAACTCCAGTTGGTGTTGACGCTCTCTCTCCTTATCTTCCATTTCAGCCTGTAGTCGTTTCTCTTTCTCCTCCAATTCTGCCTGAAGTCGTTTTTCCCTCTCAGCCAATTCAGCCTGAAGCTGTTTTTCTTTGAGAGCCAATTCCGCTTGCAGTCTTTCTCTTTTGTCGAATGCATCTGAAACATAGTTAGCCAGCTCAGGGCCATCTAACCCGCATTCCCTACCTGTTTCTATTATTTGGGCTCTAAACTTTGCAGTTTCCGCCATGGCTATAATTTATTGCTTTGTTCTGCCTAAAATAAATATAATTGCAGTTAGTCTGATCCGCGTAAGCTTGTCAGTCCCTGATCTGCAAATATACAACAGAGCATGTGCAATATTAAAAACACCCTATGTTATGTCTGTCTGTCAATGCTGGAAAACAAAGGCAGCAGGCACTGAAGTACCCAGATTTAATTCCTAGTAAAGAAAAGAATCTGAAATTAGACAGAGTTTTCCCAACGGATAAGATTTTCCGGTGGTTGATGAAATGCTGTTAAGTTCAGACTCCACAGTAAAAGAACACCTTCTCTGAAAGAGAAGTAGTGTTTGGGTAGTAGATACACACTATATATTTCTCCTGGAGCACCCTTTTCTGAAGTCTACACCTGCTTGAACATGGCCCCCTTCTCCAGGAGGAAAGATCAGTCACCTACTCTTATTTATCTATAAATGTCATTCATATCATGTGGCTGTCAATCAATACCCCACATGGTATCTGTTAAACATTCTAGAAAATGACAATGTTCAAAATCTAAAGATATATGTGTTAATGTAATTGTTTAAAGGTTAATATATGGGAACCATCCAGGACGTAGCCGACAATATGTCATATATTTTTGAAGGGAGTTGGAGATCACTGTAGTGCATGCCCCATCTCTAACAAAAGAAGTAGAGCCCCATCCTCTTCTATCTTCAATAACCCCAGAATATGAACCTTGAGTTATCTGCAGGCCTCGTTCTATTAAGTATGTCTAGGAGATATAGATTATGGCCCTGGTGAGAATAATGATTACTAACTGGGATTCTGCCCCTTCTCCAATGAATCTTTAGCTCTGGAGCCCCCTTTTATTTTATCAAATCTGAGGAAAGTCTGGAGAATTTTCTCAGCCTGATTTAGATGAAGAAAACATGGATGTTGAGCAGTTGATAGATCGATAGTCTTCTCTCCCCCATTTTAATAAGTCATTATGAGTTAATTTATTTTTAAACAATCAAACACATAATCAATCACATTAGATTCTGACAACATGATGTACAAAGAAGCTGTTGACTCACAGATAGGTTTGAACTGAGAAATTAACAGAAGGTCAATTCATGTTAATCATTTATTGACTGGGCCTGAGCCTTCTGGTCAGTACATACATCTCTATTGTGATTTACACAAGATAATAGAAAAGTTGCACATTGGACCATTGTCCCAGACAATCAATGAAGCATCAATATATGAGATGCCAACAAGTGTGAAACATAGTAAACATTTTGATGTTGTACATATTAAGTGTGATGGTAATTCAACAATTAACTATCAGTTTCCTGAAATTGGGTGTGGTGTCTACCAATTTAGAAAGGTAACCTGGTGACTGGAAGAGTTGGTAAGCCAGGATCCATTGACTGATGGATCCACTTCAGGTCTGCCCGTATAGCTCCTCTGAAGGCCTCCCCATACTTTGCTCATAGCCAAGTCCTCTTCCATCTCACTTGTGGTTCATCTCTTTCCCTCGGCTTCCCTCTTTCAGGTCTGATGTATGTGGTTAAGTTGCTGATGTGTTGGGTGGTCGTTGGTATGTAGCCACCAAGATCACTGATGAATATTCACATATATATGTACATTCCTACCAATACAATCTTTTAAAAGTAGGTAAAAGAAACCTAAATTCCTGAAGTAGGAACTAGTTCCCCTCCCCTCCTTTTCTCTCTATAATCAAGTGTTGGGTTAATTTGGGGTGGTCAGAGTTTATCACACGGTGTACGCCTTGTCTCAGTTGGTACCTGCTGTATGTAAGTTCTCATTTGACCTGGGGTCAGTGAACGTGTACAGTAAGACAGTGACAAGAGTGAGAATATGTCAAGATGCATGTAAATAAATGACATACATTTATAACATTTCTTCCACTCAGTGGTGTTTATCGCGTGTATAAATAATTCTGTGTTTTCCCAATTAACTTCTTCTTCTTCTTCTTGTGTCTAATAACTCTCTCCCATTATCTGTTGTTGTTAAGTGTTGAGTGTTGGGTGGTGTGGAGTTGTGTGTTGGGTGGTGTGGTGTTGTGTTTTCAAGTTGTGTTGAGTAATGAGTTAAGTTCACTGCGCGTGATGGTTTCCGCGAAGCACAACTTTCTCATGTAATGCAGTTCATGTGTGCCTTTATCCAATTAAAATTTGACAAAAATATAAATATTTATTCCGTCAAACCCTATTGAGTCAATAGATAAAGGAGAAAGGAAAGATTGATTTCTCTTTCAGCTTTCTAAATTGTAAATAGGCATAGATAAGTCTGTTTTAGAACAAGGCACTTGCTCTAGTACACGAACTGTCATTTTAACTGTAGATAGTGATAGCATCTTCAACAGTGTTTGCTAACAAAATGCACAAGATTGCTTTCAAATCATCACTTCTCACAGTTGTTTAGAATAGAATGTAGCAGTATAATGCCTTCTTAAAGTTAATAATTATCCTTAAGAATATCAGAGATTGCAGTTTCATCGAAGCCCGGGAACGGCTCTGCGTCGTTAGAATCTACAGTCGAGCATTTTTACATTTCAGAGGTTTTAATTAATAATAATACATTTCAATTGACATCACAAACACTGGATACCATTCTTTTGACACTTGACACATCTGGTTATCAGTTTCATCTAAGGCCTAACAAGCTCACCTGGGATCCAGACATTTTGCTTTCCCTATTGAAAATTCTGGTCACACAATCTTCTCACATCTGTTCATGAGGCGGGTTTCAGAAAAGAGTGCGGGCTTATTAACATTTCTGATGAAATATTACCATATGCTAATCATGCTTTGGCGCGAAAGCGGGTCACATGTCCCTTTTCGTCCAATGGTCTTCCGAGCTTTGTCTGATGCAATTTTTCTAAGAATCCACATCATCTGTCACTTATGCAGTTCCAGTTTCGATGTTAAGTTTTAAGTCCTAGTCTCCGTTTGCGGTTGTGGAGTCAATTTCTTTTAATGTTGTTTCCTCATTTTGCGGCAGGTGTTGGTAAATGAATAATGGTGGTTAGCGTTATGCTACACCCACACATACATACTTGAGTGTAGTATCACCTCACGGGTGGTGGTCCTGCATTAGATTAGAATCAAGGCTATGCTGGTTGTCACCAAGATCGACTAGCTGGTGGCGGTCCTTCGATAGGTTAGATATAAGCGATCTGTGGAATCAAGGCAAAACACATTACTATTCAGCACCATCAAGAAACACACACACACACACACACATATATATATATATATATATATATATATATATATATATATATATATATATATATATATATACACACACACACACACACACACACACACGTAATCATACATATACTTATACACAGACACAATCATATACATATATACAGACATACAGGCACATACAAATATAAACAGACATGTAGACAATATACATTCACATACACATACATATATACAGGTACACATACACCTATACATACACCAATACACACACGCATACGTACACACACACACACACACACACACCACACACACACGTCATTCATCTATATCTACATACATATAGACATTCAGACATACAGTCAACATACAGACACACAAACACACACACACACAAACAGGGAGAGGAGAGAAAAAAGAGAGAGAAGGAGAGAGAGAGAGATAGAGAGAGAGAGGAAGAGAGAGAGGGGGGAGAAAGGGGGAAAAAGAGAGAGACTTTAAAAAGACACGCATGCTCACACCGAGCATATGTTTTTTCTAGCGGACATTATACCACCCAGTGCACTAGGTCCCGTTGGTTTTCCTCCAAAAGGGGGGGTTCTTTTCTTTTCCCAA
>JACEFZ010011126.1:0-64378 GCA_014155875.1 Cepaea nemoralis
CTTCTTCAATTGCAAGCCCGTGTCTTCTTCAATTGCAAGCCCGTGTGGTGGTTATGTGTTCGATTCCCAAAGAGTCGGAGACTATGTTGACAACTGAACTGGGCTCCCTCGAAGACCCTAGTCTAGAATTGATACTACTAACTGTGCTGGGAAGCAAAGACGACCGGACTGATATTGTAAACAACCCCCATCGTGTACAAATTGGTCTATAAATATACTCTGCAAGCACCATATATCCAATGCATCTCAGTGCGTGAACAATTGGTCCTTTTTTGTACTTTATTACAGTGTCCCCATTGAAGTTGTTAAAATTGATCCATGTTTACGAAATTTCATAAAATGTCCAGTTGTCTAGATTCCACAAATCGAGATTAAGTATAATATTTTGTTCGCATTTATTTCGTCCGAACACTGTTTTATCAACGCCAAGCATGGACAGTCCTAGAAGCACACAAGCGTAAAGTCACATCATGTGAGATAAGATGATTAAGAAACGCAGCTGAAAAATCAAGACGAGATCGAGAGACAAATGAGAAACAAAGAATAAGTGTAGGGATAATAACTATTACTGACTTTTAGAACACCAAAAAATTAAATAGTTCGGACATTCAGTTAGAATGGAACAAGATCAACCAGCGGTTAGAGCGTTCTACGTGAGAACATCGGGATACAATGCGAGAGGATGACCAGGGAAGAAATGAATAGATGGAGTAGAAAATACATGGAAGAAATTAAATATGACATTAGTATAAGCAACAAGGCAAAGCAAGCATAAACACAGAAGACTACATCTGCCTCATCTCTGTGACACGCCATGACAAAAGCTGTAGGACGAAAGAAGAAGAAGAAGAAGCAGAAAAGATTCATTTAAGCAAGTCACTTCCTATAAATGCTTGCTGGAATTTCTATTACAAAACGATCTGAAGTAACGATCTTCTATTTACCGTGACCAATCATGATACGAAATTTACTCCTAAATAGAGTGTGTACGAGTTACAGCCAACACTGATTGTATGTATCTACATTTGGTGTACTCTAGCACTCTTAACACGCTACCTGCTTCATTGCCAAGCACGTTCAATCCCAAAGCCATTGAACTTTCAGAACACTGGACGAATGTGTAAAGTATTCAGAAAGCGTGGGACAAATACACGATTGCTAACACGATTGTAGTTGATGCCAATTCCCTGGAGCTATCAGCTATAATCGCTTCGTTCGGGATATCTAGGTCGACCACACCGAATACGTCACAAAGCAACAATCAGATAATACATTAATACCCCAGAGAATAGCACCGATCCCCTCAAACAGTAGTGTCTCTACTTTGCAGGTCTGGATCGTGTCGCTCGGGAAATGGTGGAGTCGTTTTTAACTTTGTACTTACAGAACTAAGGTGGTCATTTAACTTGAACTTTATACCGTTCGTACTTAAGACCGGGTTTTCCCCGAGGGACGAATAAGCAGGAGTGAAAAAGGGGAGAGTGCTGGCCCCTGCACAAACGGTAACCGTTAAGCCTTTTGAATGTTTCAAACAAGAACATTATAGTCATTGGGAAATCCTTGGGGAGCATGCAAGTGGTGATGGTATTAGTAGTGGTGTCGTTAAGGCACTCAGATGCAAATTCATTAACCATTGGTCCCCACCCCCCGGGCATTAGGTAGCGGTATGACAATGAAATGTATGAAACCTTTAGAGAAAGGATTACTACCCTAGGGCAAATCTCAGTCTGTCGGAATGTATAATGCTGAAACATGACGTGTGTGCACATCCCGATATACCACCCAGATGATGTGAAGTTACTGTACTGGTTGTGTACAACCCGCTGGGTTCTGAGCTTGGAAAGAACGTGAACTCAGAAGTACAGTCCACTTTTAGATGTTCCTTGGAGATTGGTAGAGAGAAAACGTTTATTTGCCAACCAAGCTCTGAAGAATCTAAATGTTTGTTAAGACAGGTTATCTGAGCTCGAATGCATCAAATATAAAAGAACAAACTCTGTCCTTCTGGGGATTTACAAACAAACCAACAAACACCCAACCAACCAGACCAACAAACACCCAACCAACCAGACCAACAAACACCCAACCAACCAGACCAACAAATAACCAAACAAATAATTAACTAACTGAAACTGATTCGTTCGTTGTTAGTTGAAAGTTTGATTGGTTCGCTGGCTGCCACTGACAGATTAGATTGGTTCGCTGGTTGCCACTGATAGATTTGATTGGTTCTCTGGTTTTTAATAACGAAGACACAAACAATAGATTGCACGATTTACTGCCTGACATATTTCGCTGCATCTCGTCAGGTACATACTGAAGAAATCGCACAACGTAAAGTGAATTGAACTAGATAAATTCTTCAAACGGAAATATACACATGTTCGCACAATAATGTCGATTGTCTACCACGGTAATTATGCAGCGAAATATGCCAGGCAATAAATCGTGCAATCTATTGTTTGGTTCTCTGGTTGCCACTGACAGATTTGATTGGTTCGCTGGCTGCCACTGACAGATTTGATTGGTTCTCAGGTTGCCACTGACAGATTTGATTGGTTCGCTGGTTGCCACTGATATATTTGATTGGTTCGCTGGCTGCCACTGCCAGATTGTATTGGTTCCTTGGTTGCCACTGACATATTTTCTGGTAATTGGTTTAATGGTTGCTACTGGCAGGCGTTATTAGTTCACTGGTTACTTCCGACAGATGTTATATGGTCACTGGTTGCCACTGACATATTTTCTGGTAATTGGTTTAATGACGCTACTGGCAGGCGTTCACTGGTTACTTCCGACAGATTTTATTAGGTCACTGGTTGCCACTGACTAGCTTTATTGGTTCGCTGGTTGTCACTGACAGAATTCATTGGTTCAATGGATTGCAGTGGTGGGTTTAATTACTTCTGTGATTGGCTGTGGCGTATTTAATTATTTCGTTGGTTGGCAGTGGCAGGTTTAATTGGTTCGACGGTTGGCTGTGTCTAATGATGAAGCAGACAGCAGGAGCTCGTGTTTAGTTTATTCATTCTCTGACGCTCCGTTCCTGGTGAAGAATAAAGGAATTTCCTGCAGGTCAAAGCTCTATTTGATGATTGTCATTATAGCAGAAGCCGACATAATTGCTTTGAAGTCACCAACATGCCCAAACAGCAGCTCTGTACACTTCAAAGCCACAAAGCCGACCCAACCGGTTTTACAGTCAGTTATGGTGAAAGAGAGTGAAATGAATTCGGGTCACTAAAAATGTCCCATGATAAATCCCTTCACATCAAGGTGCAGATCAGTAATTGTATTCAGAAAAACAGAAAACTAATTGGGTAATGTGCATAAGCTAATATCATTATGTATCGTGGGTAATGCTATTAGTAATTGTTTCATGTTTATAATCTGTCTGTTTTCTTTGCAAATTGGTAATACAGTGGGTATTAATAACAGGCAATGCTGAGAGAAAGGAAAGTTTGTTTTTGTCACTGCGTCTCTGCTCTCTCTCTCTCTCTCTCTCTCTCTCTCTCTCTCTCTCTCTCTCTCTCTCTCTCTCTCTCTCTGTCTCTCTCTCTCTCTCCCTCTCTCTCCCTCTCTGCCATGAGTCTGGTTAAGTAAAGACTGGTTGAGTAGATTACGGTAGAACAACGGTAGGATGAATTGTCATGGGGTGTCAGAGCAAAGAAATACACCGGGTAACGGTTATTCGTAAGGGCCAATAGAAGTGCGAGGATTAGGGCACGTGATCGGAAAGGTCGAGAAAGGCGGGAGTTGAGAGGGGAGTCGGCCGGAAAAACACAGCCATGTACACATGACAGAAATGGAGAGACCAGGTTCTATTCTGAAGAGGTGGACAGAGGCCCAACTATGAATGTTGAATCAAAGCCTGCACGGCAGGAGACAGAGTGACATACAACATAACCCCTAGTAACACTCTGGCAATCATGGGGGCCCGTCCGGGATAAAAACGAGACTAATTCAACGGGACTAATTCAGTATGTTCAGCATGATTGCCAGAGTGTTACTAGGGGTTATGTTGTATGCACCCTGACAACTTACGAATGTATACGTCCAACAGCACAAAGATAGCAGTTCCAAAACATACTGAATTAGTCCCGTTGTTTATTCATTAATAAGTTTACATCACTCTATAGCTAACCATGTTCTTACTTACACCTCGCCGTACTGGGTCATTCCCGGCCCTCAGCTACTCAGCGACACGGCTAGCCTCACTATCTCTGCTGTAGCGTGATAAACGACTTGGCGTATTCGCCTGACCATCCTGCTTGTGGTACACATGATCTCAGTAACTATGTCACTCTGTCTCCTGCCGTGCAGGCTTTGATTCAACATTCATAGTTGGGCCTCTGTCCACCTCTTCAGAATAGAACCTGGTCTCTCCATTTCTGTGATGTGTACATGGCTGTGTTTTTCCGGCCGACTGCCCTCTCAACTCCCGCCTTTCTCGACCTTTCCTATCACGTGCCCTAATCCTCGCACTTCTATTGGCCCTTACGAATAACCGTTTCCCGGTGTATTTCTTTGCTCTGACACCCCATGACAATTCATCCTACCGTTGTTCTACCGTAATCTACTCAACCAGTCTTTACTTAACCAGACTCATGGCACTCTCTCTCCCCCTCTCTCTCTCTCTCTCTCTCTCTCTCTCTCTCTCTAGGTGGGTGGATGTGTGTGGGTGGGGGATGTGTGGATTGGGGAATGTATGTGTTATTGGGGTGTGGGTGGATGAGATGTGTGTTGGGTGGGAGGGGTGTATGGGTAGGAGATGTGTAGGTGTGGGGATGTGGTGGATGGGTGGGGGAATGTTTGTGTGCCTGGGGTGTGTGTGTGTGGTTGGGTGGGAGATGTGGGTTGAATGCGGGATGTGTGGGTGGGTGGTGGATGTGTCTCATAACATGGTAATATGCATTGTTTATGTTTACAAAATGCATTTGACAATGTTTTTTCCCATGCACTATTGGTGAACAAAAGATGAGTGATTGGAAGGGCTGAATGTAAGACGGGCCCAATTTGTTACCCTTTGAAATAAAGTCTGTTCGTTCGTTCATTCGTTCGTTCTCTCTCTCTCTCTCTCTCTCTCTCTCTCTCTCTCTCTCTCTCTCTCTCTCTCTCTCTGTGTGTGTGTGTCTATCTCTCTATTGTTGTTGTTGTTGTTGTTGTTGTTGTTGTTGTTGTTCTTCTTCTTCTTCTTCTTCTTCTTCTTCTTCTTCTTCTTCTTCTTCTTCTTCTTCTTCTTCTTCTTCTTCTTCTTCTTCTAGTTCATGTCTTGTGGCGTTGTCTGTCCACATCTTTCTTTCTCCAGTGCTGCGAACTATTTCCGACTCCACCATTACCATATTGTCAAACTGTCCAGAACCTTCGCTTTTGCTCTCCCCCTGTCTTCTTCTCCTCCAACCTTCCCGTTGTAACGAGATACTCCAACTTTCCCCTTCTCATGACATGCCCAAAGAATGTGGACTGCCTTCTTCTGACCAAGTAACCAGTTCTCTTTGTGAGTTAACTTCTTTCAAGATATTCATTGGTCTTCCTATCCATCCTCGATGTTCTCACCATTCTTCTGTTAAACCACATCTGCACAGCTTCCTCTTAATTCCTCACTCGTCTGCTAATTATCCACGATTTGCTTCAGCACATCAAGATTGACTTGACACAGCTCTTAGTAACTCTTTCCCTCACCTCAACTCACAAAGACACACCGCAGAGAACATTTTTGATCGTGCCAAATGTTGCCTTTGCTTGAGCTATTATACATGCAACTTCCTTCATACATCATCCATCTGCTATTATGAAAGTACTCAAATATTCAATACACTGACCTGTTTTAGGTACGAGGGTAGGTTAATAAGTAAGTCACAAATAGCTGTAGAAAAATAACTACACATGATAACAACTTGAAACTAGTTTATTTTTATACATATATTGTCCCTTTATTTCCCAACATAATTTCCACCAACATTGGTGCACTTATCCCATCGTTTTATCAGTCCTCCCAAAAACGGCCGCATAGAACTGCGTGCTGTGTTTTCTAAACCATGTTTTCACTTTAAAGTCAACTTCGGCGTCATTCGCGAAATGTCTCCCGCCAAGCTGGGTTGTCAGTGTTTATGCTGACAAATGTTTGTCCCGTAAAGCGGTGCATAGTTGGGTAGAAAACGTTACGAGGGCGAGTCAATAGTAAGTCACACAGTTCTGTGGGATGACCGGTAAATGGAAACAAAGCACGCAGTTCTATACAGCCGGTGTGGGAGGACTGATAAAACGATGGGACAAGTGCATCAATGTTGGTGGAAATTATGTTGAGAAATAAAGGGACAATGTATGTATAAAAATAAATTGGTTTCAAGTTGTTATCATGTGTATTTATTTTTTCTACAGCCATTAGTGACTTACTTATTAACCTACCCTAGTATCTTACACGCACTTTTATGTTGCGTTTGGTTTACACTTTTCTTTGTAATTGCCATTATTTCTGTTATTCTGTTATTCAGACAAGTCCTTTGTTTTGATTTTCTGTTGCAGTTACATATGTCCCTTCTTGAAACTGTGTATCATTTTCATAGACCAAAACCATTTCATTAGTTAAAGTTAGTTAGTTTCATATCCTTTACAGGACGTTGCAATCAACCCCAGCCTATTTTGGCTGTTTGTGATCTCTTGGCAAGTTGACGTTCAGTAGTTTGCCATAGCTTCCTGAACGACCGGCACCCATATTATTTTATAAAATACCCATCACAAGACGGTCTGCTGCCAAATCGCCCGCAGCTGTGTTTCAAACACGGTATGCGGTATTTCGAACAGCGTCCGTGACCTCTTCGCCATGGAATCGGCATTTCATTAGTATAACGTTTATATTATGCCCACAAACCAATATTCCTGGTATGCGCTCTCCATATAACGGAATATTAATGTGAGGGATCAAAGATAGGCCAGGAATACAAATTAGGGGTTATTATACAAATAATCTGCGATATGCAGATGCTACATAATTGATATCTGAAAACGCAAAAACTCTGCAAGAACTGTTGGATATTCTAGTAATGGAAAGTGCGAAAAAACTAATTGAAAAATGAATATTTAATCGAATATCAATACAACAGAAGCAATGGTTATATCAGAGAAAAGTAACACCAAAATGCAATATTAGAATAGAAGAAAACACGTTTAACCAAGTCAAAGCATTCAAATATTAGGGCAAAATCATAACATCAGATGAAAGATGCGTGACACAGATTAAGAGCAGAATAAATCAAACAAAAGATGCTTTTCAGAACAGGAAATGTATCTTACTTAAGACGCTTCTGCAGGCTGGTAATCTGGAGGGTCATCTGGGACTTGTCCGTTCAGGGATATCTAAAAGTATTCAGCCCATCTGTTAAGCTGATCTTTAATTTTGGTGAGAACTTTCCTGTTTCTATTTTTCATCAGTCCATTTGGTTGATTATATTCTCCTGCTATCTTCCTTGTGGTACTCTAAGGGATTTTATTCTCCAGCTATCTTCCTTAGTGGTACTGTAAAGGATTATACTCTCATACCATCGTCCATAGCTACTTAGTTAATCACAGTTCCAACTTCATAGCAAAGGGTTGTCCCATTATGCTCCGTTCCTGTGCCAGTGAGTATAACACAAAATGCTCCTCACTGCCCCATGTAAAAAGTGGAGCAGGCAGAAATCTCGTCAAACGAACAGCCCGCTCAGGTATACTATGCATAATGCTGATGCAAGAATGCCAACACAAAGTCCGCCACGAAAAAATATAGTTCATTGTTAATGGAAGCGGCAGTCACTAGAAAACCAGCAGCCACACACTATTAAACAAGGCAACCCAGTTAGTTCAGCGACTGCTCGGCCGTAATTTTTCTGAACATGTAGTTCACGCACAAACAACCGCGACAGATGTAAACGCACTCCACACGAAAGTCACAGCTCACAGTGTCACTCCACACACTCAGCTCAGTAGCAGGGCGACGGATCCATACGCTACCAGTCCAAAACGAAGAACATGTATAAGTAAACCGTAGCCACAAAGTATAAGCACCCCAGACGCCTTAACAGCTCAAACGCCTTTCCTCCATGTTGGGGACCGGAAAGTTGCTATCTTCCTTATGGTACTGTAAATGATTATATTATGCTATCTTCCGTGTTGCGGTAGTGTAAAGGATTATATTCACCTGCTACCTTCCTTGTGGTACTGTACAGGGTTATATTAAACAGCTATCTTTCCTGTGTTGTGGTAATGTAAAGGATTATATACTCCTGCTTTCTTCGTTGTGTTGTGGTAGTGTAAAGGATTATATTTTTCTGGTATCTTACTTGTGGTAATGTAAAGGATTATACTGTACTGCTATCTTCCTTACGGTAGTGTAACGGATTATATTCGCTAGCTATCTTCCCTGTGGTACTGTAAAGCATTATATTCTCCTGCTATCTTCCTTGTGGTAGTGTAAAGGATTATATTGTCCTCATATCTTCCTTGTGGTACTGTAAAGGATTAAATTCTCTTGCTATTTTCCTTCATTGGCACCTTTCCGTCTTGACAGACGATAGTTTG
This sequence comes from Cepaea nemoralis, assembly GCA_014155875.1. Lineage (NCBI taxonomy): Eukaryota > Metazoa > Mollusca > Gastropoda > Stylommatophora > Helicidae > Cepaea > Cepaea nemoralis. The sequence goes on from JACEFZ010011126.1 coordinate 8,557, forward strand.
GTACATTGTGCTTCAAAAAGGCTTAATAACTACGATCCATGGCGGTGGCGAGTGTGGCTGGTAAGGCCAATTCTTGCTGCAAATGTTTGCCCACAGTAGGTGCATGTGAAAACATGGTAATTTCCACCATTTTGCACCATCTTACGTCTCTCACGCTCTGTGTGTGCTTTATCTGCAATCATTTTCTCCTTTGTCTTTATTCCATTTCTGATAGTTGCCCTCCATGCAACACGTTCAGCGGCGACGTGCTCCCAATGTGCATTATCAATGCCTGTATCAATCATGTCCCGCTTACACACATCTTTGTATCGTAGTAGAGGCCGACCCTGAGATCTCCTACCCGTCTGTAATTCACCAAAAAAGATGTCCTTTGGTATTCTACCATCATCCATCCTCCTAACGTTTCCTATCCATCTAAGTCTACGAAGACTGAGCATGGAATACACCGGCACACAACCTGATCTTTCCAATACTTCAGTATTTGTGATTTTGTCTTGCCACTTAATACCAAGTATTCTTCGCAGACACCGCATATGAAAGCTGTTTAAACGTTTCTCTTGGCGTGAGTAAGTTGTCCAGGTTTCACTGCCATAAAGAAGAGTACTAAGGACAGTAAGCTTCCTGTTCTCCCATACTCTTTTTGCTAACATGTTCATTGTTGTTGCTGCCTTGACAATCCTGATGTTGATTTCCCTGATCGAGGGATAATTTGCTATTTTCCTTATGGTACTGTAAAAGATTATATTGTCCTGCTATCTTCCTTATGGTATTGTAAAGGATTATATTCTCCACCTATCTTCCTTGCGATAGTGTTAAAGGTTATTTTGTCCTTGTATCTTCCTTGTGGTACTGTAAAGGATTAAATTCTCCTGCTATCATTCTTATGGTACTGTAAAGGATTATGTTGTCCTGCTATTTCCCTTATGATAGTGTAAAGGATTATATTCTCCTGCTATCTTCCTTGTGGTAGTGTAAAGGATTATATTTTCCTGCTATCTTCCTTGTGGTAGTGTAAAGGATTATACTGTCCTGCTATCTTCCGGGTAGTACTATAAAAAAGTAAATCCTCCTTATATCTTCCATGTGGCATAGTAAAAGTCTCTAAGGTTTCTTCTCAATACTGTTTTCTTCTGTCTGGTTTTGCTAGGCCATCTACGCTGGTCTTTTTTCCTACTTCACTGATAAAGAGTCATGGGATGATTGATTGTCGTAGGCGACTACCCGCATCTGGCATGGGTTTATATATCGCCGAAATGTTGTCATTGCGTTATAATACAACATGTCTGCTACCATAATAACAACTTTAAAGTCACAAATGTGACACACCACAATTTCCCATTTTCCGTCATTCATTTTGTTTGGTCCAAACCTAATGTTTGATTGACACTAATCTGTTAATTGTAATTGTCACTTTCATTGAATGTCACAAGTCGAGTACTGACATTTTATATTAAACATGTTCTGGTGTGTGACAGTGAATATTGGAATTTGAAGGAAGAAATCAGGTAGCCCTGGACACAGATACGGGTCTAAGGTTGATCAGAGAATAATCATGGATGGCTGAGGCATCGGACACAACCAGAGAACTGTGCATGCTTGAGAACAGTGGGGGAGAAATGGGTCAGAATGCTAGAGGGAAAGAACAATGGGAGAGGAGTGGGTCAGAATGCCAGAGGGAAAGAACAATGGGAAAGGAGTGGGTCAGAATGCGAGAGGAAATATCAGACATGTATAGGGTCTTATTTCACACTGGACCGAAATTGTCGTGAATGAATTGTTGCACCACCCATGCAGCACCAAGGACACATATTCAAAATGCAGTTTGTACCATTAGTATTGGAACTCTTCACTGGCTGTTGAAGATGAAGACAGAGAACTTATAGTAACGTATCCAGTGATGTGACTCATCTCAACTTCTTTGGCTTTATTCCTTTATCCCAAATATTTTACACAAGCCGTGCTGTATTTTCACACTTTGATCTATCCAGCTTCAACAAGCTCGGTTGTTATTTTATCACATCTTGGGGATTTCCGTTTCCTGAGGTTGTTTATTATCCACTGGACTCAGTTTGGTTTTGGCTCTCTTTTATTTCCTGTTGGCGGCGCCCAGGAGATGCCGCCCTCCACACGGATGACTCTGCGCAAAGAGACAAAAGAAGTGCCCTGACGTTCATAGAAAAGCTAATGGACAATGTTTAATGATAGAGAGCCTGGTGTATGATACCACGACGTCTAGTCTGAGAATGGAGGTGGGGGAAGTCATTTCGGAGTTCCGCTGGCTGGAGACCAAACAGTAAACGTATAATTTGACTGTAATGGACTCAAAGAGCAAGCTGAGAATGGTAAGGCATATATTGTTTCAATTTAAAAAAATCAAAGATAGGGGGCATCTGTTGGATCTTTCCGCAAAACATTCTAGTGTGGTGAGAAAACTCTAGATGTGGGTTCTGTACTCAAACTGTTTACGTAAACTGTGTAGGGGCAGGGGGGGGGGGGGGGGGATTTATAGAGAGGAAATACGAAAAGGGGGATGACATTCTGAACAATGTGAAGGGGTGCATGGGCCAAAAAAGGTTGAGAGCCACTGCTGTAGTATATACCCGTTCATTGTATTGTTCATTGTTCGCCTCTCTTTTGCATTAATAATTATCGTAATTTATGTTTTATTAAATAGTAAAATAATACCCTGCACAACGTACTTGATAGGCAAACAGAAAACCGATGGTTTGACTGGCGGGCGGACAGACAGACAGACAGACAGACAGACAGACAGACAGACTGACTGACAGACAGACAGACAGACCGGCTGGCCGACCGACCGACCGACCGACAGACAGACAGACAGACAGACAGACAGACAGACATATGTGAGGCTCGGCATCTGTGAAGTACACAATGTCTATGTGTGTCTATGTTCGTTATCCGCATACATGCAGGGGTGAGTAGTTTTTGTGAGACAGAAAGACATACAGACAATCAGACAGACATAAAGAGAGCATGAGATAGAGTGACAGACAGTGAGTGAGCGGGAGTGAGAGAGAAGATAGCGGGTGAGAATAAAAGAGAGGGTGAGAAACTGAAAGAAAAAGCAAACGACAGAGAGAATGAGAGATAGAGTGTGTGGGTAAGCGAGAGTGAGGAAGAGAATTAGAGAGTGTAAGTTATAGAGAGATAGTGAAAGTGAGTCGAGAGAGTGAGAGAAAGTGCAAAGGAGAGAGAAAGAGAGAAAGTGGGGGAGGGGGGCCACAACAGAAAACCATAAGGCCGTGTTTTCCTTCATTCCCAAGGTTACAATACATATAACAAAGGTACGAAACAGAAAGCTTTAAAAAAACCACATAGAGTAACGAAGATAATTATAAATTATAAACAAATCAATAGAGAAACTGGCTAAGGAATACATTACTGATCGATGCGGGAAAATCAGAACAACAGAAAGTCATCAGAACTGGAGCCTGCGCATCAATAAGCCGTTAAATGTGTCAGGTTAGGGAATGCAGACACAAAGGACATATTTCCACTGGCTGCACAAGTGTATGGCTCACCAACGGAGCACAGACTAAACAGACCGTTACTACAGAAAGGGCACAAAAGCAGTCGTGTTGAAAGAAAGCGTAAAGAATTAAAACTATAAATAAAGGATCGTGCGTATGTGCGTGAGGCGCGCCGTAAAACTACAACTGTGAAGGAAATCTGGAACGGGCGGTAAATCTTTCTGTCCGAGTCACGTGATGCTGGAGCGATGTGAGTGGATTAGAATAAATTAACATAATGTTGTTTGGGATAGGCTGGGTGGATACAGGGAAACTAATTTGCTAACAGAGGAAAACTCGCGAAGACAGACGCACAGACAGACAATAAGAAGTACTAACTGACGCAAGGAGAGACAGATAGATTGACAGAAGGAATGAGTTAAGTATAGACGAACAGAAGCATTGAGATACAGATGTATGGATGGAAGGACGGATTGATAAATAGACAGAGGGGGCGAACAAGATGGCACGATGACAGATATATGGACTGACGGACTGACAAATGTACCACGTCTCTAGCTTGTCCACACTAAGTTCAATATCTCAAATTTGTTACACCAATTGCCATATCTCTTATTTGTTACACTAAGTGCAATATCTCTAATTTGTTACACTAAGTGCTATATCTCTCATTTGTTACACTAAGTGCCATATCTCTAAAAAGTCGCTTTAAAGTCGACAGGGTCGACTTCATTACGCTAGGTTTTTATCCCATATGGCTCAGTCTCTTTCCTCAGCGAACTGCCGAAAGCGTCGCACAAAGCACTAACTCCATAGCTCCAGCGACGAACCTCAGCAGTCTCCGAAAAAAAATGCACTCCTGAACCGAAGGACGCGGCCCGGTATCGTACCCACAAGCTTCGGAGCCCGAGTCAAAATGGGGGTTCGTTCACATGGAACAATTAGTATCAAAAGCCACGTCACAAAGATTTTGCTAAGAATTACCATGAAAAGGTATAGGAAGAAATTACAACTAGAAATAGGGGAAGAACAATGTGGGTTTGTAGAAGGCACGGGTTCAGTAAATGCTGTGTATATGCTGAGAACATTAATTGAACGTTCTGTAGAAATAAACAAAGACCTACAGATTTGCTTTATTGACTATACAAAGGCTATCGGTAGAAGAGGAAGAGTCATCGTGACAGAGATGCTTGCAGATCTACAAATTGTTGGGAAAGACCTTAGACTTGTAAAAAACATATATCGGAATCAACAAGCTGCCATTAGGATTGATAATGAAGTAGGCCAATATCAGCCTATTAAGAGAGGTGTGAGACAAGGATGTGTAATTATTCTAGATTATTTTCCCCTGTACAGTGAAAATGTTTTCAGAAATGTAGAGGACATGAGGCGGTCTATCTGGCTTAGTGTTAAAAACGACTTTCTCCGTAATTTAAATATTGAGCACAACCCACTACTGGCAACGCCGATCGCATTCTGGTATGAACCTAAGGCCTATCCACGTCAATATGGAAGCACTATACTCGAGTTTCGCCCTCGTTTGAGCTCGTCAGTAGTGCATATCCTTGACCGGATCCGGAAACAGTCCCGGATCACGCGTGTGAAGCCGGTGTGTAACCACGCGGCACACACTGGACACACCAAATTATCACAACAGAACATCACAACGCTACCCATCGTAGGCTATGCTCAAGATTGCCCAATCGCCGCGACCGACGTCCGTCAATCGATGGGACCCGAACGATCAGGACTTCTCACTGGCAAGGAACACCAGGCCTCCTAAATCCAGTGAGCAATAATCAATTGATTATGTGGTTGTTTCGGGATTTGAAATTTAAATATTGAGCACAACCCACTACTGGCAACGCCGATCGCATTCTGGTATGAACCTAAGGCCTATTCACGTCAATATGGAAGCACTATACTCGAGTTTCGCCCTTGTTTGAGCTTGTCAGTAGTGCATATCCTTGACCGGATCCGGAACATGACCGCCCACGCTTACCGGCATGGCACATGATGGATGGATAGGGTCTTATTTCACACTGGACCAAAATTGTCGTTAATAAATTGTTGCACCACCCATGCAGCACCAAGGACACATATTCAAAATGCAGCTTGTACCATTAGTATTGGAACTCTTCACTAGCTGTTGAAGATGAAGACAGAGAACGAATAGTAACGTATCCAGTGATGTGATGTCGTCGACTCATCTCAACTTCTTTGGCTTTATTCCTTTATCCAAAATATTTTACACAAGCCGTGCTGTATTTTCACACTTTGATCTATCCAGCTTCAACAAGCTCAGTTGTTATTTTATCACATCTTGGGGATTTCCGTATTCTGAGATTGTTTATTATCCACTGGACTCAGTTTGGTCTTGGCTCTATTTTATTTCCTGTTGGCGACGCCCAGGAGATGCCGCTCTCCACACGGATGACTCTGCGCAAAGAGACAAAAGAAGTGCCCTGACGTTCACAGAAAAGCTAATGGACAATGTTTAATGATGGAGAGCCTGGTGTATGATACCACGATGTCTAGTCTGAGAATGGAGGTTGGGGAAGTCATTGCGGTGTTCCTATTCCTGGAGAACAAACAGCAAACGTATACTTTGACTGTAATGGACTCAAAGAGCATGCTGAGAATGGTAAGGCAAACGTATACTTTGACTGTAATGGACTCAAAGAGCATGCTGAGAATGGTAAGGCATATATTGTTTCAATTTTTAAAAAACATCAAAGATAGGGAGCATCTGTTGGATCTTTCCGCGAAACATTCTAGTTTGATGGGAAGACTCTAGATGTGGGTTCTGGACTCAACGCAACTCTGTTGACATTTTATCGTTTGCAAATTTGTTTTGCCATCTGTATGTTTTATAATATGTTTCCCTGGTTTTAATAATTCCCATTTGTAACTTTTAATGACTTGTTTATGTGTCTATATGTTGATATATTTTTCATGTCCATAAATGTTGCCCAGTCCTATTCTCTATTTGATTTCTGTTCCACTTATGTCCTCTAAATGTCCGCTACAGGAGACAACTTTCTTGCTCTAGTACAGTGGTTTTCAACCAGTGGGAAATTCCCCCCCCCCCCCTAGGGGGAATTTTAGGGTTTCCAGGAAGGGGGGGGGGGGGGGGGGGAAATAAAGATTATTTCAAGATTGCGTTAATACAAGAACCGATTACTTAATATTGTTTTTTCCTCCATACTTTACAGTTCTGTACTTCTCGTCCTTCTGAAATTCATTTTATAACGTAAGTAGACCCGCAAATCACGTTTTATATAGACGTTTAGACTTGTTCTAGGAATTTTATTAAATTTAGCTTCCATGTTTACGTAAACTGTGTAGGGGCAGGGGGGATTTATAGGGAGGAAATACGATAAGGGGGATGACATTCTGAACAATGTGAAAGGGTGCATAGGCCTAAAAAGGTTGAGAACCACTGCTGTAGTATATACCCGTTTAATTGTATTGTTCATTGTTCGCCTCTCTTTTGCATTAATAATTATCGTAATTTATTTTTTTTATTAAATATTAAAATCAAACCCTGCACAACGTACGGATAGGCAAACAGAAAACCTATGGTTTGACGGGCGGGCGGGTGGACAGACACATAGACAGACAGACCGACCGACCGACCGACCGACCGACCGACCGACAGACACAATGTCTATGTGTGTCTATGTTCGTTATCCGCATACATGCATTGGTGAGTAGTTTTTGTGAGACAGAAAGACAGACAGACAATCAGACAGACAGAAAGAGAGCATGAGATAGAGTGACAGACAGTGAGTGAGCGGGAGTGAGAGAGAAGATAACATGTGAGAATAAAAGAGAGGGTGAGAAACTGAAAGAAAAAGCAAATGACAGAGAGAATGAGAGATAGAGTGTGTGCGTAAGCGAGAGTGAGGAAGAGAATAAGAGAATGTAAGTTTTAGAGAAATAGTGACAGTGAGTACGAGAGAGTGAGAGAAAGTGCAAAGGAGAACGAACGAACGAACGAACGAACAGACTTTATTTTCAAAGGGTAACAAATTGGGCACGCAGGCCCGTCTTACATTCGGCCCTTCCAATCACTCATCTTTCTTTCATCAACAGTGCATAGGAAAAAAACATTGTCACGTGAATTTTGTAAACATAAACAATGCATATTACTATGTTATGAGACACATCCACCACACACCCACACATCCCCCATTCACTCCAACTCCCCCACCCAACCACACACACATACAATACATTCCCCCACCCATCCACCACATCCCTACACCTACACATCTCCCCGCCCACACACACCTCTCACCCACCACACATCCCATCCACCCACACCCCAAGCACACATACATTCAATAACCCACACATCCCCCAACTACACACATCTCCCCACCCACTCACATATCCTCTACCTGTCCCATTTCCCACCAACAATCACTCATCCAATATCCTCCTCCACCCACACACCTCCAACCACTCAACCAAACACATATTTCTCCGTAATCCCGTTTATCCACGTCGGGTAACGCAGCGCGCGATAATTGGTAGCGGTTCACTCCGCGGTGGTGACTTACGGGATAAGTGAGCCGGTCGTGCAGAAAGCAATGGCAAACTAGTGAGCGTAATCTTGCCAAGAAATCAACAACAGCGGTAAAATGCTGGTGTTGACAGCGATGTCATGTGATGGAAATGCAAAAAAAAAAAAAAAGGACATGAAAGGAATCATCATTGGAGGGGAAACGCCAATAACATTAGATATGCGGATGATACAGTGTTGATTGCAGACAAAGAGCAGGATCTGCAACATTTATTAGATGCGGTTGTTGCACACAGTTAACGACCGCGGTTACCGACAGTGTCGTTACCGACACATATGCTGTGTATATACGTTATGCACTGGAGAGAGGACACACTCACACACACACACATATATATTTATATATATGTGTGTGTGTGTGTGTGTGTGTGTGTGTGTGTGTGTGTGTACACACAAGCTCACACTCTCTCGCACACACAATCACAAAACCACGCACAATATGTCACGGGGAAACAATCTAGCACAGAAATTATGTTTATTTAAGGAGACAATTTAGCAATCAGACAGCCAGTCATACAAACGGACGGTCGATGATGAGGCAGTTATAGAAGGGACGGACGGGCGGGCATACAGACCGACATTTAATCAGACACAGTCTGAGAGAGAGAGAGAGAGAGAGAGAGAGAGAGAGAGAGAGAGAGAGAGAGAGAGAGAGAGAGAGAGAGAGAGAGAGAACGAACGAACAAACGAACGAACGTACGGACTTTATTTTCAAAGGGTAACAAATTGGGCACGCAGGCCCGTCTTACATTCGGCCCTTCCAATCACTCATCTTTCGTTCATCAATAGTGTATAAAATATTCACATAGAAAAAAACAAACATTGTCAAATGAATGTTATAAACATAAACAATGCATATTACCATTTTATGAGACACATCCTCCACAAACCCATACATCCCCCATCCACCCACATATCCCCCCCACACACACATGCCCCATCCAACCACACACACACACACCTCAGGCACACATACATGCCCCACCCATCTAACCCCACCCACACATCCCACACCCACACACATCCCCACACCAACACACATCTCCCCACCAACACACACATCTCCCACCCACCAAATATCCCACACACACATCCCCCACCCACCCACGCACACACCCCAGGCACACATACATGCCCCCAACCAAACATCCCCCACCCACACATATCCTCCACCTATACATATCTCCCCACCCACACACAGATTCTCCACCAATCCCATAACCGACCAACAATCACCCACCTACATATCCTCCTCCACCCACCCACACATCCCCAACCACCCAGCCAAATACACATCCCCCAATCACACATCCCCCACCCAGAGAGAGAAGGGGGAGGGGGAAAGACAGTACACAAGAGAATACAATACAAATAACAAGGATACGAAACATAAAACAAATAAATCAGAATATTCAACGGAGATAATTGTAATTTTTTTAACATAAATAAATAAAGAAGCAGTGAGATATTGAGAAGACTATCTTACTTACATTTGATAAAGTAAAACATGATGAACTGATTAAAATGTTAGAAGACATTAACATTGATGGGAAAGATCTCAGAATAATAAAGAATATTTACTTGAACCAAGTAGCAGCGATTAACATGGGAAATAAATATATTGTTTGCATATCCTTTACAGGACATCTGATTTCAGCTGATTGTTGATTTCTTGGCAAGATTACGCTCAGTAGTTTGCCATTGCTTTATGAGCGGCCGGCTCACATACCCCGTAAGTTACCGACGCGACTCGAGCCACTGTTGATTCTCACCGTCGTCACGTTACTTACGAGAGTATACGAGATTACGGAGAAAAGTCGCTAACCTCTAGGCCAGGTAGCCGGCGCATGGGAAATAAAGAAGGAAATTATGAACAAATAATGTTGGGAGTAAGACAGGATGGTGTTTTGTCAACGGATCTCTTCTCCCTATATAGCGAAGTAATAATGAGAGAGATAGAACAGCTCCGACAGGCAAACAATTAGAGCATTGCTTTGCTGATCCGGCAGCTTCTGCAGCTTGTCTTGTTCCAGATGTAGAGGTGTTACCTCTCCTCTGGAGTGAACTAGGCAGGCCGAGAGAGGGATCATGCTGCACGGGCAACACATGATCTCTATATTTTAGCCCAGGCTTTGTGCTATGGAGAGGCAATAACTCCATCCCTTACAAACTATCGTCTGTCAAGACGGCAAGGTGCCAATGGACATGAATGAGAGATATAAAAGAGAAGTCAGGAATACTATTCGGAGGTTATAATATAAACAAAATACGCTAAGCTGATGACACAGTATTGGTGGCGGATAATTCTAGAGACCTACAACAATTGTTGGACATTGTAGTAACAGAGAGTGCAAGGAAAGGATTCTCTTTGAATATTATGGAAACAGTAACAATGGTGATATCAAGAAAAAGGTGACACCAAAATGTGAAATAGAAACAGAAAGGAAAATTCTTAACCAAGTGGATAGTTTAAATACCTAGGGGCATTTATAACATCATATAGAAGATACACAACAGAGATTAAGAGCAGAATAGGGCAAGCAAAAGCTGCATTTCAGAAACTGAAGAATGTCTTATGCAATAAGTCACTATCACTGAATGTAAGATAGAGAGTGCTGAAGTGCTATATAGAACCTGTTTTGCTGCATGGTTGTTAATCTTGGAGTGTAAATGAACAAACTAGGAAGTGATTGGAAACCACATAAATGTGGTTCCTGAGACGAAAGTTGCGAATTCCTAGGACTGCCGAAGTAACTAACAACGGCTGCCTGAAAGAAACCAATGAAACCAGAACACTATATACAACAATAAGAAAGAGACACACGGCTTTCTCTGGTCATGTGATGCAAAGAGAGGCATTGGGGAACATTGTGACAACTGGAAAGACCGAGGGGAAGAGAAGCAAAGGTAGACCAAGAGAAAAGATGCTGGATGGATTGGGACGGTAGCATGGAGGATTATCATAAGCATAGTTGATCCAGAAAACCGAATACCGTGATCTGTGGAGAGTCATGAACGCCTACGCCTGCCGGCATAGCACTTGATGGTGATGATGATCTATTTACAGCTACTAGTTGAAGACACACTAACAGATGACACAATATATTCAAGAATGCTTCAGTCCGCATATAACAATGGCTCTAGAAAGCAGGAACTTCGGAGAGGACAAATCCCAAGTGTCTACACCCAGCGTGTTAATGGAGCGTTCAACGTCTACGCCATCTGTTGAGAGAGACGGATCTTCTATAGGCTTGGCACTGAGAGTTAGTATGTTCATTTTTAAAACTAAGAATCATGATCCAAACGACCTATTCCTGTGTGGATTGAACTCAGACCCGCTGTGCTGGTATACGTGTGCTTTTTACATACAATTGTATGATTGCCAGTATGAAGAAAACAATGACAATCTAGTGAACGTAAACTTGCCACAATATCATCAATAGCCAACAAATGCTGGGGTTGACAGCCGAGATCCTGTAAAGGATATGCAACTAACGTTTTATATAACACAAGGAAAGCGATCAATGGATATTTATATTGTAAGCTAAATGCGATTGTCAGAGAGACTATATAGTATAAGGTCAGTGGAACTCAAAGGGGTTCGGTGAGCAGAGAAACATTTGTTTGATAATCCCTGATAGAATGAAGAACAGCTATTAGTCTCAAGAGGGCTTTGCGTCAGTGGCATGAAACACACTAGAATACAAATGGTTGAACAACAAAATAAATATCTAACCTTTATCTGCTTGCTTCTCGCTCTTTTCCTTGGACGCCGACACCACCATTAGTATCCACAATTGAATCACAAGGGCGGCCATGTTTAGAGCTGACCTCCTTGTCACGTGGTACGTCCTTCCGGTTACTTGAGACGTCATCGTGTCGGATGAGCTGACAGTTTTAGAAGTTCAAGGTCGTAGAAATGGCTGGCAGTATGGACGGAAATCACAAGGCGGCCCAATGTAATGTTTCATGTAGATGTTATCCTTTATAGCCAACGCTCCTATTCGTGAGTATAATTATTAAGACTCTTCGGGGCAGTGTTGGTGACAGCTTCAGTGGTACATGTTGTTTACAAAGCTGGCGGTAGTCTCACCTCGATCATATCTCTGTGCTGAGTCAGGAAAAGAAATATAACTTGTCAGCTTCGGTTGGTAACAATGCAATGACAGAGATATCACGCAAGAAGCAAACTGTCCTGACGTGTTTTGTGACAGAGTACACCAACTGAGCATCATAAAACAAATCAGCTACTTTGCAATGTTTCGTCAAGCCAGTGGCTCAGTACATCTAGTTTCTACAAGTTTTATTTTTCGGGTTTGCTTTCACAGTTCTGATGTGAGTGATTATGATTGCAATTCTTAAACCACAGCTGCATGGAGATCTGGAAGAAGACAGCCTTGCGTTGGTTTCCATACAACAGTAAGAGTACCGGTGGTTCAGAAAGCCGTGACGAAATACTGAACGTAAAATTGCCAAGAAATCACAAACAACCCACATACACACACACACACACACAAATGCCAGGGTTGACTGTGAAGCCCTGTAGAAGATATACAAATAATATTTTTTCCCCTGCCTTTAACTGTCCCCATTCTACCTAGAAGACAACACGCTTGGGGTTCTCTTCGCCTGGCACCTATTCTTTCACCTCTCCGATAAATGAGATGCTACCAGTAGCTGAGCACTCATGTTCATAGATCATTCGAACTCTCATGCCACTCTGCACCTTCAAGATGGATAGGCTATCTACTTCGATATTCCGTTCTTAGTGGGTAGATCAGCTAAATTGAGCCAATTCTGATGTACGGATGCGAATCAAAGACAATCAGCAGACAAGTGAGGAATTATGTGAAAACTGGCGAGTTTTAGTTTTATAGAACAGTGGTTCTCAACCGGTGGGGATCCCCCCCCCCCCCCCCCAAGGGGGGATTTTTAGGGTTTCCAGTGGAAGAATTAAGATTATTTCAAGATCGCGTTAATACAAGAACCGATTGCTTGATATTGTTTTTACTTTCATACTGTACGGTTCTGTACGTCTCACGTTTCTAAAATTCATTTTATAAAGTAAGTAGACCCACAAATCACGTTTTATGTGGACGTCTAGACTTTTTTTTTTATGTGCTATTAAATTTAACTTCCATTATTACGTATACTGTGTAGGGGCAGGGGCGGGATTTTTAGGTAGGAAATACGAAAGGGGGGAAAGACGTTCTGGAAATTTGGTGAAGGGTGGCACGGGCCAAAAAAGGTTGAGAACCACTGTTATAGAAGATTGAGGAAAACACCATGGGCGGATAGAAAGACCAATGAAGGTATATTGAAAGAAGCTAACTCACAAAGAGAACCGGTTACTCGCATCAGGAGAAAGTATTCCACATTATATAGGCATGTCATGAGAAAGGAAAGCTGCTGTGTGTCGTCACAACGGGAAGATTGGAGAGAAAGAGCGGCAGAGGGACACCAATAGAGGAGATACTCGACAGTTTGACATCATGGTACGGAGGTAAGTTAGGAATGTGTAAATTATACGCAGCACAAGAAACAGAAGGCTGAGGACACACATGATCATCAACGCCCATAGGACTATAAGGACTATAAGAAGAAGTGATTCCGTGAATGTGAATTCTGACAATGAGTGATACAATGATGAACAAATATGAAGGCAAACAAAGATTTGGTTTTCCAGAAGAATGTTTTAGATAAAAACAAACTGTGCAGTATTGAACTTCAGGTGTTAACTGATCGCTTATCAAAACTACAAGGAAAATAAAGGCACATGAATGTTACAGAGCACATCAACAGATGGCTTGAACTAGAGAAATCAACAACATTAGTTTGTAGGAAAATACTGGGTAAACAAGGCAGACAACGATAGAAAAATGTATATGGGAAAACTTAAACAACTCTACAACAAATAATAATATAATAAGCAACACTAGTAAGCACGCTCCGTGGCGAAGAGGGTTCCGACGCAGTTCGTAATCCCGCATACCCGCGTTCGAAATGCAACTGCGGGCGATTTAGCAGCAGACCGCCTTGAGTTGGTTTTGTTACGAAATGGTATGGGTGCCAGTCGTTCAGAAAGCAATGGCAAACTACTGAAAGTAAGCTCGCCATGAGATAACAACAGCATAAAATGCTGGTTTTGACTGCGACGTCCTGTAAAGGATAACACTTTTAACACTAGTGAGGGATTGAGTACGTGAGTGGGTAAGTGAGTGAATCAGTCAGTCAGTCAGTCAGTCAGTCGTTTAGTGAGTCAGTGAGTGAGTCAGTAATTTAGTCAGTCATTTAAGGAGTCGCTGAATCAGTTAGTGAGTGAGTCAGTCATCATTTAGTAAGTTAGAGGGTAAGGGAGTCAGTCAATCAGTCATTAAGTGAGTCAGTGAGTCAGTAAGTCATGTATTGAGTCAGTGAGTGAGTGAGTCAGACAGTTAGTCAGACAGTTAGTAAGTCAGTGAATGAGTGAGTGAGCCAGATCACAGGCTCCCTAAACGAAATTTTTACAGCGAACTGCGTTGTGCTAAACGCTCCCAAGGTGGCCAGAGGAAACGCTTTAAAGACACTCTGAAAATCTCACTGAATGCTTTTGGAATTCATCATGACACCTGGGAGGCTGCAGCCAGAGACCGAAATTCGTGGCGTGCATCATTACGCACGGGCGTTTTATTAATCTTATACGTCTGTCCAGTTTGTATATTTATCTGAATGTCTGAATGTCTGCAGCTAGTCTCTCTCTCTCTCTCTCTCTCTCTCCTCTCTCCTCTCTCTCTCTCTCTCTCTCTCTCTCTGTATATATATATATATATATATATATATATATATATATATATATATATACGTGCACACACACACACACACACACACACACACTGTTCTCTCCCCCCCCCCCCCCCCCCCCCCCCAAAATAAAAATAAAATAATGAACGCAACATTATTGCAGTTTCAATTGCAAACTTGTACCAACAGTTTATTGACAATGCTGATTCGCCCACTGCAGTCGGTTCTGGCAATGCCGGTCCATAGGAACATGATCTCTGCAGGGTCTTCTAGCCTAAAGACCAGCGTTGTGTAGCTGATTCCTGACCGTTTGATCTGAAACTCGACGAGCTCCTGACATTGACTGGACTGTGGAGGACGCAGATGCAAATCGATTCTTAAAGTGGCGCAGCCGTATGTAGCGGTCTTCGGCAGCAGTTGTGATTCTGGGTCTTCCACTGCGCGGCCGGTCTGCCACTGAGCCAATTTCTTGAAATCGCCCCTAAAGTCAACTAATTGTGCTTCTAACCATATTAAATTCTCTGGCTACTACACTTTATAACTGTCCAACCTGTAAACGTCCAATGATGAGGAGTCGTTGTTCAGTAGTGAGATGAGCCATACTTGCGCATTGAATTTTCAACTGAATTTATTCGAGGGGCGTCAATATTTTATATGCATTCAATAATATGGTTAGAGAGTTTTGTGTTCAGTAAGTTTCACGGGATTGTCATGAACCTCTCACGAGTTATTGTCAAAAATAATGTTTTGACCTTGACCTCTTTCATGGCCTCACGAATCATGAGGTGAGTGCAATTCAGGTAACCACGAGAAGTTAATGACCAGATGGACACAGTCGATAGGTTGACTGATGTCCAGTCAGCGAATATCTTTTATAAAAGTAACACCAAAAATGTTGCGTTTTATTTTTAAACAGCATATATACGAGGATAGGTCAGAAAGTTATGCACAACAATTATTACCTCTTTAACCATTCAATGAAATTTAGTCACAATTTTCATATACACTTGCAGCAAAAATGTCTACTTCTAAACATAATCCCCATAAACTTTAACGGCTTTACGCCATCTTGAAATAAAAACATACATCCCAGATCTGTACCACATTTTGTCCTGTTCCTGTAGCCATTTCTTCACTGCATTAATTACTCCCTCGTTGTCTTCAAACTTTGTCCCACGGAGAGCATTCTTAAGGGTCCGAAAAAAATGGAAATCATATGTGCCAGGTCTGGACTGTTAGGTGGATAGGGAAGTACATTAACCACATTTTTGCCTCCCTTATTTGCAAATTTTTGTGAGGACGCAGGGGGTCGTGAAGGAGAAGCAGTTTCTCTCTATTCTTGTGAGGCCTAACCGTGCAGAAACGACAAATGAGGTTTGTGAGGTTTTGATGTAAATTTCCGAATTGATTGTTCCATCTTTTGGCGGCACATCCACTAGAACAACCCCATCAATGTCCTAATAGAACAATGAGCATGACTTTACCGGCTTATAGAGTTATTTTGCATTTTTTCCCTCGTTTGTGATTGGGGATGATGCCACTCCATTGACTGTCTTTTTGTCTCCAGATCAAAATGATAAATCCATGTTTCGTCTCCTGTCACAATGTTTGACTTTAAAAAAACAACATCCCCATCTGTCTAGAACCGCTGCAATCGGTTCCGAACAGATTGTTTTGCATTGGGAAAGCTGGAGGAACCCATCTAGCACAAGCCTTTGAATATCCCAGGTTTTTAGAAATTTAAAACGCACTACCTTTGCTTACTGAAAGCTGCATGTAATATAATAAAACGTCCTCACCATTTCCTAGCAGTGACTCCCTTAAAAATAAACAACCCCTTACAATTACTGTTTAAGTAACTTGCTTACGTAGGAGTAGGAATTAAAACAGCGATAGACTGAACGTGGCACATATTAATTTATTTGGCTTTGTTGTTTTTTCACGTACCTGGCAAGACCGGGACTGGTTGAAAACAAAGACTAAAGTAGCCATTTTAGTTCAGATTAAGTAAAGGAAACAGACGTGCGTTCCCCGTGAGGTTTTTTTCCCCCCGTGTGGGAAAGGTATTTTTGCCTTTTAAAATCATCATTCTCTGCAAGCCAATTGGTATGTTATATCTACATTATTAAGATGTATTTATGTATTACATAGACCAGTATGTTTAATTAAGAATTAGTTAGAATAATAAGTCAACAATTCTCTTAAACCAGGCTGGATGTTTACCAATGAAACACATGTGGGCGCCAGGCTGTAATTTTTCCTGTTTTACAATTTCAAATCCATATGTTAAAATCTTTTATAGGCATTATGAAATTATATCTAAGTAGTAGTGCTTATAACCTAGAAATATTATGTGTACCGTAGAGTATCAAACTCAGGTCAAAAACACTTTCTAGGCATTTTCTCAATGTGGGACTCTTGATTCATACTTCAGTAGAGAACTTGTGTCTGTCAATTTCATATTCCTATGTTAAAACTTCTATGAACTGTGAACAATTGTCATGGAACGGCTGAGAATTCACCTAGCAATACTCCCACAAGTCCAATTCCCCTTTTTCAGTATGTCTAGATCTAGTCGAAGGGATACAACCGAGGTATTAATGTACCCCACGCAAGGGCGATTGGTGGCCCTTGACTTCTCGACTGTTCGGGTGACGAAAGCTCAACCCAACCAGATCCGCTAACGCATGCGCAAGAACCTTCTCAGAACAAAGAGAGGCTCAGTTGAGATTCGGCCTTGCGAGCCAGACGGTTTGTTGGGACGACTGTGTTAATTCGTAAATGGGAAAGAGGAAGCCAGTGTCTTGCTGTTATCAAAGAAAACTGACAGAACGTCCAGTGTTGGGACGGGAGCTCCTCAATTCTGAATACACAGTTTGTCGTAAGGTACGTGAAACATATTTAGATAAATAATGTGTGTCGTTACCGCGTTGAACCGAAGCTGGTCGACCGCATGTCCCGCCCGGCGCACAAAGGTCAGTCAGGGGTGAACCTGTGGGCTTGTGTTTTAACTTAACACTGCAGCTAGTTGAACACGATGGATTGTAGGCCTGTTTTTGCGTTACAATTGTACAAGTACGTGAATGCGTGTTATTGCCGCTACAAGTAGTTATAGACATTTAGGACAGGCCCAATAGTGTTAGTAGTCCGAGTTCACTCCTGGGCGGCCTTAGAACTCTAACGTAGTCGACACAAACGGAAGTTGGCGAAGGCGTTGTAGAACATAGGTCGAGTGAGGTATCAGGGAACTCGGCCAAACTAGACGAAACCCATGCGAAGGTCGCCGTACGTGTCGAAGGTCATTCGAAGGACATTGCGGGTGTCTAAGTTCGAATTCTTTGGTGTGGCGACCACTGGCTTTGCTGGACTTTCTGCTTACTCTTTATGTTATTGGTTGCCGTAACGGAACACCATCTTGATAGGCAGTTGGTTCCCGAGAGGTTGACACTGGAGAAACTGGGGAATGCGACAGAGCTGGTCACAGCCAGCTGAACACCGTTCCAAATGCTCTGACCTTAACTAGGGGAGGAGGGAACGGGATGTGGACTTCCGCTACAGGGGGATTTCCCTGTATAATATATTACATTCCTGGATCAGAGCTAGAGCTCCGGGAAACCTGGTGTATAGTAGGTAATCATAAAATCGAACCAGGGAGAGGGGGCTACCTCAGAGGGAGGGGAATTCGGTGGTCACCGGCTCTCCTTCAGGGCCATTCTGTCTCTAGGTACCTTTAACCTACTAACCCGGTATATTGTGTCCTTAGAAGTCTTTTTAGGACAGAAGGATTTCGCCGACACCATGACCAGATACACAGCCCTACCTTGGGCGGGTTCGAGACGGAGGACGGTTCAGCCAGCACTTGTTAGGACCCAGACCCAGTTCAGTTTTGGCAGGGGATCCTGGTCTGTGAGGCTGCCGGCCGGGTCATGGCGACACCGGCCTATGCTGAGTACACATAGGTAACGTGTACCTCTGGGGGTAAGTCTGTGTCACGATATTCACACATGGTGTTATCTTTGGCAGGTTCTACTTTCTGAGAGACTTACATGACGGGACCAGAGGAAGATGACTTGGTGAAGGCTGCTAAATGGCTGGCTTACCTATGTGACGTGAAGTGAGGCTTCTACACCACACCACGTGCCGGGAAGTCACGACGCCACAGTCCAGTCCCGTCTCAACCGCTAAATGATCTTCAGTCAGTCCACCAAGTATTATGATGGCTACACACGGGCGAGTATCGTGTCCTCTTGTCTGTGATAAATTTTGACATTGGGACCCACTAGCCAAACGGGTAGAGAAGAACTACATTACCCTTTATTTCATGATGGCCTGGTGTTCCGGGAACAGTCTACAATGTAGGAATATGAACATTTGTGACATTCCTTACCGGGTCACGCGCTACCAGTACTGGTGACAGAGTCAACTTAAACTGTGCCAACTTTCTGTGCTGATAGGCCCAGTTATACCCATCCTGATCCCATTAGAGACCACCATCTGGTTCCAGAACTTTGACATTGTTCCATTGGGTTAAAGGTTATGGTGGCTTCTTAGGACCGTTGTCTAGCACAGGCCTTACCAGTGAAGCTTGAAGGACAGGCCTTCAGAACTTCTACAGGGATGTTAGTCCGGAGTCATCACGTACCACCGCAACTTGGAGTCACCACATTGAAGTGCTAGTCATTCCAGTTGAGACTACCCCTCGGCAGAGACATTCCACGCTACGTGTGCAGATGAGTGACCTCTTTAACCTTGTGGTATCGTACCCAGTGTACAGTGATGAGTGAGACGGCCTGAGACTAATCCAGATAGCCATTTCTTCTATCTCCTGGCGGGGGCCAGGATTCTCTCATGAACATTCCCCTTGTTGATAATCCTCTTGTACATTATATCATCTAGTCATTATGTGTAGACACCAGAGTCGTGTCATCTGTTCTGGATGAGAGGGGAAAAAAGGTATTGTCCAGCGGTTGATAGGGAGAGAGACAGGAATCCAAGGGCTGGTGGGGTCTGTATACTGAGATTTATTGTATTCCCAGAGTGCATCTATCCCGTTATTAAGATGTAATAGTATGCTTCCCTCACCCCAGGAAATACTACGACATTATTATCTCACTATTTATGCTTAGAAATCTGCAAATAATCTATGTACTGTAGAGATTGAACTCTAAAGTACAGTTTCAAATGAGTTTTATCCATGCGGAGACATACACATGAGTACGCATATCATGGACTCAGTTTATTTTGGATAAAATGCTTGCCACATCATAATCTGTAACTTGGAACTATAGTGCTAAATTTTAGTACCATCCTTTTGTTAACAGATTAGTAACCACTCCATATGAGGAGGGACATGTAATCATTTCATAAAATATTGCTAGGGACATGCCATGTTTGAGAACATAAATTCAAAAACAATTAAAGTAAACGCGTGATATAAATGAATGTTCGGATAGGATGTACCTTCAATCCGCATCACCTCACTGTAGTAGGAACAAAAGCGAAGATTGATGTGAATAAATTGCTTGCAATATTCAGAATACTGGTCGAAAAACAGTGCCGCAGTGGCTGAGACAACTACTTTATCCAATAGAGGAAGAAACCAGCTACCATGTCAACGAAAATAGCACAGACTCTGAAAGATAAAGAAAGAAGGACAACCAGAGACAGGGACAAACAGCAATAACAGTAGAACCAAAAATGGATAACAGAAACGTAAGAATAATTCAGTGGAACTGCAGGGGCATTAAGTCCCACCTCCCAGACATCATGAAACAACTGGGGAGCCAGAACTGTATTTATGCCCTGCAGGAAACCCACCTGAAACCAAATCAACAGTATAGGTGCCGCGGGTTCACGGTAATTAGACAGGACAGGACAGAAGCTAGAGGGGGCGGGGTTGCCCTGTTAGTGCACGAACAGTTCCAGATCGTGGCACAAGAAACATTCCGCACCAAGAACTTGGAGTGTGTCAGTGCTACTATCACAGGGAACCCTAAAAACCTATCTATAATCAACGTATACTTTCCCAGAGGGGTAATTGAGGATGAAGACACCCAAGCCCTCCAAACCAGACTTACGTCAGAAGCCCTAATAGTGGGAGACTTCAACTGTCACCACCACACATGGGGAGCTATACAGAACGACAGGGCTGGTACAAAACTCATGAAGTTTATCGAAGACAATCAACTGGCAGTGCTCAACGATGGGACGATAACCAGGATAGATCCCAGACCAAACTGCCAAGACACAGCCATTGACCTGACAATAGCCACTATAGGTCTAGCAAGCAGCCAGTGGGAAGTGACAGAGGACGCGAACACAGACCACCTACCCATAATAATCAACACCAGAACAAAACCCCAGTTAAGCGCCAACAACAACAGGCCAACCTTTCACTTCAAGAAAGCAAAATGGGAGCAGTTCAGAGAAGACATGAACAACACAGACCTGGAACAGCAGGAACGGGAAGACATTGACAAATATACAGAGAGACTGACCAGTAACATACTGAGGATAGCCACCAAACATATCCCTAACAGAAATATGCCAGAATATCTAAGACCAGGTAAGAAAGAGCCCCAGACAACCCAAAAACGATGGCACAACCCAGTGGCCTGGTGGAACGATAAGTGTACAGCGGCACAACAAAATAGGAAAAGAGCGCTGCAGAAATACCAGAAGGCAAGGACAGAAGAGAATTTTGAAGAATTCAAGAAACTCAGAAACGAAGCAAACAGAGCAGTAAAACATGCAAAAGAGAAGGAGTGGAAAAGATTCTGTCAAACACTCAGTCCAGACATACCAACCAGTAAGGTGTGGAAACAAATAAAAGCTATTCAAGGAAATAAAAAGACCAGCAAAGTCCCAACCATCAAAAGCACGAAACTAGCAGTAACAGACCAGGACAAAGCCAAAGTGTTCGGAGAATACTTCCACGAAGTCTGCTCTAACAAAAGACTAGGAAGCAATGAAAGACAAAGAAGGGAGGAAATGACACAAGAGCTAAAAGACACAGCAGACGAAAACATCGAAGAACACTTTATGGATGCAGACATCACAACAGATGAGGTGATGACAGCGCTAAACGAAAAATCCGAAACCGCGGCTGGGGCGGACATACTAAATTATACCATCCTCAAAAAGCTCCCGAATAACACCATAAAAACGATTACTAAACTGTTTAATTTAATATGGCAGACGGGAAAGATCCCCAGACAGTGGAAAACAGCCACGATTATCCCAGTCAAGAAACTAGGGAAAGAGCCAAGAAGGGTAGAATCATACCGCCCTATCTCACTGACATCGCACCTGGGCAAAGTTATGGAGACAGTGATAAATAAAAGAATAACATTCTTCTTGGAGAAGAATGAACTGTACAGCCATACACAATCCGGGTTTAGAGCCAACAGGTGCACGATGGATCAGATCATTAAATTCGAAAACCACGTAAAGAAAGGATTTAAGAGAGGTGAAAAGACGTTGGCTGTATTCCTGGACCTAGCTCAGGCGTACGATCAATGCTGGAGTTAAGCCGCACTAATTAAACTGAAGAAAGTAGGCATAACTGGTAGAACCTACAAATACATTGAAAACTTCCTCCAAGATAGAAGATTCTCAGTGAGGGTAGGGAATGAGGTATCCGACACATATGTGCAGGAGAACGGCATTCCCCAGGGATCTGTCATCTCACCTACAATCTTTTCAATACTGGTGAACGACCTGACAGATGAGATTCAAGACCAGAAAACAGGACTTTCTCAATTCGCGGATGACTGCGCCATATGGAGGAGCGCCAAGGCGGCAAAGAATACAAGAGGACCACTCCAAAAACAAATAAACAAGATAACAGCTTGGATGGATAAATGGGGTTTCAAAATCAATACTAATAAGACGGTCAGCATGGTATTTAGCAGCAACAAGAAGATAAACCGTGACAAGGACTGGAAAATAGAGATAAAAGGGGAAACCATCAAGAGAACAAAGAGCACAGTGTGTCAAAGACTAAAATAGATAGGAGGGAAGACCACCCGGGATGAGTGGTCTACCTCAAGTAGATTAGAGATAACCCAGTGCCCCTACATGAGGGCAGGGTAGGTGTAGGGAGTAGATAGGAAGGGGAACTGTCAAACAGTTCTCTCATGAGACACGGAGGTGTCAACCAGAGAGTAAGCACTCTGGTCACGGTGTAATCACGCCAACATGATGGACACCAAGCACTAGAATGGAACTCAAGAGTAGACTACTACTCTAAGCGTGTTGAATGATGTAGCACGCAAAAGCCGAAGTGCGCACGAGGTCCTTCCGCGTACTGTGTAATCAGCACGCGGAGAATCGTCAGACTGGGGACAGACTTCGTAGGGAACACATCGCTTAGCGTCGATGCGTATTTCTTTATATGAGTAGATAGATTTAGTAGTAGGGCGAGGGACGACTAGTGATAGGAAGTTCTGTGTATTCATGTGTAATTCATTAGAGACAGTTTTGTGCATTTATGTAATGTAAAGAGCCAGTGGCAATAAAAATGTGTACGACTGACAAATCTTTTTGTGTGGTGCGAGAGAAGTTTATCCCATAATGCCTGTAGCATCGCTTGATGACACAGTGTTCCTAGGAATGACCCTGGACGAACAGATGAACTGGTCAAAGCATATAAGCCAGACATTAGAAAAATGCAAGAAAGCAAGCAACCTACTGCGGGTGATAAAAGGTAACGGTTGGGGTGCCCACACCCAAACAATGCTGATTTTCTATAAAGCATTTATCAGGGGCAAGTTAGAATACGGCAGCATTGTGTACGACTCAGCATCAGAAGCCAACAAGAGGAAGCTAGACACCATACAGACCCAAGCCCTAAACATCATCTTGGGTGATGGAAAATGTACATCCAGAGAAGCCATGGAGGTAGCACTGGGTGTGCTTCCACTGAGTCTGAGGCGTAAACAGCTGACGTATAACTACTGGCTTAAGGTAGCCCAAGACAAAAACCACCCTGGATACCAAACGTTCAGCGACAACAACAGCAAAAGGGGGGGCATCCCAAGAGTTAAACTGCAAAGACCGGCAGGTTGGGAAGCAGCAGAGAAGATGAAGGAAGAAACCGAGCTAGCAGACACCCTGAAACAGACAAGACGGTTCAAGCCAACAATCCCACCATGGGAACTAAAAGTCCCATTCACTGACTGTAGTCTAGCGAAATCCATCACCAAGGACACGGAGGACATTGATGCAAGAGACACGGCCGAGGTATACAAGAATGCAGTAAGGACAACCTCCTAATATACACAGACGGGTCCAAAAACGAACAGGGAGAGGTGGGAGCAGGGGTAGTGGTCCCAGACTGGAAGCTGAAGAGACAGTTCAAGCTAACAGACCAGACAGCAGTATGCACAGCCGAACTGTTTGCCATAATGAAAGGTCTAGAGATCGCAGCCGAAAACCCACCACTGAGACTGTGTATATTAACAGACTCCCTGTCATCAGTACAAACGCTCGGGAACTTCAATAGAGGCAACAGACCTGACATAAAAGAGGAGATACTAGCAACAGCCACTAACCTCAGGTACATGGGCTGCCAAGTCACCATCGGATGGATACCAGCACACAGGGGTATCCCGGGAAACGAACAGGCAGACAGAGCGGCGAAATGGGGAATAACCAGCACGAATCAAATCTGCACAGGCCTAGGTAAAGTAGAAGGGAAGAATATAGTCAAAAACTACATTCTCAAGGAATGAAGGCAACAGTGGCGAGACAGCGATAAAGGCCGTCATGCCTTCCAAGTATTGGGTGAACCCAGATTCAAGCCACAAGTCAAGACCAACATGAAAGCACCGGCAAACAGGCAGCTGTGGAGAATGCGACTAGGCAATTGGAAAGACACAAGAGAGAACCCAAACTGCAGAGTATGCCGAGAAAACAACACCATCGAACACTACTTACTAGTATGCGACAAGTACAATAGAGAGCGAAGGGACCTGAGAGATCACTTCGTCAAAACTGGAAAACCAATGACAATAACGGAGTGCCTGCACATAAACAGCAACCCGGAAACACAGCGACTGGTCAGACAGTTCCTATGCAGAACAGGGAAGACCGTATAACCTCCCTACACTGTGTATACATGTATATGTGTGTTTGTTTGTATTTGTGCATGTTTATATATGTTGTATATTAAAAAAAAAAAACTGGCGAAGTGAATGGCAGGAAGGTGGGTTGGCTCTTCCGGTAGAGCACCTGAACTAGGAAGACAGGGAGACCTGGTCATCTTGTTGCCACGCCACACCCACACGCGATGAAGAAAACCGCCAAAACTCACAAGCGTAAAGGCGTTCGTAACGCTGACCGGGGGGGGGGGAACAACTTGAGACTTGCAATTAAATGCTCTGCCCTTGCCTACATCAAGTCCTTATGAGGACTAGACATGACCGGGACTAGCCCCGATGAGAATAACACAAGAAGCGACAAGCACTTAGCAGGGCTAACAGAGAAAAGCCTACAAACGAGAGAATAAGGGCCCCAGTAGGCCCAACCAAGGACCGGTCTTTAACAGGACCAGCACAAAACAAATCTATCCGACGAACAGAGCGGAACAAATAAAAACCAGTAGGAAATAGGACCAACAATCCACACAACCACGGACCTCAACAATAACCACAGCTGATGAAGCAGGTTAGACGAGGCCGAATTTGGAATTTCTGTTTTTGAAATTTGGAATTGGAATTGAAATTGGAGAATACTGGACCGTGCGGCATAAGTTATTCTAATAAATACACTCCGAATAATAGCAGTCATTGGCAAAATATATCACAGCGGTTACTATCCCCATGTGCTGTACGCAGTGGGGGAAAACAATGTATGTTTAGTTTGTGGATTAACCCCTGAAGAAAATTCAAAACCATTGGCTCTGGCATTAAATTTTATGATTAATATTATTATGTATGATTATCATGTACTTAATATCAGAGAAATGAACATGTATGTTTTTTTCTGGTATGAGAATTTTCTCTGTTCTGATTGTTACTTTTTACTGTGGAAATATACATTTTCTTCTTCTTTGCGTTCATCCGGAGTGATTTTTTCAGATGTGATTGCGGTGTGTCTGGTTAGGCACCCTCGGGTCGAAACCCCCAGGCCAACACATCCGACTTTTAGCGTGCATTTTTGACCAGGTTAGCAATCCTGGGAGACTCTCACTTTTGTGGTACCGGCCACATCTCAGCTGGTCTAGTTGGAACAGTCGAAGACTACACGGTCATCCCTCAAGTGAAGGCAGGGACAGTCCATAGCATTTTCCGCCATCCTGGGTGGCTTCCATAATTGCAGAGCCGGCACATAACGCTCTGGTGCTGGGTTTACCGAGGGAATCGTCACGTCCTGCTCATGGCTGTTTTAATTCCTCACTTCAATATATTGGGCATTTCGCTCGCCCTGGGCCGTTCCTGCACAAACCAGTCAGCTCTGCGGTTGGTTTCCACTAAGCGAGTTTTCGGACATGTGCTTGTCCCTGTACCCATCAGAGCTGTTCCAGGCACGGCGGACATTCGGAAAAGTACCTAGTCAGAGCTGTTCCGAACAAGAGCGGCATTCGGAAACTAGGTAGTCAGAGCTGTTCCTAGCACGAGAGACATTCGGACGAGACATTTCACTCGGACGTAATTGCGTAGTGTCAATTTTTAGTTTGCCACCCGTAGGACGACACTTCCGACTTCCGGCGGGCATTTTTTAATGAGGTTAACCTCCCTCTGGTTTCGAGGCACGTTAACTGTTGTGATGTCGCCCACATCTCAGCTGGTCAAGATAGAACGACCAACGACATCGCGGTCGGCCCTCAAGGGAAGGCAGGGGCAGACAATGGGCAGTCCCTCGCTATCCAAGGAGGCTTCCATAATTGCAGAGCCGGCACATATTGCTCCGAGACTGGGCTCACCCGAGGAGTTGCTACGTCCTGCTCATGGCTGCTTTAGTTCCTCACTTCCATGTATTGGGCATCTCGCTTGCCACTGGTCGCTCAAGTGAGCTCCAGGGGCGGTCAGACTGCGGGCGACATCCACTCGGTAAGCTTTTGCTTTTGACTTTGGACCACGCAATAGGTTCGCTCGCCGTGCGTTCCATTTCGCGTTATTGAGACGTTTCTCCACTTTTATCTACACTCTCTATGAGTTAGATACAGACAGTTTTCGTAACCATTTCCTTCGACTGGGGCATTTTACTGACTTTTTGTACTCGCTCACGAGGTAGGCTACATGTGCTGTGCTGCCGGCTCAGCACCTTATCTTCGTGCAGCAGTCAGTGAGAAACGGCCAGGCCATCTCATCCGGGAATCCAACATATCCCTCAGCTGAGAGCCTTCAAACAAGTGTCAGAACTGGGCATGTAGCTTGCTCAGTATCTCGATTCAAATTTTTCGGTAGGTGGATATCGGCCCGACTCTCAGATCCGAGGGTCTGTGGCTTAGAAGCGTTCAGCCTAAACCCTCGACAGAGAGCCTTAGAGTATTGTCCGAAACAAGAACTGCCTTCATGCGCCTGATTTAAACTTTTGACTGCTATCCTCAGTCTCCTGCAGAGCAGCAGGTTGTGTCTCTCTTAGTCTGGTCCCTATCCCATACGCTGTCCGATATGTAGTTTTCACCCATCGGCAAGCACATGGGGTCAACGGGACACTCAAGCTCCCCCACCACGGCAAGGTGGAGACACATCGGGTGAGATATACATTTTAATGTTGCACATTGGGATTAGAGGATGTTGATGTAAGAATCCTTGTGCATGACAGTACTTAAAAAGCCAATGTTGAATAGCCTTGGCCTAGTGATGATTATAGTGCCGAAAGGAAGACGCGGCATTAGAAACCACAGAGATTCTGTATAAGCTATTCTCTTCAAGAATGAGAGATACAATATCAACATGTTGGATGGACAGAATGACTTCACTCATCTAATAGTCCCAGTAACAACAGAACAAAACAGAGTGAAAAGATATCTCACTCACTATCAGAGCTAGCAAAGTTCTACCACAAGCGATGAGGGACAGGGAACTTGGAAACCCACTCCTATCTCCTTCCCCTTTTTTGTTTGTAATTGTCTTGTCAAAGTTAACACATCACAGTAGGTTAATGCTCGTGTTGTATTCTTTGTCATCCCTTTTCTATAGAAGAGAAGCGAGTGGTGGTTTTGGTGGAACTGCATTTCATAACTATCATCAGGATCCTGGGTTAAAAGCCTGGTGAAGGTGAGTCAGGACTAAATGGCTTAACCATGTTCTGGATCTAGAAATACATTGACTGCTGCAGTCATTAGCTGCCATAGCAAGCGAAAGACACATTCGAATCGAAGATGATAGACAATCAGCGTTTGATATTCTGACTCCTGTCCGAATACCCAGGATGGACTTCCTTATCAGAATGTTAACAGTGATATGCCTAGTACACAAATACCACAAAAGGATAACCTGTTTTACTTCTGGGAGGTACCGCCTGAGGAACCATCAATCGTCGAGGTCAACTAAACTATGGGAGTTATACTACGTGTAATAAAACTAACAGCAGTAAGAACCCTCCATCTGTCTGTTGGACTTCCCAGTTCAAAGGATGCCTCCAAGTATCCTCCTTCGAAAGAAAAGTCACAAAGCAGCAAAAGTCAACATAATGTTCCAGACACTCAAACACCAAGTTCTAGAATACTAGACACCAACTCAAACAAATGGGAAGAGACACTGAAACACCTTTATAAGCCAATACAAGCAACTTCAGAACCTCTGAACCATAACAACACCAGATTACCTCAAGGTTCCAAAACCTGAACACATAAAAAAGACCATATGAAAGCAGCTAGCGGAGTAAATGCCTCTACGCCTGCAACCACAGGAATCACCTGATGGCCTGCAACCCTGGATATGTGGTGGAATAATATTCTTCAGTCTCATGCCTGCAGCAGAATCCTGGAATTAATTCCAGATGAACCAAATGAATAACAAGCAGAATTGTATGTCTACACTGAAAGTAAATAATGAATCAGAACTCTATGCTGGTCCCATGTCGGCCTAACTGTCCCATCATCAAGTGTGGGATGGCCTATCAACATGAACCGAGGATGTGACAAAAGCTCTTGAACTAAATTGGGAAACGGTTAACGTAAACCGAGCTGTTGGACAGTCGTCATCTTTTCATCGATAAGATGATATAGGGAAGAACCTTCTGCAAGAGCTTAAGTTGCATCTCCTGGAAGTATGACAGACCTAGGCACCAATTTCATTTGGAACACAACTCCATGGCAACAGAGTATTCTTGAATTCAGCTCCATGGAGGAGATATGTATATGTGGTGAATTTATTTCCTAATAGGGATTATAAGTATTCCCGCAACAAACTTCAGTGGACATTAAAACATGACTGTGAGTATTTATTGCTGGCCCGGATAATTATGGACATTAACAGCTTTGCACTGGAGAAGAATACCCATCCGCAATGCCTAAATGAACACTATAATTAATTAATTTAATTATTAGCATCAACTGCTTTTATGTGGGTTTTTTTTTGTGCCATGTATAAAGAGTGTTTTATTTGGTAATGGTGTACAACTAAAAGGTTATGTTCTGATATAGATGGTATAGTATTTTGACACCAACTCATTATTTTAAAAATGAGAGAATGGTAAAAGGTGTCAGAAACCAATGTTGATATGTTGGGTTCTATTTAATTAGATCTTTATTTGCCTTAATTATGAGGGAAAATGAAAGTAGACCCAATTTGTGGTTGTTGTGTTGTTCGTAATAACCTTGTTTTTTCTGGGGTCACTGGGTACTGTATTGTAATAATGCAAAATATTCCCATGCCTGTCTGAAAATGCATAGTGTTTATTACACATATATATGTAACTGCAGATCTTGAGTTAATACCTGAACTGTTTGTCCAAAAGTGTTGTGCACATCAAGTAAATGTGGTGTCCAACAGTGGTTGTTTATATGTTGTGAGCAATCAATATCCTTCTAGCACTATAGTAAATTTAAAGGGTGATGAAGTGGGAAGGGAAACCTACACACATATGCCATTGTTTCAAGGATTGAACTATTTTCTCCTGGGATTTGTGGAAAATATCCCTGATCACCCTGCATTCTAACCAGTGACTAGAGAATCAATAAAACCCCCTAGACAACTTCACATAATATTCTCATAAATAAAAATCCACATCCCACACTGCATATGTTGAATTGTGTTTCACCCATATCTGTAAATCATGATGTCAGCACGTTCCAGCATGATCCGGCAGGTGGCAGTAGCAGGAACGAACGAACGAGCAAACGAAAGAACGAACAAACTTTATTTTCAAAGGGTTAAGAATTGGGCACGCAGACCCGTCTAAAATTCTGCTCCTTCTCTCTTTCCTCTCATACGTTGTTTCATTCAATATCACTTATGAAGCTAATCTTAGACAACAAAAGAACAATATACAGGATTGATTGATTGGTTGATTGATTGATTGATTGATCTTTATTTTAGAAGGGTTACAAATTGGGCACGCAGGCCCATCTTACATTCGGCCCTTCCAGTCATTCATCTTACGTTCATCAATAGTGGATGATGCATTGACATAGGAAAAAAAATCATTTTCAAATGAATGTTGTAAACATAATCAATACATATTACCATGTTATGAGACATATCCCCACCCACTCACATATCCCCAAGCCACCACACATCCAGCACACACACACAACCCCCACCAACACCCCCCCCCCCAACCACGCACACACCCCAGGCATACATATATTCTCCATCCAACATACCCATCCATCCCCACCCACACATCTCCCCTACCACACACAGATTCTTCACCCCACATACACACTCGCCCACCCACACATCCTCCACCCACCCACCCAAACACCCCTAACCACTCAGCCAAACACGGATCTCCAACCACACATTCCCCCACCCACACAAACATCCCCTGCGAATCCACACACACACACACACACCCACCCACACTTCCCCCACCACACAATCTCCCCTCACCCACACACGCAGAGAGCGGCTTATCAGCAAGCTCTGCATCTACACTTGCAGAAACCATAACTTTATGCGCCAAGCGACTAACTGTGCATCTATCGACAGAACAAGTTCCATAAATAGCAGACAAACGTTTGTGAATGTTAACAACAGTTTATTTCTCCACTATCAAAACGTCTATGGCAATCATCTGCTTGTAGTACACGATATTAATACCTGCCATTTCAATGGTTTTCAACCAAGATAAGACAGAATATATGGTAATTTCAAGAGACGGAATGGCTAGAAACTCTGGCCACATACAAATAGATGATATGACCATTAAAAGAACGGAAACATACAAATACCTGGGTACAATCTTCAACTGCTCCAACATCATAAGGGAAGAAATACAAGCTAGAATCAACTCTGGAAATAAGATATACTATGCACTACAACATCTACTAAAATCAAAGGCGCTATCTCGTAACACCAAAATCACAATATACAAAACACTGATCAGACCAGTTGTGCTGTATGGCTCTGAAACCTGGAGTACAACGAAAGGAGACGAAGCCTTGTTACAAACCTTTGAGAACAAAATTTTAAGACGCATCTTTGGACCCATTAGGGATACACAAAGTGGAGAGTGGAAAAGAAGAAGTAACAAAGACATTTATGATCTGTTTAAGTCCCCGCTAATCACTGGTATCATGAAGGCTAATAGACTACAATGGCTGGGGCATATAGAAAGAATGGAAGATAATAGGGAAACAAAACTCGCTTACACTCAGGAAATAAATGATCGTAGACCCCGAGGTAGACCAAGAAGGCGGTGGAGAGATAATACATGTACAGACCTACAAGCACTTGGAATCAACGACTGGCAAGAGAAGGTCCACCAGAGAGACGAATGGAGACGGATTGTATTTGCAGCAAAGAACCTCAATGGCTCGGAACGCTAAAGAAGAAGAAGATTTCAATGGTTTTGTGTCACGGTTAGAATTGGTTTACAGAGGTGCAGTGTGGTTAAGAGATTATAAACTTAAATTGGTGCAAATTAAATGCTTCTATCTTTATTATTAGCTGAGATAATAAATAATTGGAATGCATAACTTTCTGACCTACCCTCGTGTGTGTATGTGTGTGTGTGAGCGTGTGTGTGTGCGTGCGTGCGTGTGTGTGTGTGTGTTGTGTGTGGTGTGTGTGTGTGTGTGTGTGTGTGTGTTGGAAAAAAAAATCAGCTGGGGCAGGTTTAATCATAACAGAAGAATTAGAAGTAATGGGAGAATTTGGAGAAGATATATTAACCAAAATGTTGAATGATATTTATAGCAGTGGATATATACCAAGCGATATGTTGAAATCTGTATTTATAGATATACCAAAAAGATCAGGGGCAAAGATTTTCGTACAATTAACCTCATAAATGATGTCACTAAGATTCTACTCAGAATTATAATGAGAAGAACAAGTAAGAAACTAAAAATCGAAATTGGTGAAGAACAGTATGGATTTGTGGAGGGAAAGGTACAAACAATGCAATATTCACATTACGAACACTATTAGAAAGATCAGTAGAGATAAAAAAGACATATATTTGTGCTTCATAGATTATACTAAGGCATTTGATAAAGTAAAACATGATGAACTGATTAAAATGTTGGAATATATTAACATTGATGGGAAAGATCTCAGAATAATAAAAAAAATATTTACTGGAACCAAACAACAGCAATTAAAATGGGAAATGCAGAAGGAAATTATGAACACATAAAGTTGGGAGTAAGACAGGGATGTGTTTTGTCACCGGATCTCTTCTCCCTCTATAGCGAAGTAATAATGAGAGAGATCAAAGAAAAGCCAGGAATAATATTTGGAGGTCATAATATAAATAATATACGCTATGCAGATGACATGCCGCCTTCGTGGCTTAGAGGTTACGACTTTTCTCCGTAATCTCGTATACTCTCGTGGTTAACGTGATGACGGTAAGAATCAGCAGTGGTTCGAATCGCATCGGTAACCTACGGGGTATGTGAGCCGGCCGCTCAGAAAGCAATGGCAAACTACTGAGCGTAATCTTGCCAAGAAATCAACATACAGCTGAAAGATGCTGGTGTTGACAGCGATGTCCTGTAAAGGATATGCAAAAAAAAAAAGAAAAAAAAATGCAGATGACACAGTATTGATAGCGGAAAATGCAACAAATCTACAACAATTGTTGGACATTGTAGTAACAGAGAGTGCAATGAAAGGACTTTCCTTGAATATCAAGAAAACAGTAACAATGGTGATATCAAAGAAAAAGGAGACACCCAAATTTGAAATAGAGATAGAAGGGAAAATTCTTCACCAAGTGGATAGTTTTAAATATCTAGGAACATTTATAACATCAGATAGAAGATGGCAACAGAGAATAAGAGCAGAATAGGGCAAGCAAAGGCTGCATTTAAAAAAAAAAGAAGAATATCTTATGCAATAAGTCGCTATCATTGAATGTAAGAAAGAGACTGCTAAAGAGCTATATAGAACCTGTTTTGCTGTTTGGCTGTGAATCTTGGAATATAAATGAACAAATTAGGAAAAAATTGGAAGCAACAGAGATGTGGTTCCTTAGACGAACGTTGCGAATTCCTTGGAATGCCAAAGTAACTAACGACGAATGCCTTAAAGAGGCTGGCGAAACTAGAACATTATATGCAACAATAAGAAAGAGACAAACATTTTTTTTAGGGGTCATGTGACGAGAAGAGAGGCGCTGGAGAACATCGTGCCAACTGGAAAGATCGAGGGGAAGAGAGGCAGAGGCAGATCCACGAGAAAATGATGCTGGATGGATTGCGATGGTGCCATGGAGGAATATCACCGGCAGAGCTGATCCAGATAACCAAAGACCGAGATCTGTGGAGAGTCATGAACGCCTACGCCAGTCGGCAAGGCACTTGAAGATGATGATGATATATAATATATATATATATATATATATATATATATATATATATATATATATATTATATATATATATATATATATATATATATATATATATGCCAGCAGTTTCTCTTTCTATCTATAAATAGGTCTGTCGCTGGTACCTTTATCTATAAATATGTCTACCACTAGTCTCTCTATCTATAAATATGTCTACCACTAGTCTCTCTATCTATAAATATGTCTACCACTAGTCTCTCTATCTATAAATATGCCTACCCCCAGTCTCTCTAACTACCTATAACATTGTCTCCTGCCAGTCTATCTATCTATCTATATGTCTGCCGTCAGTCTCCCTATCTATCTATTAATACGTCTGCGGCCGGTCCGTCTATCCCCGCCCGCTCCTAAATCTGTTTCCCTCACTCCCCTCTCACAGCCAGTGTTTGATGTTGATAATTCGCACAGGAGAATGCACACGCAGATAATAACACAAACCTGATTTTTAATCTCCCCATACACAAGAACATTTGCCACAGTTCTCTAACGCGATTATGCCCACAACATAAAGGGCTGGATCGATTCTGGTTATTTTTTACCGTCCTCTATGTCACGATTACATGTACCGGCAACGCCCGGGCTAATCAAGCAAGCTCGGGATAAAATGGACTTCTGCAGTCTTCCCGCTGGGAAATTTTGGTCGGGAAAGTAAAATGAACGCATTATTTAACTATCGGTCTTGTTCAAATTATAATCGGAGAGGACAGTCACTATTTCCGTGAAAGAATGGGATGTCTGTGCCAATAGACTGCCATCAATCTTTGACGATCCCTGTGGAATATGGGAGCGAGATTGTGGTCAGCTGTAAAAAGGAAGACGGGCGTGTAGTAATGGGGGTGGAGGAATTGGGGGAGGTAGGACAGCCAGATAAACTATAGAAAGTCCGGCAGACAGTTAGAGACAAACGGGAGAGAATTACGGGTGGACAGACAGACAGACAGACAGACAGACAGGACAAACAAACAGACAGACAGACAGACAGACAGACAGACCAACTAACCCACCTATCAATCAATCTAACAACTAACAATCCTATCAAGCAACCTACCAGTTAACCCACTATCAACCAATCTATCAACTAACCAACCGTATCAACCAATCTACCAATTAATCCACCTATCAACCAATCTACAAACTAACCCTCTTATCACCCAATCTACCAACTAACCCACCTATCAACCAATCTACAAACTAACCCACCTATCAACCAATCTACCAACTAACCCACCTATCGACCAATCTATCAACTAATTGTCTTATCTACCAACTAACCCTCTTATCACCCAACCTACGAACTGACCAACCTATCAACAAATCTACAAACTAACCCACCTATCAACCAATCTACCAACTAACCCACCTATCAACCAATCTATCAACTAATTGTCTTATCTACCAACTAACCCACCTATCAACCAATCTATCAACTAACCCAATTATCAACCAATCTACCAACTAACCCACCTATCAACCAATCTATCAACTAATTGTCTTATCAACCAATCTACCAGCTAACCCACCTATCAACCAATCTACCAACTAAATCAATTATCAACCAATCTACAAACTAACCCACCTATCAACCAATCTACCAACTAACTCACCTATCAAGCAATCCACCAACTAACTGACCTTTCAACCAACCTACCACCCGACCTCATTTTGTTATTTTGAAACATTAGACGCTAGCTCGACTGCACGAACTCGGAGTGATGTCTGGTCAAACACGTCAACTTGGAGGTCAAGAGAGGACCAACTCCTCATGGGAACAGTGAGCAGGAGTACTTTGGGATGGCTGCTGCATCGACACCTATTCTAAAAGAAGAAGTCGCTGACGCTACGAATCAATCATGTGCCATGCCGGAAAGCGTGGGCGGTCATGACTCGCCATTTCACTCGATCACCAGAGTCGTGGATCAGCTCAATGTCCCTGTCTCGACCATGCCATGTAGCCAAGCCATCCAGGTATTTTCTTCTCGGTCTTCTCCTTGGTCTGTTCCCGTCGATCTTGACAATTGTCACTAAGTTCTCCAATCCATTTCTTCTCATAACATGTCCAAAGAATTTTGACTGTCTACGTCTAATTTCTCTAATCAATATACGATTTTCATTTGTCTCCTGTAGTACTTGGTCATTGATTTTTCTGTATGTCCATGGTATTCTTTGCATTTTCCTCAAAAACCACATTTCTGCAGCCATCAAATGTTTTTCAGCTTGACTGCTCATTGTCCAAGTTTCACATCCATACAAAATAACAGGCTCTGTGTAGCCCCGCAACACTCTTTTTCTCGTTTCAATTGACATCTTTTTATTGGTCAGTACAAGCGTTGATTTTCGAGAATTCGCTAGACGATGATGATGTCATCTACACAGATGGGTCGGTCGTCCGACATGTGAGAAGCTCGTGGGCCTTTACGGCTCAGGCCGGAGGGAGAATTGTGAAGGAGGGCTCTGGTGCTTCTGCTGAGACCACAAGTAGCCTGACTATGGCAGTAAGTAAAGCAATAACATGGCATGGAGTGGGGGGGGGGGGGATCCGAAGAGAATGGTTTCTGTCTCTGGAGCGGTCTCGGCTGGCAAAGATTAGTTTCATCTTCGTGCCAGGGCATGCAGGAGTACAAGGAAATGAGTATGCTGACAAGCTCGCAGGTAAGACGGCGAGGGCGGACGTGCCGTGGACCAGGCTGACATTCTGAATGCTCTACGAGAAGTAAGACTTTTGCGAGAACCAAGTGATGACTGTTAATCTACAACCATGGCCAGACTGCGAGAACACAAAATTAAAAAAGTAGTGGCCAAACAAGAACACTTCGCAGGAAGCCAAAGAAGACTGATAAACCAACACAGCGTGTCGTTAGCTGCTACACGCTGCAGGATTTGCTGAGGGGGATTCGAGCACTTATGGGCTGAGTGGTTCGATGTGCAATGAGGCTGATCTGTCAACTAACTAACTAACATACAACAATAAGAAGGAGACAAATATCTTTCTTTGATCATGTGATGAGAAGAGAGACATTGGAGAACATCGTGACAACTGAAAAGATCGAGGGGAAGAGAGGCAGAGACAGACAAAGAGAAATGATGCTGGATGGACTGAGACAGGTGGCATGGAGGAATATCAGCAACACAGCTGATCCAGAAAACCAAAGACCGAGATCTGTGGAGAGCCATGAACGCCTACGCCAGCTGGCAGGTCACTTGATGATGATGATGCTGCATCGAAGGATTGAGCTCCATGGGAATGCCCAATGTGCAGTGCATGGTGATGACTGTAATTGTCATCAGGTACCACTATGTGGACAGATAAAAGTAAGACTGAAGAGAGTTAACAAGTAGTTAAGAACAAGAAACTTAATATAAATTTTCTGAAAGCAGATAAAGAAATTTTAAAAAAGAAACAAACAAACAAACAAACAAACAAACTAACAAACAAACAAAAATGCGCTGTTCGACATGGGATAACATAGCATAACATTCTATTAAAATAACTGTAAGGTAACCGATATAAAAGAACAAGAAAAGCAAACATCGAAGAAACAACTGTGTCCATATAAGGACAGTGGGATTCAAAGTTAATTAAAGTTGAAGAGAATTGCGAAGACCTGAGGAGAGTTTAGAAACATTATCAAACAGCTGGAGCTTAGTTTTTGGACTGATTAATCGGAGGATACACATTTAAAATGGTATTAGACCAGGTTCTGTACTGTCACCGGATCTCTTCAATTTGTACAGCGACATGCTCGCAATAATGACATCCACACAAGACATGCCAGGAACACTATCGGGTGGGCTTAAGGTCAAGAACCTGCGTATGGTGGTGACATTGAAGAAATGAGAGCTATTGCAACATAAAGGCAAAACAAATGACTTTGTTCGAATAACATAAAAACAGAAGTAATGACAATTTACAACAAAAGTATCGTCTTTTCAAATGCAACATCAAAATGAAAAGAAACTGGTTTGAAACAAGTGAACTTCCGGTCCAATATGGAGCATAGGCTGTTGAGCTGTTAAGTCCGCTGGTATATTTTTACTTCTGGCTACTGTTTATTTTTTTTAAAAATCATTTTCCTAACTTTGGGCTGGTAGTACATGGTTTCGTCGCCCAGCAACTGCATTAATTGCGCAGAGAGACACTGTGAGTGGATTTCAAGTGGATTGCTTTTACATCTGTCCTCTGTGGTTTGTATTGTGAAAGCATGTTCAGAAAAATGACGGACGGTCCGTTGCTGAACTAGCCTTGTTTTGCCCTAAGCAGCAATGCTTGTGCAGCTGCTGATTTTCCAGTAAACATATGACAAAGTAGCGACATTATCAGTGCGCCATGCCATGTTGACACTTGTGTCCCGTGCTATGTTCACTCTAATGTTCCGTGCGATGTGGACTCTATTGTTTCGTGCAATGTGGACTCTATTGTTTCTTGCTATGTGGATTCTATTGGCCCGTGCTCTGTGGACTCTAGTGCCCCGTGCCATGTGGTCTCTATTGTCCCGTGCTATGTGCCACTGTATTGTCCCGTGCTATGTGAACCCTAGTGTTTCGTACTTTATGGACGCTAGTTGCCCGTGCTATGTGCCCTGTATTGTCCCTTACTATGTGAACCCTAGTGTTTCGTACTTTATGGACGCTAGTTGCCCGTGCTATGTGCACTGTATTGTCCCTTACTATATGAACCCTAGTGTTTCGTACTTTATGGACGCTAGTTGCCCGTGCTATGTGCCCTGTATTGTCCCTTACTATATGAACCCTAGTGTTTCGTACTTTATGGACGCTAGTTGCCCGTGCTATGTGCACTGTATTGTCCCTTACTATATGAACCCTAGTGTTTCGTACTTTATGGACGCTAGTTGCCCGTGCTATGTGCACTGTATTGTCCCTTACTATGTGAACCCTAGTGTTTCGTACTTTATGGACGCTAGTTGCCCGTGCTATGTGCACTGTATTGTCCCTCACTATGTGAACCCTAGTGTTTCGTACTTTATGGACGCTAGTTGCCCGTGCTATGTGCCCTGTATTGTCCCTTACTATATGAACCCTAGTGTTTCGTATTTTATGGACGCTAGTTGCCCGTGCTATGTGCACTGTATTGTCCCTTACTATATGAACCCTAGTGTTTCGTATTTTATGGACGCTAGTTGCCCGTGCTATGTGCACTGTATTGTCCCGTGCTATGTGAACCCTAGTGTTTCGTATTTTATGGACGCTAGTTGCCCGTGCTATGTGCACTGTATTGTCCCTTACTATATGAACCCTAGTGTTTCGTATTTTATGGACGCTAGTTGCCCGTGCTATGTGCACTGTATTGTCCCGTGCTATGTGAACCCTAGTGTTTCGTACTTTATGGACGCTAGTTGCCCGTGCTATGTGCCCTGTATTGTCCCTTACTATATGAACCCTAGTGTTTCGTACTTTATGGACACTAGTTGCCCGTGCTATGTGCACTGTATTGTCCCTTACTATGTGAACCCTAGTGTTTCGTACTTTATGGACGCTAGTTGCCCGTGCTATGTGCCCTGTATTGTCCCTTACTATATGAACACTAGTGTTTCGTACTTTATGGACGCTAGTTGCTCGTGCTATGTGCACTGTATTGTCCCTTACTATATGAACCCTAGTATTTCGTACTTTATGGACACTATATGCCCGTGCTATGTGCACTGTATTGTCCCCTACTATGTGGACCCTAGTGTTTCGTGCTGTGCGGGCTATAGTGTCCCGCTCTACGTGGATCTTAGTATGCTACAGGCTGTAAACGCTACCGCCCTGTTCTATGTAGACCCTAGCGTGCAATGAGATGTAGGCGCTAAACAATGTAGCTGGCGAAAGTTGCGAGAACATCTACAGATTTCTGAGTCCGACTCAGTTGCCCATGTCTGTGATTGAATCATACTGGGAGTAAATTTTAAGAATACATGCAATAACCTCAAAATAGTATAACTGAAAAGTCAGTTGTCTGGAATTCACAGGGTAAAATAAATAGAGGAATGTCTAAAAACACATGGAGAAAAGAAGAAGTGGCAGAAATGAATATTATGGGAAGGACATGGATGGCAGTATATGAGATGGCTACGCATAGCACGGCTTAGGTTGAGTTTGCTGATCGCCTATATCCCACTGAGGGATTATGAGCTATGAAGAAGAACAAAAAATAAGAGGATATAAATATAAATAATGTATAACGTAAGGAATGCATTATGTCTTGTACATTTGTTTCTATAACTATACTTGCTGCGGTGAGATCATCATGTTTCTATAACTATACTTGCCGCGGTGAGATCATCATGTTTCTATAACTGTACTTGCCGCGGTGAGATCATCATGTTTCTATAACTATACTTGCCGCGGTGAGATCATCATGTTTCTATAACTATACTTGCCGCGGTGAGATCATGTTTCTATAACTATACTTGCCGCGGTGAGATCATCATGTTTCTATAAACTATACTTGCCGCGGTGAGATCATCATGTTTCTATAACTATACTTGCCGCGGTGAGATCATCATGTTTCTATAACTATACTTGCCGC
Organism: Cepaea nemoralis; assembly: GCA_014155875.1. NCBI lineage: Eukaryota > Metazoa > Mollusca > Gastropoda > Stylommatophora > Helicidae > Cepaea > Cepaea nemoralis. The sequence continues at coordinate 48,922 of JACEFZ010011126.1, forward strand.
GGTGAGATCATCATGTTTCTATAACTATACTTGCCGCGGTGAGATCATCATGATCGTAGGCTATAACAGAACTGTGGGGCACGTAAACAAAGTATGTCGCATACAACCTGCTGAAAAACAGTTTCTCTCATTCGACACGGTGAAACAGTCTCTCACATACGACACGGTTAACAACAGTTTCTCACATACGACACGGTGAAAACAGTCTCTCACATACGACACGGTGAAAAACAGTTTCTCTCATACAACACGATGAATAATGTCTCTCTCATACGACACGGGTGAAACAAGTCTTTCACAGACGACATGAATTCCGAGAATAAATCTCCAAATACTGAACCGTTGTAAAGTGATGGCTAGACGCAGGCCTGACGGCCCGGTAGTCATGAGTTCGAATCCGCAAGGAGACACATATTTATGATATATCTGAGCTGCCAGGTTCAACCAGCCTAAAATGGCTCCTATGAAATTTGCTGGGAAGTAAATGTCTCCGGCCTGATACTCACCCACAGCATCCACCGATGTCCCATATGTTCACAAACATAAGTGTCCAACATCATACACAGAAATAGCTTGAAGACATGTACAAGCATCCATTACTTTTTTTGTTTGTTTTAATCTCAAAATGCCACATCCTCTAATGCAGGATATCCAGGGGACAGACATAAAGTGATGCTGGCACTTTACATCACAGACACGATGTTGCCAGGCTTGCATCTGTCCTAGCGCCGCTTGCTGGCTTCCTGCTCTAAATGGGTTCTTGATCTTGGCGGAAAGCTGCCCAGAGAAGTTCAAGCCAGAACATCTAATTTGGTTGTGTTCTGTAAATGCGTGTGTTGTGAGGTTTCTGGTTTTTTTTATCAACAAGGTCATTAGGTGAATGGCCCTGTTTGTAGAGTACAGACTGTGGGATAGGTAAGTAATGCTAATTTAATTTGAAAATTAAGAGGAGAAGCTGGCTGAGGAGAAGGAAGAAGAGGAGGAGGAGCCGAGAAAGAAGATGAAGAGGAGGAAGTGAGGAAATTAAAGAATGGGATGAATAACAATAAGATGGATAGAGGATGAGAATAGGAGAAGGAGGAAAAAGAAGAAGAAGAAACAGAACAGACTTTAAAGAACAGACTTTATTTTAAAAGGGTAACATATTGGGCACGCAAGTTCGTCTTACATTAGGCCCTTCCAATTACTCACTTTCGTTCTTCAATAAGGCATATCATTCATATAGACAAAACATTATCCGATGAATGTTTAAACATAACTATGCACATTACCATGTTATTAGACACATAAACCCAACTCCATCCATCCCACGTTCACCCACACATCTGCCTTCCCCTACACACACACCAGGCACAGATACATTCCCCCACCTATCCACCCACCCCCTACTCCAATCCCACGCCCATACACATCCCACCTACACATATCTCCCCAAACACACACACATTCCCACCCACAAAAATCCCCAACACACACATTCCCCCCCCCCACACACATACACACATTCCCCAACCACACACACACACACACACACACACACACACCCAGGCACACATACATGCACCCGCCCACCCATCACCCACCCACACATCATCCACCTACACACATCTCCCACATACACACATCTTCCACTCATCCCATAACCCATCAACACTCACCCACCCACATATCCTCCATCACACACGCACAGACCCCCAATCACCTAGTCAAACACACATCCTCCAACCACACATCCCCACCTACACAGAAGCGAAAGAAGCAAGTGAAGAGGAGGGAGGACGAAGAGTAGGTAGAGAAAGAAGAAGAAGAAGAAGAAGAAGAAGAAGAAGAAGAAGAAGAAGAAGAAGAAGAAGAAGAAGAAGAAGAAGAAGAAGAAGAAGAAGAAGAAGAAAAAGAAGAAGAAGAAGATCAAGAACAAGAACAAGACCGTAAACTCAGTGTTTGTGTTGTGCATAAGAAAATAAAAGCGAAAAAGAAAAGTAAAGAGGGAGAGGGAGGGGGCGTAGCTATGTTTATAACGAATATTATAGCAGTGAAACAAGTTATAACTCAGATACTAAATGACACACGTCTGAAGTGTGCATGTCTTTCAAGTGGGGTTCAAGTGAGACTCCTATAGTGTTATTTTATTCTCCCAGGGATAACCCACTCTCTACAGTCGAGAACAGGACAATATTTATGAAGAAAATGCGATTGACTTGTTACTCACAATATCATTTTCGAGTGCTGCGATTTCGTCATGAAAATACGTCATATCGACATCGTTATCATCATGTGCCATTCCGATAACCGTGAACGGTTATGGTTCTCTATTTACCTGTCGAACTACCTACCTACCTACCTACCTACCTTCCTGCCTACCTGCCAATCTGCCTGCCTGCTTACAACCTGCTGTCGCCCAATTACTTATAAGCGTTCAAACTTTATATCTACCCTTTAACGTGTCTAGCTACCTACCTATCTGCCTACATACCTACATACCTACCTACATACCTACCTGACGCATACAATCCTACCTACCAGCCCATCTGTCTGCCTAATTACCCGTAACTGCTTCCGTACATACCCATATAACTACAAGCTCACCCATATGTCTACCTAGCTCTCCAGTTACCTACCTGCTTACATATCTAATCGTCCGCCTGTCTGCCTACCTGTATGTCCGGTTGTCTGCCTACCTGTCTGGCCATTCTACCATGCTTCTCCTAAGAACTTCAACACACAATTAAAGACCCACTGAAGGATTCAGGGAAAACACGGAACCGAAGTCATAAAGTATATATATATATATTGGCACCTTGCCGTCTTGACAGACGATAGATTGTGCTTTAAAATGGCATAATATGATTCATGCACGAGAGACAGAAACACAGAATGCAGGAGAAATACAACCACAGAATACAGAAGCGACAGAAACACAACCACATAATGCAGGAGAAACACAGCCACAGAATGCAGGAGAGACAGAAACACAACCAGAGGATGCGAGAGATATAGAAACACAGAATGCAGAAGAGACAGAAACACAACCACAGAATACAGGAGAGACAGAAACGCAACCACAGAATGCAGGAGAGACAGAAACACAATCACAGTTCTAGTTATTTTCCCCACACTCGGAAAAACAAATGACTGAAAGGGGCAAGAGGGGACTGGAGCAGCCAAAGAAAGAATAATAAAAACCAAAAAAACTGAGTATCCAATCGAAGACTGGCTAACATTATTGCGTTTATCTCGTTGCAGATGGAATGAGTAATTTCATTCGCCAAAATGTTGCCCTCCTGGCAAGAAAGACGTGGCGAATTATTTGCGGCCCGTTACGTAGATGTAGGTCATGTATTTAATGGAATGCTATTATCACAAGTATAATAACCTGAGCCAATCCTGATTTATGGAAGTAAATCATGGACAATTAGCAGACAAGTGAGGAATTATGTGGAAACTGCAGATGTGGTTTTATAGAAGAATGATGAGAACACTGTAGTAGGATAGACAGAGCAATAAAGTTAGTTAGTTAGTCGCGGTTCCAACTTCACGGCAACGGGTCGTCCCCCACATCGCTCCGTTCCTGTGCCAGTTAATATCACATAAAATGCTCCTCACTGCACAATGTGAACAATGGAGTTGACAGGAGTATCGGCAAGTCAACAGCCCGCACAGGTACACTGTCCATAATGCCACCGCCAGAATGCCAACACAAAGGTCCTCCACGAAAAATACAGTTCCTCGTCGATGGAAACAGCAGTCACCAGAAAGACTTCATTGACCCGGGTTTTATCCCATATGGCTCGGTCTTTCCGCAGGACGACCCGCCGAAAGCACCGCACAAAGCACGAACTCCGTAGCTCCAGCGGTGACTCCCAGAAGTCTCCTGAAAAATGCACTCGTAAGCCGAAAAGGCAAACCAGTCAATCCAGCAACAGCCGGCCGCCATCGTTCCGAACATGCAGTTCACGCTACAAACAACCGCGGACAGATGTAAAAGCATTCCACGCGAAACTCACAGCTCACAGTGTCGCGCCACGCACTCACTCAGTAGCAGGGCGACGGAACCATAGCCTCCTTAGTCGCCTCTTACGACGTGCATGGTAGGCAACAGTGTTACTATTCTTTGCTCCCCCGTATGGGCCCCGGCAACACACGGGCGCAGAGAAATTAAGATACAGTGGTACCTCGGGTTACTAACTTAATTCGTTCCAGAACTCGGTTCGTAACCCGAAACGTTCGTAACCCGAAACATTGAAATCAACGAAATAAAGACAATCCGTTTCAAGATGAAAGAATTGTTCTTTTTTTTTTAACATCCGGTCGTTTACCTGACAAAACGCAAAGAATACGTGTACTTCACGTATTAAATACAGAGAAAGAAAACAACCAAATGAATTAAATGTAAAATTAAAAAAAAAAAGTCTATCTTTATTACCAAGAAAACGACCTTGGGAAATTTGTCACTTTCTTTGTTATTCTGAATCATTAGTTTCAGGAGTATCTTGTCGCAGTTTCTTGGCAGCCGACTGGGAATATTTTTGCACCAAGAAACTATCAAGGGAAATTTGTCACTTTCTTTGCTGGAGAATCTTTCTGAAGTGGGCCATCGTGTTATCATTCATCACATATAGGGGCATGGGCTTGTTAGCAACAAGTTTGTTTGGATGATGGTTCACAATGAAGCCTTCGACGTCTGCCCACTTGCTGCAAATTTCTTTAATCCTGGCAGTTGAAATGGTCACTGACTCCTCATCATCGGACGACTGCTCCCCCTTTAATGTCTTTAGCTGTTCATTCTGGAGATCCACAAGCTCATCTGTAGTACTGTTTGTACTGTACGCGGTCGTTTGTCTCCAACGTTACACCTCTCTCTCTCTCTCTCTCTCTCTCTCTCTCTCTCTCTCTCTCTCTCTCTCTCTCTCTCTCTCTCTCTCTCGCCTTCGTTCGTAACCCGAGGCACTGTTCGTAACCCGAGACATAAAATTTTCGAAGTTGTTGTTCGCAACCTGAATTGTTCGTGACCTGAAGCATTCGTAACCCGAGGTACCACTGTATCTTGATAGATTTTAACTCACAAAACGAACTGGTTACTCGCGTCAGAAGTGGACAGTCCACTGTTCGTTGGGCATGATATGAGAAGTGGAAAGCTAAAGTGCGTCTTTATAGCGTGAAAGCTGAAGGGGGTGGGAGGCAGGCGAGATCAAGACAGAAGATGCTTGATAGTCTGTGGTCACGGCAATGAGGAATATAATTGGCAGAAATAACTGGGCACGAGACAGAAGGCACCCACACACATCCCCACTTACACATATGTGCCCAAACACACACACACACACACACACACACACACACACACATCTCCCACCCACAACACATCCCCCACACACACATCCCCCATCCACACACACACACACACACATCCAGACAGACATGATAACCAACGTCACACTGCATGGGCTGCAAGAGGAAGATGATAATTGTATTATATAGGAGAATATGAAGAAAGACCCCCCACATCATCTCATGTTATCATCTCATCACATCATGTCATCTCATCTCCTCATCTGATCTCATCGTCTCATCGTCTCGTCTCCTCATTTCATCTCATCATCTAACCTCAAGTTCTCATCAACTCATCTTCTCATCTCATATCATCACATCTCATGATATTATCGTATCTCATCATGTCATCTCATCTTCTCATCTCATATCATCATCACATCTCATCATCCCCTCTCATCTCTTCATCTCATATCTCTTTATCTCATCGTATCTCATTATCTCATCATATCATCCCATTATTCCATCATCTCATCTCATCATATCAGCTCCTCACCTTATCAACACATCTCATCATATCATTATCTCATCAACTCATCTCATCATCTCATTATCTTATCAGCTCATCTCCATCCATCATGTGCCATGCCGATAAACGTGGGCGGTCATGTTCTGCCATTTCACTCGATCACCAGAGTCGTGGTGATCGAGTGAGATAATCATCTCATCATCTCATTATTTCATTAACTCATCTCATCTCAAGAAGTTCCCCCTGGACCAGGGAGTGGAGTCTGATGACAAAGAAATACCTAACCATAAACAATATAAAATAACACAAAATAATGCAGCTTTACAGAACACAATCACGGAAACCACACGGCGTTGCAGCGACTTGCCTTCATCAGCTAACAGATGCATACACAAAACACAACATATAACCACTGGGGAGACACTACAGTGTCTACATTACACACCATCATCCTGAATCTATCGCCGTCCAGCCCCCGTGTACTGGGCTGCGTCTTGATCTGGTTGCATTCCAACACGAGTCATTTCAACACGACTCATTCCAACACGACTCATTCCAACACCACCCATTTCAACACCACTCATTCCAACACCACTCATTCTAACACAACTAATTTCAACACCAATAATTCCAAAACCACTCATTCCAACACGACTCATTTCAACACGACTCATTTCAACCCGACTCATTCCAACCCGTGTCATTCCAACATCACTAATTTCAACCCGACTCATTCCAACACCACTCATTCCAAAACGACTCATTTCAAACCGACTAATTCCAACGCCACTGATTCCAACGCCACTGATTCCAACACCACTCATTCTAATATGAGTCATTCCAACACCACTCATTCTAATATGAGTCATTCCAACACCACTCATTCTAATATGAGTCATTCCAACACCACTCATTCTAATATGAGTCATTCCAACACCACTCATTCCAACACCACTCATTCCAACACCACTCATTCTAATATGAGTCATTCCAACATCACTCATTCCAACACCACTCATTCCAACAAGACTCATTCCAACACGACTCATTTCAACCCGACTCATTTCAACCCGACTAATTCCAGCACCACTCATTCCAACACCAATCATTCCAACACCGCTCATTCTAACACCACTCATTCTAATATGAGTCATTCCAACACCACTCATTCTAATATGAGTCATTCCAACACCTCTCATTCCAACACCACTCATTCCAACACCACTCATTCTAATATGAGTCATTCCAACACCACTCATTCCAACACCACTCATTCCAACACCACTCATTCCAACACGACTCATTTCAACCCGACTCATTTCAACCCGACTAATTCCAGCACCACTCATTCCAACACCACTCATTCCAACGCCACTCATTCTAACACGAATCATTCCAACACCACCCATTTCAACCCGACTCATTCCTATGCGACTCATTCCAACACCACTCATTCCAACGCCACTCATTCCAACACCACTCATTCTAACACGAATCATTCCAACACCATCCATTTCAACCCGACTCATTCCAACACGACTCATTCCAACACGACTCGTTTCAACTCGACTAATTCCAACACCACTCATTCCAACACCACTCATTTCAATAGGACTCTTTCCAACACCACTCATTCCAACACCACTCATTCCAACACAACTTATTTAAACACCAATAATTCCAAAACCACTTATTCCAACACCACAACAAATAACCAGCCAATCAACATATAACTACCCAACCAAGATACCAATCACCCAATCATCAACCTATCAGTTCCTAACCAACTAACCAGCGAACCTTCCAATCAACCAACCATCCATCAACCAACCCACCAACCAACCTACAAACTATTCAACGAGCCAATCAACTAGCAAGGAAATTCCCCAATGTCATTAGTAGATATAGCTACTGTCAGATGACACGGATCCACCTATTCCACAAAGACTTTAAAGCCACTAGACGACCCATCTAAAACACATTGTCCATCTATTCTACGGACTTTAAAGCCACTAACAGACCCATCTGATACGAAGGATCCATCTATTCCCGAAAAGCTTTGAAGCCAGTAGCCAACCAAGCCTGATACGAAGGATCCATTTATTCCCGAAAAGCTTTGAAGCCAGTAACCGAGCCAGACTGAGGTTATATTCCAGGACGAACCAGAAACAAACAGTGGTAAGAGCCCCGAACCGTTCAGAAAGCAACAACAAACTGGCGGACGCAACTTGTATTCGGAAAGAAATGAAAACCAACGCAAGGCGGTCCGCGGCCAAATTGCCCGCGGCTATATTTCGAACGCGGTATCCGAGAATACGAATTGCGCCCGTAACCCCTTCGTCAGAGCTGGCTGTTGTTGAACGAGGGGACTGAGCAGGTATGGGAATGTCCTGAGTGCACTGATGTCGGTTCTTGACTCACCTCACCTCAACTCAACAACTGAATTCAGAAACTACACATCATCACGATAGTCAAGGAGACACTGAACACTTAAAGACGCACAGAGGTTGAAAGAACATGAGGCAGGGGAGCTGGTGAAGGAATGAGAGTCGTGATGCTGCGATGATAGCAACGATGCGAGCTGGACGTAGGAACGAGAGTCATACTGCTGTGATGAGAACAACGTTCTAGGAATAACTCATGTCGATGACACACAGGAATAAGGCATATCGATGACACACGGGAATAAGGCATATCGATGACACACGGGAATAACTCATGTCGATGACACACACGGGAATAACTCATCTCGATGGCACACATAAATAACTCATGTCGATAACACACATGAATAACGCATATCGATGATACACAGGGATAAATCATGTGGATGACACACAGACAAAACATCTCACAGGCGCTGTCCTGCAAACCATGGCATGCCCCGAACACGAACGAGCTCATTTCGGAGGGAAAAAAATCACAGACAATCTAACTGGTGTATAAAACTGTTAGTTTTGCATTATATTCCCACTGTACTTTAAAGCGTATGCAAGTTGCTTTTGTATTTTACTTAATGGTAAACACACACGACAGGAGAAACAACAATACATCACACACACACACATACACACATATACAGACGCATACACAACGCCACGAGAGAAAACAATACTACGCACACATGCGCGCGCGCGCACACACACACACACACACACACACCACGACAGAAAATAATAATTCAGAAAGTAAGTCAATATACTAAAAACAAGAACACTAGACAATGGTGTTTTAGTGCGAGGGAAAAACAGACAAACGAACAAATACACACACACACACACACACGCACACACACACGCGTATACACTCACACACGCACGCACACACACACACACTCACACACAAACACACACACACTCTCAACAAACAAGCAGTCTTGCATTTATCTGCACCGCTCTTATAAACCACATGAGAAAAAAAATAAACAGAAAACATCAAATGTATGTTGCTGCTCGGAAAAGACATGACCAATCACTTTTCTCTCTTACCCCGACAACCTTATTGTTAACAACGACCAGACAATATGGAGAAGACATGACCAATGCAAACAGTCGAAAGACAACATAAATAATATCAGAAAGATGGCAGGAAATGGTAACATGTCTACACAATTTAATCAGCGAAATGCTGTACTGTTGAATTTGCCATATTTCACGGACGTATGATATGTAATATATGAAATATGGTGACTGAAATAAAGCAAGCATCAACTGTAGACACGGCAAGTATCTAGTAGAAATATCGCAGTATTATCGTATCGACTGCAGTTGATGCTATCTGCAGAAGGAATCACCAAAAAAACGAGAAGTAGATTGTGAGCTTTACTGTAACACGTTTTTAAAAATAAATTTTTTTTTAAAAGTTGCATATCCCTTACAAGACGTTGCAGTCAACACCAGCATTTTTCAGTTAATGTTGATGTTCTTGGCAAGATTACGCTCAGTAATTCGTCATTGCTTTCTGAGCGACAGGCTCACATACCCCCGTAAGTAACCAAGGCGACGTGATCCGCTGCCGAATCTCGCTCAGCAGTGTTGCTCACTTGGATATGCGGGATTACGGAGAAAGTCGTAAACTCTTCGCCAGGGAGACCGACAGAAAACGGTTAGAAGTAACAAAGTGGACGTTACGGCTAAAGCCTTCGTCAGCACAGAACAAACAAACACAAACCGACACAGCTACATGAAAAATACTACTTGAAAATATTAAAGTTACTTATCCGTGTGTGGACGAATATGTCTTTGAGACAGACAGACAGACAGACAGACAGACAGACAGACAGACAGACAGACAGGCAGGCAGGCAGGCAGGCAGACAGACAGACAGACAGACAGACAGACAGATAGATAGATAGATAGATAGATAGATAGATAGATAGATAGATACATAGATAGATAGATAGATAGATAGATAGATAGATAGATAGATAGATAGATAGATAGATAGATAGATAGATAGATAGATAGATAGATAGATAGATAGATAGATAGATAACCAACCCACCCGACCGTCGCAACAAATGTCTCATACTAATGTAAGGAAACCATCTTCATTCCTGTAAATTTCACAAGATCATATAACCGTTCTATTTCTAGCAAAAGATCAGGTTTTACATTATGGGTTTTCTCGCGTGGTGTTGAGAAATCATTAGCTTCCATGATTTGAATTTAAGTTGACAAGATCGAGCCCAAACTGAATTACGCAAAATGGAACAAACTATGAAGTCGCGGGTCTGTGTTTGAAACCACACACCCCACGTCTAATCTTTGCTTACTTAGCTGTGCTGATGTTTGGCTGAAATAATCCTGTCTCTCTTAACAAAATGTTAAGAGTCCAGAGGGGAACACAAGCATTAGAGTGCGGGTATTAGGGATGGCGAAAGCATAGATAGAATGATACAATGATGGCGTTGAAAGGGCTCGACCGATGGAAGTGGTCGGAGTGTAGTGGATGTGAGCTGCAGCGCCCGCCTCTAACTTTAGAAGATGATAAGACTTGAGGACCTGGAAATGTCGACATACAGAAGAATATGTTGTATTTTATGTGGGGGGAAAATAATGAAATACAGGGGTTAAAAAAAAAAAAAAACTGGGAATGAAAAGAGAGATTATGAAAGAAATATAACAGAGACAAGTTAAATATTTCGGCCACGTTAAAAGACATAACACTCTTATAATAACCATACTAGAGGGCAAGGTTGAGGGCAAGCGAGCAGGAGGTAGACAAAGGTACAAGTGGGAAGATAACATCAAGTGATGGACAAACATAAAGCTGACAGAATGTACAATCAATCGAGAGATAGAGAGCGTTGGAGATCCATTGCAGCCAACCTTTATTGTGGAGACGGCAACTGATTGATTGAAGACTTCTTTTGAATGAGGCTGTGGAATCTGATAGATGGATCACATCCTGGTATAATGAATTCAGCGTAAAGCCTTCTCGGCTAATGGTGGAAAATTTGTAGAAACTGATTTTGTATAGCAGCCATTTGCTTTTTTCCCGTAGTACACACTGGACTGATTTTCGCGTGTGGGCTAGCTTTCCCTATTACCAGTGTCCCTTGTCATTAGGTGAACCAACTCCGACTTCTGAGGTTCTTGTAATTGATGTGCCCAAGTCAAGGATGAAACGTCGACGTTTAAGTCCAACTGACCTGTGTAGGGAGAAAATCCATTAATATTGCCTCTGCAGTTGAAAGTGGACAAGTGTTGGTTAAATAGGCCATTACTGAGGCTAAGATATAAACTGAGAAGTCATCCACACTAAAGAATGTTAACACTGGAATCCCCCCCCCCCCACCCCAGTGTGCACTCAGGAGTTCATACGTATCCTAAGTTCACGCTTCCAACCAACACCTCCACCCCCTTCATTTTTTTTCTAGTTCCCGGAACCCGCGTAGTATAGTCTATAACTGTTCTCTATTTTACCTTTCTCTCACCTGGGCACCTTACACCCTCCCCCTCTCCCTTTAGCTGGCGTTTTCCTCTCGTGCTTCCGTGCGCTCGTGGCGTTATTGACCTTTAGCTCCTCGACCCCCTTAACCACATTTCTGGTTCAGTCACTTTGTTAGGAATCATGCACGCGGCTTTCCTGAAACCCGTGCACAGCCCACAACAAGGATATATTTTAAGTTACTTTCATATTTGTATTTTGAAATTGTGATGTGTTGACAGTGTTCAACAGCGATGTAGCAATAGTCATGTAAATAACAATACGAATATTGTGAGAGAAATGATGCTAGGTGAACTGAGTTGCTGGCATGGAGGAATATCAACAGCAGACTTGAGCCAGAAAACCGAGAACCCAAACTTGTGGCGAGACCAGTGGCGAGACCTGAACGCCTTCTCTACTTGACATGGCACATGATTTAGATCAGTGGTTCTCAACCGGTGGGGAATTTTAGGGTTTCCAGGGGGGGGGGGGGGGGGTTTGAAGACCATTTCAAGATCGCGTTAATACAAGAACCGATTACTTGACATTGTTTTTCCTTCATACTTTACAGTTATGTACGTCTCATCCTTCTAAAATTCATTTTATAAAGTAAGTAGACCCACAAATCATGTTTTATGTGGATGTCTGGACTTGTTTTAGTTATGCTATTAAATTTACCTTCCATTTTTACCGTATGCTGTGTAGGGGTGGGGGATTTTTAGATAGGAAAAATGAAAGGGGGGGGGGGAATGACGTTCTGAAAATACGGTGAAGGGGGGGGGGGGGGCAGGGGCCAAATTTTTGATAGGAAGGGAGGAATGACGTTCTAAAAATATGGTGAAAGGGGGCACGGGCAAAAAAGGTTGAGAACCATTGATTTAGATGATATGGCTGTATCCACCACCACAATAAACCTGTAATGCGCACATATTGCCATATATAAAAACCCCTAAATGACGAATACAATAACTGTGATCTCTTGTGCCTCCACAAGATCATACAACGAGGATATTCCCAAGAGGCCTCCAAGTCTCGCAAAGCGGGATTTCACCATCGCAGTCTCGCAAAATCGTGAGTATCGTGATTGGAATGTAAGTTGACAAGATGGAGACACAATCGAATTACACAAACTGGCGCAAACTACAAAATGTCGAGTCTAGCTTTGAGTCGGCAAACCAGGGTCTAATCTATGCTAACACAGCCCTGTTGATATTTGGCTGAAGTAACCCTTAGTTTCCATACAAATAGTGAGGTTCTGGCAAAATGCCGAAGCACCACAGATTGGAATATGGGATTGTGGGGTTGTGTTTGACATTTATGGTATTATAATTCCTATGACTGTATCCTTTGGCGCAGTAATTCTGGGATGATGAAAGGAAAGACGCAAGCAGACATAAGCGGGCGTTTTGAACAGATTCTTTATCAACGAGAGGAAAAAACACACTTAGCATGAACCCTGAAATATAATCACAATAAGTAATGCATATGTTTGAACGAATAACATCAACAGCACTCTAATTTCGTGAAATGAAAAGAAGGAAATGCGGGACGAGATAGGGAGAATCCATTCAATACGTTAAAAGTCGAGAGGATCGACTACATTGCATGGGGTTTTATCCCATATAGCTCGGTCTCTTTCCGCGGACGGCCTGCCGAAAGCATCGCACAAAAGACGAACTCCATAGCTTCAGCGACGGTTAATGTCCGTATGCCTAGTGTAATTTATTTTTTCGCCGTGGAGATTCCAGGGATGCCATGAGACCAGAAAAAAAATCATAAACAAACAAACGCATACTGCTTGGCGATAATAGAAGCAGTCAATGCAAATAGAGATTAGAGGACACATGAGACATCCCATTTCACCATGCGTTGTTGTTCCTGCAGTGAGGCGTTGTCGTCAGTTCTAGGCGACAGGTTCGAATCCCAGTGTAGCAGATGCAGTTTTCAATTGTTATTTATGTGACATCAATATTTTTTATGTGATATGAATATGATATTAACTCGCACAACTGTATGTCCTGTCCTGGCCAGGCGTAGATAGCAGTCGAATGGGTTAGTGTAGGTAGACATAGAATGGGTTAGGGTAGTTGGAAGTCGAATGGGTTAGGATAATTAGACGTAGAATGGGTAAGAATAGTTAGAAGTGGAGTGGGTTAGAGTAGTTAGAAGTTGAGTGGACTAGAGTAGTTAGAATTCGAGTGGATTAGAGTAGTTAGATATCGAGTGCGTCAGAATAGTTAGATGTCGAGTGGATTAGAGTAGTCAGAAGTCCAGTGGGTAAGAGTAGTTAAAAGTCGATAGGTTAGAGGTAGAGCCTTAATCTCTAACTGTAAAATTTCAAATCCAGGCGTTACAAATAAGGAACCCCCAACATAACGGGTCGCCTATGATCGTGGGTTAATGAATCGGATGCCTGGTCTTTTTAAGGATAAATGCACACTGCACAGGTTAATGCCTTGTGTTGTTGGAAACCGCCAAGAGGACCTTGAAACTGGTGGCAGCGCTGTCAAAATTTCAAGAACCTAGGAAAGCAACCCACAACAGAATACTTTGAGCGTGTAGATATTGTGTGTGGATGTGGAATATAAGGAAAAACCACCACGTTAATGTCTCTAGAGCAAGTATGTGGGTATTTACAAAGCTATATCTGCGTCTGAATACATATTTAACTCACTGTAGATAAGATTTCATAGTGGATTATTTTTTGATTGAACGAAAGCGAGGATTGAACCAGTATCGCTCATCTATCAAAAAGTGCGCTACCCACACTTTCTTAATTTATACCATCAGTTTTAATTATTAGTATACTTGTACTTTTGTATGGATGCGAAGCGTGGACAATGAGCAGTCAAGCTGAAAAACATCTGATGGCTGTAGAAATGTGATTTCTGAAAAAAATGCAAAGAATACCACAGACAGACAGAAAAACTAGTGACCAAGTCCTACAAGAAACAAATGAAAACCGTAAACTGATTAGAGAAATTAGACGCAGACTGTCAACATGTTTTGGAGACGTCATGAGAAGAAATAAATTGGAGAACTTTGTGAAAACGGGCAAGATTGAGGGAAAAAGAACAAGGGAAAGGCAGAGTAGTAAATATTTGGATGGCTTGGCCACGTTGTATGGTCGAGACAAGAACAGAGATGATCTACAACTCTGGTTATCGCTTGAGATAGCGAAACATGAACGCCCACGCTTATCGGCATGTCACATGATGATGATGACACCGTGTGAGGTAGACATGGCACATGATGATGATGAACAAACGAACGAACGAACGAACGAACTTTATTTTCAAAGGGGTAAGAATTGGGCCCGCAGGCCCGTCTGACATACTGCCCTTCTTCTCTATTTTCTCTCATACATTATTTCATTCAACATCACTAATTAAGCTAATCTTAGACAACAAATGAACAATGAGCATTAAAACGCATGAAAAATAATAAACAATACATGACTCACTGAGGCTATGTTTAACATGGGCATTATAAATACCTAAGGAAAGTGTAACGTACAATACGTATGGTAATGTTTACTGGCTAGTTGTCGTTTGAGACAATTTTCCATTATTATTATTATTTTATTATTTTTTTTAGGGGGGGGGGGAGGGGGGTGGGCATGTAGTCTGTACTGAGTAGTGTTCAAACAGGTTGCGACTGTATGTATAGTGACTGGTGGTGTCCTTGATTTCTTGTGCCGCAGTGTGAGGTAGGCGGATGGCGCAGTGG